>CM041778.1:271655499-271705983 GCA_023374045.1 Limonium bicolor | reverse complement strand
AGCCCCATTTCGGTGCCAAGGTGTTCCACCATTGAAGGAGCTTGAGCTTGTATTTTGACATATTATTACTCTCCTTTGCTTCTAGGTAAGGAATCTCAAAGAAAAATCATGTTTCCTCCATGTTCTTACCTTGACCGAAAATACACATTGATATAGCTCTTTGTGTGACTTTGTTTCTAGCGTCATTTCAACTCTTCATGGACTAGGTGGAGTCCTCTCTTGTTATATATTCAAACTCTCTTCAAAGATCAAGGTAAAACAACTACATTAATGTTTTTGAAACAATGTAAAATTAGGGTTTACAATGAGATGAAGCTTATAGCTTGAATACTCATTATAATGTTTGTATATTGTTTAGAACTTGACAAGGAATCAAGATACCATACGGTTTTGTAAGAAAACAAGAAGGAAGTGTTTTGGAAAAAGAGGTAAATCTACTAACCTAATGTTGTTTAATGCCTTAGGAGAAATGAGCTTATAAACGCTTGTTAAAACTACCTAAAGAGCAAATGGTGAATGACCTAGTAAATGTTCTCAAGGAGACTAGTAAAATAACATATGTCTTGTTGTATGTAATCGCAGGTTAAAGGCATATATATTGTGGAAATTCAGTGTATGATTTAAGCACTTTAAGGGCCTAAGAGCCATGCATTTTAAGGGCCTAAGTGCCATGCAATTAAATTATGCACTATATTGTGATGTAGTGTGAATTTGTGAAGTGGTGAAGTTATGTAAGAAGGTGTTCTTGGTGTTTTAAGATGTTTAATGATGAAAAACAATGTGCCAAGATGTAACAAAATACTAGGAGAACTTATGTCGAAATTTAGGAAATGCATAAGGAGTTCAAGATGTTGTAAAGGAATTTTGATGAACTAGGAAGTGTTCTAGAGTGTAATAAGGACTTAGGCATGATCTAGAGATTTTAGTAAGTACCAAAGTCACTTTGGGACTTAGATAAATACTTAGGCAAACTTTGGTATAAGGAGAAAGTGTAAACTTGGAAAAGAATTTTCAAGAAGGATATAAGGAGTTAGTTGTGAGAGGTGATGCTTGGGAGATGATGTTAAAATAAGGAGAAAGCTTTTGGGATAGTAGTTATAATAGGTAAGAAACACCATTTAGAAACCTAGTATAAATGTTATAAGTGTTAAGGAATTTTACAAGGAAATGAGTGAGTGTTGAAGAGTTTAAAAATGAGTTAGAACTTTAGTTGAATGGGTGTTATATGAAGTATTTAGTGTGCCACAAGGTGTTACAACACATGGGTGACTTAAGGAAAAAATTTGGAACAATTTGGAGAATTCCTAGGAAGTTCCTGCAGTAGACCGACCCGGGGACCGACCCTGCCAGGGTCGGTCGGAATGTAAATGGCAGGTCGAAAATGGTTCTGTTAGAGACCGACCCAGGGGACCGACCCTGTCTGGTCGGTCGGATAGGAAAGAAAGACGGTAAATGTCTCTGTAAGAGACCGACCCGAGGGTAGGGTCGGTCGGCAAGGTCGGTCGGACCTTAACTTGTAAAAAAAAAAAAAAAACAGAAAAGAATGTGACTTATATAGTTAACCCTAGGGTGTATAATGAAGGTAACCTAGGGTAGAATAGGCATTAAAACATGTCATACAATCATGTTAAATACATAGTAAGTTTGAAGTTAAATAAATAATTAACCGACGTTACTAATGTGTTTAGGATTCTCGCAAGGTGGAAATCAGTCGAGGCAAGGACCAAGGTATGGTTTTTCTTGCAGTCTGTTGCCTACCGGTTACACCGGCTTGTGTGTTGTTTGTTTTTCCTGTGTGTTTATGACTTTGTAAGATTAAACCATGTAAAGAGTTTACAGTTGTTTGAATATTATTATGTTGTTAAATATGACTCTCTCTTCCCTTGTGTGTGTCTGACAAGACTTGACCTATTATTGTGAATTGTTTGTGTGTTCAATGAATGTAACAAGGGCTAACGGGGAAGTGAGGAGTCCGGTCTGTTCCGGTCCGGTATGGTAGTCATGTAACGTGTCGATGATCTCTCTGTATGTTAGATGTATTAGATTCTCCATATGGTTAAGTTCCAATTTTCTAACCTTCCTTTAGCTTAACCAAGGCTATTTTACTGACTCACGTCGGGCCACAGGGGCATACTATGTGTTATTTCGGTGTGCTTGGATCACTATATCCGAGGCACCTTGTGTTAAGTTAACCGTTCAATCTAATCGGACGGTAACGAGTTATGTAACGAGCTAAGTATGAGCATGGCAACATTCTCTAGGCTCTTAATGGGGACTAACTGTGTTGGTTCTCTTCCAAAAAGGAATTGTATTTTTGTGTGATGTGTGTTATGATGTGTACAATACCCATGTTATGTTATATACGTATGAGTTGTGTGTTAAAATAAATACCATGTCATCATGACAAATAGTTGCGCGCATTCCGGTAGTCGATGGGCTGCGCGTTAACCATGCCAGCCAAGGGTTGCTGACCCCCTCGGGGATCCATATTTCTTTTACTGCAGGATGAGGATCGAAGAAGCGGAGTGGCTCTAGATCTAGGGTGTAGTTTACTTTTGGAGTACTTTTGGATGTTTGCCCGGGATGCGCCTGTGCTCCCGTGGCGTGTTATGTACTTGATTATGATGGTTTACAGTGACGGTATACGGTGAAGGATTTATGTAAACACTCGGTATTATGTTGATGTATATATTTGGTTATTAGTTCTATGCTCGGGAGTCTGATCATCAGACCGGTACACTTGTATTTATTCAGCCTTGTTAACCACGTGGGTGGTTGACGGCGGTTGTAGCACCAATCGTTTAGTTACTGTGTAGTCGTTATATTCCGCTGCGATTCCAAGTAATGTCGTTGTGCGTAGTAGGGGTGTTACATACTCATACTTACTTACTCTTACTTTACTCATACTTACTCATACTTACTCGGGACTACGCAGCCCCAGTGCCTTTGGAAAAATACAAAACACACACTGTCACCGCGCACGAACGGTGTGTAGTGGTTCAAACTACTCTACACTTCCACAGACTCAAAACTAGCTTCACCTCCTATGGTTTGACCGGATACCCGTGCCTAGGCATGGAAGATCCACTAGCACCCGTGGGAGCGGTTTTAAAACCGATCCTCATTCTCAAGTTTGAAAAAAACGTTGTACCAAATTAGTTTTGGAATTCATTTTGAAAACTTGCATACATCTCCCAATTTCAATTTATGATGATTATTCCTATTACTAGTGTTATTATTGTGGCCACTTAAGGGAGCTTCTAGAGTGCTTCAACCCCAATGTGATCAGCATTGGTATTGAATTATCCTTTCACTCCAATTTGTGTTCGGTTTCCCTTGATCGCTACCAAATCAAGTTCCACTTCTCACCTCAATACAAACAGACAGATTGTCAAACATTATTTCGTTTTCTATCTTTTTAATCTTGCTACTCATAATCACGCACATACATTTTCCCATTTATATGATTCACTTACTTACTTACTAATCGTCTCACGGAATATTACTACATCTTCCCAACTACTATACTTAGGAAATTCATGGGTATATGTCCCATTAATTTACTATACTCCAATTTATACTCATAAAATACATCGGTTGTATACCGATTTATACTTATTACATACATCGGTTCCATACCGATTTATACTCCTCAAGTCTCCCATACATACTCATTCCTCATACTATTACCAATCGGGGTCCTCATTCCCCTGGAGTTTCTCTACTCCTTTCCTGATCTTATGTCCCAAATACCACCATTACACGATGAGTGAATACAAATGTTTATGTAACATAAGTATCAATCATTACAACAAATCTTTTGTGCTATGCGCATTGTAGTTACGCACCTATCACGTAAAACATACATTTTGCGGTTTTCGCTCTACCCCCCTTAAAAGGGATTACGCCCACGTAATCTACCATGTGTCAACATTGGACATTGGTCGAAGGCATTCAGCCGTCAAGGAGTGGTTCAATTTCCATGCGGTCTATTATACAATGTTTCTTGGTCAACGGGTCTTAACCGTATTACCGGTTAGTCCCTGCATCAAGAATTTCCATCGGAGTTTATTCAACTCTTACCGGGTTCGGTTCTAGCCTGATGGCTTTCAGGCATTGATGATTACCCTTTTGTTCACTAGGTGTCTTTCATTTACAATTTGGGCCCTCTAGCTTCTGCTGCGCGACCCTGGTAACTTGGGTTATTCGCCCTTCTCGTTATCTTAACATGTTATGCATCACCTTTTATCCCTCTTATTGTGGAAATAAGGTTTATTACCAAGTGTGGTGTTCTCTTACCGTGTTCGAACTTGGTGAGTTTTAGATTTGTAACCAGCTCTCTGGCAATCTATATACATACTGTTGTGTTTGGTAGTGATCATTCACTTGGCTCCTCCGACTTATTATCGGGTGAGGTTAAGTCACTACTTAGTTGTAGTGCTTCCTCTATTGTTAGTAGCTTCTAATTATACCAGTTTCTCTGGTTCATTACAAGTGTTCTTTACTTGTATGACCTTGCATTTTTAATGTGTCGGTCCTTGTGACTTTCTTAAGTCACCTTTCATTTATTCCAATGGAATTCACATCTTGTGATTATTGGTGTGTTTCACACTCTTCGTGCTTCTTTGGCCTTAGGCCGCACGTTTGTTTCCGAGCTTTTGCTTAGCTGGCTTATGCCATGTTCACTAGTGAAACGAAGAATTTACTACTACTTACATTTTCCATATTCCTAGCTATCCCACTATCAACTACACAAGTGCAATACCAAAACACTCAGTCCTACAGAGTGCAGAGGCGTGAACCCTTGGCAGTAACTCTCTTATGAGATCGCAATAGGACTGATCGTTACTCTTCCAGGAGGTGCTTCACCATTTGGTGCAAACTTCTAGCTTGTTGCCCGGTCTGTTTACCATCTTGTATTAACAACTCCATGGTATTGGGTGATTATTCACCTAAACTGGTCGCATGCTGCGCACCGTGTTCTTACTGAGTTACAGTATTGGTTTACATGGCATCCGCTGTTGCTAGCTTTAGCTCATGCATTTGTATCATTTATACCATGGTTCCCCATATATTTGGCAAATACCGCATATGGTATTCCTTTATTTTTCTGAGCTCCCTGAACATCATTGGTTTTATAACCGGTTACTCCTTGGTGTCAACAATTGCTGTTGAAGCTTATTTCACAGCTTGGCAAGAATTATATGCTCAAGCCTGACTACATTAGTAGTTCTGAAAGGGATATATTTCCTGACAATTACTGATGGTATCCCCTTCTTGGGATCCATGTGTTCACCGCTCTTGCGGTCTCACATTTATGAGGGGATCCTCCATTATTGGTTGTTACTCTTTTATCGGTGTCATCCTTGACCACTTTCCATATAGTTCACATTGGTTTTGCAACCATTGGGTTGTGTGGTAACAGTTTCATGGCCTACTAGCCATGTTGCCTTGAGCTCTGCTCATCATAGGTGTCCCCAAGTGGTTACTTCTCCACAAGACATTGCTGGGTTTGGAGGTGATACTGGGCTCCATGATAAGATCGTCGCATCACGCTTCCGTTTGTTGGAGACCCTTTTGTATCTTGGTATTGATCGATACCATTTGTTAAGTTGGGATATCACCTATCAAGTGGATCCCTCTGGTGTTCCAACCGGATGTTCGTTCCGATTGTGGTGTTCTTACCACGACATCTCATTTAACTGTGTTGACTTGATACCCCTTATGGATTTCTCCTGGGTAGTACCGATTATACGGTAGCATCTGACATTTATGAGTATGTTCAGTTTATTGTCCTACCTTGCGGTTCTGGATCTGAGTTATCCGTTGAGGGTTGTAACGTCTCCCGTTCTTAGGGTAGACCATTGGTGTTTTTCCTTGTGTTATAATGGATTTGATATCCCTTCCGGTGATGAGTGGTATTTCTGGTACCTTATAACATCACCCTGTGCGTTTGTGGTAGTTGTTCTGGGAATTCTATCCCGTTCATTGAACACTGCTGTGTTAATGTTAGGCATTTGCCTTACTGTGCTTAGACTGGGTACTCCTTCCAGTCATCATGCTTTACTTTAATTCATTCAAGACATATTCAATGTCATTATTCAGTTGTTAGTGCTTCTTGCACTTTTAACTCTTAATCATCCTCCTGTAGTTGGTTCTTGACTCCTTAGCTTGTAAGCTTATCTGAGTTCCCTTTGCTCGTTCGAGGTATCCAACTATTCTGGTTGACTTTGCTTATGGTCCGTAGAACAGAGTTGACTACTTCCTGTGTTTCGTACATTACATGTATACATACGTGGGGTACCGTCTTGGCACGTTACCACTTACCTAACTATATGTCGGGCACGCAAGCTCCTTCGGAGTGCGGTCGTCCCACATCCCGTATTTGGGTACACTCGTAGTGCTCATCACACGCCTAGGTGAAGTATTCTATTGTCAACTCCTCTTGTATCATTCTATGATACTCACCGTAATTCCGTCTGTTTGGTTTTAAAAATCCAAGGTTTAAAAGGAGAGTTTGTGATTTGAAGAAAAATTTGGGTTTTGAAATAACAGTTCGGTGTTAAAAGGAATTCTTCATGGCGTTTCCATGATCGAGGTCTTGACCAAGCTCAGCTTCTCGCTGACCGGTATACTCTTAATACAATGGTCGGGCCGTTAGGCCTTTCCGAGGTCTCATTATTTAATCCTTAGGATTGGTATCCTATATTTGCCCCATTCGTCATAGCGGTACTTTAGCAAGTATTTGCGGGTTGTTAATAGTCTTCCAACCATCTTGTAGTGCTGCACTTGCCCTAGGCAAGTGCGCGGGGTAGGTTGTTTTTCGGTTAACGTATACCAGTTACGGTATCGTTTCCATCCATAATTGGTGGTTTTATTAGGTCTTCATTTGATCTTTTGATCTTGGTGATCGATCTCCTGAGTCACTTCTCAGTATACTTGACATGGTTGTCGTCAGTCCGGGTGTCTCACACCTTCACTGTGGTTAACGAGACTTGACTTATCCTTAGGAACCATATTGTGGTCCTATAGGTATATGTTTATGGATACGTTCATAGTCGTCTGGACTATGTTGTTCGGTTATTACAGCCTCTTGGCGTGTAGGTTTGGTATTAATCCTACCTCGACTAATTCCTTAGTCGGGTTGTATACCGTTGTCGGTGTTGTCAAACATTACAGTCCGTTGACTCTCTAGTCTCGGGGTTGCTACTCTATCTTCCTTGCTTCATTACGCGATTGTGCTTCTCTTTTTGCTGGCTATTCATGGTTCTCGCGACTGCGAAGCATGTCGCCCCATGGTGCCATAAATTCCACTATCCTTTATTTAGGATCTTCAATCCTCCGCCATTACGTGCGGTCATCATCATTCAACGGGAACCGTCTTCGGGACTTCCAGTTCTTGGACTCTACCGTATGATAGGTTCTTTTTCTAATAAGGTTTGCTTGCAACTGCCAGATCGGGTGTTACCCGAGTGTGAGAGGTCTTTCCATCTCTCTGGCGTTAACCTCCCAACTTAATACCGTGGGTTGCGGAGGGCGGGGTATGGTTGTTGTAGGTTTCCGGTTCACGCGGAAGTTCCTAACTAGCGTACCTCACACGCTAACACTCAACCCTTAGCCCTAAGTCTCTACTTCCTAACTCGGTATTTACCTAAACTCGGTATTTCATCCATCAGAGTGATACTTCGCTCTGATACCACTTTTTGTAACACCCCTACCGCTAATACCGTCATTACCGTACCATGCTTACCTTCGCAGCGGATATTACTTACTCAACGGCGGGTGTACAATGCCGTTAGTCACCCACGTGACTAACAAGGCGAGTTACAATTCTACATACTATCGGTCTGATGAATATGAACATACCGAGTACACTACACAATACAATACTTTCCATTGCTTACTTACCCATAATTCAATTACAACGTCAATACCTTACTATACCGAGTATACTACAATCCTCAAATTACCGATACAGCTTGGACTTCCAATTTCCCAATACATTACGAGTACAATCCCTTTTATACAACACCCATGCTTACGTAGCAGTCCCCGTCCTACTCTCTCGAACGGTGGTCAACTTCGAGTACCTGCACACTAAAAACGGTCCCCTAGGGGGTCAGCTTACGCTGCATATGAAATTCGCATATACCGCGTGCTAACCGCGGTACGCCGACTACCTTAGGTCGGATATACATGGTGTTCATTTACATGCATACCTTCATACAATTACTACACATACATTCATCAATACTTACATACACATACAAGGTTCAATACTTGCCAAGGAAGACAATTCTATAGTCAAGCGTTCGTACTAGTTATTTATTCAATACTCTTTCGTACTAGGTTCGATACTCGCTACTCTACTCATACTCACTCCTTACTCTTGCATACTCATCACTCCATGTTCAGTACCTTACTCGTACACGATCCTTACTCTGTACTCGTTACTATACTTGTGTATCCTTGCTACTCAATACTCCATACTTACTCACACATACTCAATACTCAGTGCTTACTCATACTTACTCAATACTCGGAACTCATTACATACTCATACTCACTTCTTACTCAGTACTCATTACTTTACTCATACGTACGCAATACTCAATACTCATTACTTGGCCTCTGGCGGAGTCATACACAAGACTCGCCGCCGGACCTATAATACAGGGCTATACGCTTAGCTCCTCAAATACTCAATGTCCGTTCTTACCGGACTACTCAAATTCCCAACACTCTTCTCTCAGAGTATAATACAATCTCATGGATTAGCCTAGTGGTATCTCTCTTGATAACCTCCACCAGCTTAGGGAATTACAACCGACTAGTATCCTCAGATTTAAGGGTTTCCCCAACGTATCGAATACTTTCATGTTCGGGACATACTTACATAGTCGGGTCCTCTCATAATGGGTCGACCAATTGCTAAGGGGTTTGGAAATCCCTCATCATTCTTTACTACTCTCATGGTTCAAGTCTTGCACCAAGATTAATTCCTCTAATAGAGGTTACTTATATACTTCCGCTACTTATATTTGTGGATTATTCATTTCAGTTCTCCAACCGTTATCGGGAGGTTATTACTCCCGTACACTCTCTCACATTCTAGCGAGTTTCATTGGGTTGCGTTATTGTTTGTTGATTCGTTAGTTTAGTGCGTTGCTACAGTTCCATTAGTTCACAACATGACTCTTACTACGAGCCACTACACAACAAGACTCATCTATGAGTCGTACTACGCACCAAATGAAGCCACACAATCAATCAAGAAGGGTTAGCTCACACAACATACAGCAAGACATATAATGAAAGGCAATAAACCGTTTTCATGCTTTAGTCTTGATTAGCCGGCATACAGCACACAAATCAACGTAACTCGGTTAGCATACGGGGCATGAGAAAATCATACCTTTCACCGGAGTTAGCTCAACCGTATGTTCCCTCGTTCCTTGGTTCACACTTGCTCCACTGAATGTTCCAACATTATTATTAATACTATACTCTTACGATACACAAATAATTACTATTCCCGTACTTACCCCGTTATCCTGGTATACTTAATGTTCTCATACTCTCAACCTACTTAATTACTTTTCATACTTGTTTTCCTACTCCCATACTTACTTCCTTACCATTGTTGTCACATTAATGGTATATTACTAAGGTCCTTTATTTATGTACTTACCTACATACATACATACATATGATTACTATGGTACTACTGTTTCTTTTTTTATATATAGTTAGGGCCGTCCGACCCACCGTCCGACCCAACCTATGGGTCGGACCATTCCAGTAAGTTTTCCGTCTTCTGAAAATGTCCCGTCCGACCCAGAACTGTTCCGTCCGACCCATACACCTCTGGGTCGGACCATTCCAGTAGCTTTCGATTCCGAGGTCTGGGTCTGTCCGACCCACCGTCCGACCCAACCTCTGGGTCGGACCGGTCCAGAACAAGCCTACAGGTTTTGTTTTCCACTTTTTCTTTACCCATTTCTTCCCCAATCTTCCTATATGTAACCCCACATGATTTAGCACTAATTAAGCCCTCTAAATCACCTTAATTCATCCACCAAATCCATTACTAAATCCACCAAACAATTTACACAATTCTCTTACTTCTTCTACAACACATGTAACAGTTTTTGTTACACCTATGCTACAGATTTTACAATTCAATTTTCCCATCCAATACTTCCTCAACCAATGCCATTCCTTGCATTCTAAATACCTCTCCTTACCATGCCAATTCATTTCCAAGCCATTGCACTTCCTACACCAATGTTCCAACACTCATTTTACAAAATCCTGCACACCAATTTCTTCCTAGTTCCACAATGCATTTTGGTACCTCTCTTGCTACAGATTTTACATCCTATTACTCTCATACCACAACTACCATTCCATGGTCATTAAACATCTCTACTAACCCCAATACATACCTTGGTTCTCCCATTCACCAAGTCAATCTTAATACACAATTCCTACTAAAATTTCACCATAGTTCACCTACAATTCCAACTTCTCCACATATATACTTTTCCACCAAATTCATCCCTAATCTAGCCACGCCCATTCAAGGGTCCTAGAAGCACTCAATACAATATAAATTCGACTCAATACATCAATACTCCATTAACAACAATACTAATACTCATTCACAATATACTTGGCCCTAAGGCCTACAATTCACTTACTAGTTCCCAAATACTTAAACCTTCATAACTACACTACTAATACAATAGTTTAGGTTCTTTTATTTGATTACCCATTCCCATTACACTAATGCATTAAATTTAGGCATTAAGAAGGAGCTCTTACCTTGAGCTTTTGATTCCTTCATTTCTTTTCCACTTCTCATCTTTCCTCTCTCTCTTGTTCAAATCGATTTTGTGGGGGATGGAGTTACCAAACTCCATCCCAACACCCAAATTACATAAAGAGAATATAATTAAACTTCTAACCTCTTATAACACCACTAATTAAATGAAGGGTTTAAATTACCACAAGTTAGGGTTTTACCTTGGAGCTTTTGAGAGAGGTTTTTAAGCCTTGAATACAAAGGAGAGTTCCTCCACCATTGGAGAGTTGAACCAAGCTCAAACAAAGAAGAACCAAGGCATTACAAGAAGGGGCAAAAATCGGCCACTATAGAGAATGAAGGAAAAATGGATTTTTCTTGAAACTTTTTACCTTAGGAGGAAGAAGAGGAGACTCCATGCTTCGAAATGGTGTCATTTATTCTTCAAATGCTCAAAACCCATGGAGATGAAGTTGCCCATTTTCGGATTTTGAAAAGATAGGAATGTAGAGCTTGAAGAGAGGAGTTCAAATATGTATTTTATTTTACATTTGGAGCTCAAATGGAGCTAGAGCATGAGGAAGAAAGTGAGGAAGCCATGAGAGCATTCTTGAGCTCTCAAAATCGTTGGCTTAGAGAGGAAGAAGGAGAATGTGCTGTAGGAGGGGGGGCTCCATCGTGAGAGAGGGAAAGGAAATGAAGAGAGAGTAGAGAAATTAAGAGAATAAGAGGAGAGAGGGAATGAGTGTACTTTTTACTTTTTGCTTTAGTTTTTCTTGTCTTCTAGTGTGTGTGTGAGAGAGTAATATTTAATTGAGTGTGAGAGAGGGCATTAATACCCTGTAAAAACCGGCCCACTTATACTGCTAAGCTGGAGCAGTTTTTCTTCTTTAACAGAAAACGCTCGTTATTTTACCCGGTTTAGTTACTATTCACTAACCGGGCCCGTTTTCCGGAATTTCTCGTTTCTTTATTTTTATTGGTTATTAAGCTTCCATAAAGGCTTGATAATTATTATTAATGATTTATAATTTTTACGGGTTCGTTTGACCACATAAAATCACGTTTTGGGTTTCCTCGAAAAACGTGCGCTAAAGCTCTTTTAGCGTTTTAATATATTTCTTGGATCCATTTTCTTCGGGAATCGTTCCCGTATACTAATTAGGCATGAATAAGCCTTAGGAATCCTTACTATACTATAACCGAGGTCCCGTACCTCCTATGGTTATTTAACGCTTGTTTTAGCGTTTCCGCTTTCCAAGTGTTTTTCTCATTTCTTTTGGATTTATTTTCCTTACCAAAATTACTTAGGCACTATTAGGCCCTTAAATACTATATTAAAATATTCTAATCACCATATTTAAGTTTGGGGTATTTCAATAACAGTACTATAATATTTAGTGGATAGTTATATTATTATCACCCGGTATTGCATGTTTATATAACAGCGTACGGGAAGGAACTACTGAACAGGAATTTGTCAAGCTAGCAGTTACTTGGTGAACGATATGTTAATTGTGTGGTCTGAATGTCCTAAGGATTTTCCAAAGATCCAGACGTTATGTGTTTAACTGTTAAGAGCGATATCGGTGATGTATGTATATGATATTGTATACTGTATTGCTCAAAACTGTTGCGTTCTATTGCTACGCCAACGTCTTATGACTGGAAGTTTATACATCTAAACTGAAAAAGAAAAATACTAACTGACCTTTAGGTATTATTAAACCTAACTGATGGTCAACTTTTATAGTCTAAACTCAAATATTCGTTATTATATCACTCACTAAAGGGCTAACTTATAAAGAGAGGAATCCAGACTGTTTCGACTTTTTGGTTGCGCATCGTGATCGCTATGAGAGAACTTCAATGGGGAGTCACTAAAGGGAATCCATCAGTCACATTCAAGGATGGCGGAGGGCACTGCCGTTGGTGCACAGGTTCGACCGGATCGGTTAATATATTATCCAGGGCCATAAGGTCAGCTGGTAACGGTTCCATTGGAACCCAGGGGACTATCGTCCATTAATAAGTTATTAAGGGCTATCTTAACATGACGCCTGAGGTGGAATTTAATTGGAAAAGGTTAAGTGATTGGTTTAAAGGATAAGGGCCAGGTGGCCAACACAGTACAGTTTAACACGCGTATCTTGTTTGGTTATTGCTATAGATTATTGATGTGTGATTATGGTTATTGATATGGATTATTGATGTGTGGTTATGGGTGTTGTGTACTATTGTACATTGATGTTTATAGGTGAATTGTTATGTGAGTGTTTAATGTTTACAGTTATTACTGTTATTATATAAACCGGTATTTCATGTAAAGAATCTAATATCAAGATGGCTAAAATGACTTAAGGAATCTAGATGATTTAAGACTACATCTAGCATACCAGCATTTCGATTGTTGAGCCCTTCAATGGGCCAAACATTCCAGGTTATTGAAGAAGACTCAAGCCGGAGTGCGGGACACAGGGGTAGCTGAGGTGTTTTCGACAAACACCTTTGGTTTTATTTTGTATTGTATTAAGGAGGTTCGGGTTGTATTCCGTTAGTTGTCATTAGTTGGATTTGGATTGTATAATTAGAGTGCTCAGTATCTGTTCATCACAGCGTGAGGAGTTGTATTGTCGGAAAGAGTGAGGATGCCCTGTTACTCACAAGGGTGGGTAACGGCGTGTAATACCAAGGTAGATAGTTTTATTTTCCGCTACGAATTATTATTTATTATGCTATGACTTGCGACGTTATTACAGGTTTAGGATTAGGGGTGTTACATATCAGGATCTGACCGGTGAGTGATAAAAAGGTCCTAGCAACCTATTAATCTGTGGAAAAATTGATTAGATTAATTAATTGGACATTCAGATTCAAGAGCAATTCTCGCACTTAATCCTTTACTTGTTTGTCATTAGTTCGTGATTCGGACCAATGTGTTACGGATAGAAGAGCTCAATTTGACTAGGATTAGTCTTAAAGAGATAAAAGAATTTTGCCAATCCTAGTATCAATTAACCGGTGATTAATTTTATAATTTGGCTAGCAAAGAATTCCCCTGAACCCAAGGTTCCGCTTCATTCATCTTTCTACACATTTTTATTTAATTCCTAGCTTGCTACTTTTAGTTTAAAAACCAAAACAAACAACAACCCTCTTAATTTGCTATTAGATTTAATTACTAAGTCCCCGCGGATTCGACCCCAGTAGCTTCTAGTTCACTATACTTTTTTACCAGAATTTATTTTTGCAACTCGTGGGCATTTTTAGATTTATCGATTTTCTAGGATAATTTTCTTAGTTATTTTTGAAATACCCCTAACCTTTAATGTAACACCCCAACCGTTAAGCTCGTCATTACCTCTTAAACTGTCACTAAATGCTCTTACTCACGCAGCGGAACACTAATCACAACGAGGGGTGAAACAACGCCGTTAGCCACCCATACGGCTAACCAGGCCTTTCTTACATACCGTAACGGTCTGATGAACTGGAACAACCGAGTACACAAACATATACAATACTCAAATCATTTCTTTACTATACCGAGTCTACAATATATGGATGCCGACAATATATTCGGTCTTACACCTCTTCCAATACATAAGTAATTAAATCTAACTACCCATGCAAACCACCGACCCCGTCCTACTCTCGAACGGTAACATCTTCGGTGTACCTGAAAAATAAAAACGTTGCCCCTAGGGGCTCAGCTTAACGCTGCATATGAAATTCGCATACCCCGAGCGCTAACCGGGGTACGCCGACTACTTTTGTCGGATATACATGGAGTTCATTTAGTCAAACAACCTGCATCATAGCAATACAATATATATTTGTATTACTCAAGGAATCTACATCCAGTCACGGAACACAATTCCTAACTAACATAACAAGGTTGTTAGTTGTATCAGTTTACTCTTAGGCTTGAGGGTTATACCTCACTATGCCTGGTTTACTCGTTCTATATCTCACCGCTCTCTCGGGTTACTTATTCATATACACACCCATTCTCTTGGGCTACTCATTTTATACTCACCCATACTCTCAGGTTACTTTTACACATTATCTCACCCACACTCTTGGGTTATTCATACTCATTATCTCACCCATTCTCTTGGGTTAATTATACTCATTATCTCACCCACACTCTTGGGTTAATTATACTCAATCTCTTGTAGATTCTCGAGACACTACAGGTCTCCTACGTCACGCTTATTACTCTTAATACATACTTAGGCCAAAACTCATGGCTCTCAAGCATAGTCTTACTTCCCCGGTTTCGACCCTACTCTGGGTCTAGCATGGTGGGAAGGTTCAACTAGCTCACGGAACTCTCTTAGTTCCTACCTCTTTTTACTTAGGTCCGGCTACTCTCGGACTACTTACATTCCCATACACTCCTCTCTCGGAGTTATAATAATATTATGTATATTAGTCTAGAAGCATCACTCTCGATGTTTCTAATGACTTTGGGAACATTACTTAAGTTCGGTTAATCTTAGGTTTTAAGAGTTACCCATACATTTCACTTACTCATACTTTCGGTTATTTTCTTATACCGGGTAAAATCCTCATATAGGAGGTCGACCATGTCTCAAGGGAGCTACTAATCCCTTAGGTCTCTTCTACCTTCTTTACTAGTTCACATCTTCGAACTATCTTTAACCCTCTTGAAGGAGGCTCACTTATCTTCCCACTCTCATTTGTTTCGTGGATTGTTTCAATATGGTTTCCTAACCGTTATCGGGTATTTACTCAACCTGTACTTCCCCTCACATTCTAGGGAGTTCACATGTTTGCGTTATCGTTATACTTTAACGGATAGTTTGTGTGTTTGCACGTTTTCGTTATCTTAAGCATCGACCTGATCTATGGGTCTCTAGCCTAACGTTACTCACTACGAGTCGGTCCATACACTATGTTAGACCACACCGGCATACAAGTATGTTAGCTCATTCAACATACAACAAGGCATACATAATCATACAATGGATTATTTTCATGCTTTAATCTTGATTAAGCCGGCACACAAACACACAAATCAACGTAACTCGGTTAGCACGCGGAGTATGAGAAAATCATACTTTTCACCGGGGTTTTTACTTTTACCGTGTCATCTCACCATGCTCGGTTCACACACGATCCTCTGATAACATTCAAACGCTTATATTAACATTAAAGCGTTACGGTAAGTAAAACTAATACTCCCGTACTAAACCCCGTTATCCTGTTATTCCTAGTTTAGTTCAAGTGCTCTTAAACTCACAACTTTCTCATTCACTTCTCAAACTTGTTTACACTTCTTAGGACCTTGACTAGTCACCAAACAAGGCCTAAACATCATCTAAAACCATTACCATTCACTTCCCCAACATTAGGGCACTTAAAAACACTCTCTGGTACATTTTTACACTGGTCCGGGTTTGTGTCCGGGGTTACAAACCCGGACCAGACACGGTTTAAACTCTCTGGACAATTTTACATGTGGTCGGGCTTATTTCCTGGTATACAAACCCGGACCAACCCCTGTTATAACTCTCGGGTGTGTTTTTGATGTGGTCCGGGTATACATGCTAGTTTACAAACCCGGACCCTTAATTCAGAAACCTCTCGGGTGCATTTTAGGGGTGGTCCGGGTTTGTGTCCTGGTTTGTAAACCCGGACCACTCCTCTGATATAGGTTTCTGCCGTGTTTTAGCACTGGTCCGGGTTTCTGTACTTGTTTACAGACCCGGACCACTTACAGAAGTGAGAAATATGTATGTTTTTTATTATGTTTCTACTCCTAATTCACCCCTAATCATTCCTTAATCTTTCCACATGTAATCCAACATATTTTAGCACCTTAATCTTGCTCAAAACCTCCTTAAATCATGGATCAAACCATCACTTAATTCATGCTCAATACACCATTTCCTCTGTCAGTTTCTTTCCTCTGTTACAGGTTTTCAATCCTTTCTTTCTTACCAATCTAACCTCACGCATCAATACACTCAAGCCCATACATTCCTAGGCAAATAACTACTCATGGTGAATCCAAACACACCTTGTTTCTTTTCTCTCACAAACACCCAAAGCCTCCAAATTCCTAAATCAAATCCGACAGAGCTTACCTACTTTCCTAAGCATTTTCACCACAACAAAACAACTCATAAATCAGTTCTTCACCCCTGTTTGATTTAGGCATTATCAACTTCAAACACTTACCACATTAACACATTAAATTCCCCCTTGCTCACACATATATAACAGTTAGTCCCAAGCTTATTTCCCACACTTAAGCAACATTAAAACATCCTCATTACTCATTCAAATTGTAGTATCTTAACTACACTAAAACAAGGTCTTCAATTCAACATTAAAAATCTATTTCCCAAAGACAACAATTCAACTCAAGGTAAGCTCAATTACCTTGCTAGTTTTGGTTTCTCTTCCTTTCTTCCTTCCTCTTATTCTTTCTTTCTCTTCTTGGTCGACCAAGTGAGGCAAGCTACAGCCACGCCCAAATGACACACAACCACTACCAAGTCAATTACTACTCATGACATCAGAACCCTAGAATTTTAAGGAGGGTTCTTAAGGTTTTTAAGAAGGAATTACCTTGCACTTATAAATGGAGTTCTTGGACAACATAGCTAGCAATTCCATCCCTTAATGAAGATCAACAATCGGCTGGACATGGAAGAAAGGGGGAGCTCACATTGGAAATTTCCAAAGAAATATAAGAGAGGCTAGAATGATGAGCTCTTAAGCTTATTTTTACCTTGGAGTAATAAGTAGGAGATGGAGATCCAAATACTCTTATTCACGCTTCAAAATGGCATTTAGCCCTCGTGATGAGGGTGGAGTTTTTCAGCTTTTGAAGGGTGGAACTTGTTCCTTGTGCAGAGGGGAATCCAACGGTAGTAATTTTGTGGAGTTTGGAGTTGATTTGAGTGTTCACTAGAAGAAAGAAGAGAGGTTCTGTGTGGGCATGGGAAAATCGCCATCGGAGCTAGCAGGGAGGAAGAAGAGGACTCTAGTGAGCAGAGAAAAAAAACGTGTGGGAGTTAGAATAGAAGAGAGAGAGTGTTAAAAGCACTTTTCTACTTTTCTTTTCTTTTCTTTCTTTTTCTTTTCTTCCTTTCTTTACTAACTAGCTAACAAGAGAGGGAGGCTGATTAAGTTAATAAAAATCGGCCCACTATATACATATATGCTGGAGCGTTTTTCGGTTTCTGACAGAAAACGCTCGTTATTTTACCCGGTTCGGCACTATTCACTCACCGGGCCCGTTTTTCGGATTTTTCTCATTTCTTTATTTTTAATGGTTATTAAGCTTCCATTAATATTTGTTTATAGTTATTTAATCAACTATAATTTTTATGGGTCTGTTTGACCACTTAAAGTCACGTTTTTGGGTTTTCTCGAAAAACGTGCTTTTAAACTCCGTTAGTGTTTTAATCCATTATTTGAATCTGTTTTCTTCGAGGATCACTCCCGTATACTAATTAGGCCTAACTAAGCCTTAGGAATCCATCTCGGACCCTCTTGAGATCATATATATCTCTTATATTCGTTTAACGCGCATTTTAGCGTTTTTCGCTTTTCAAGTGTTTTCTCTTTTCTTTTGGTTTTATTCTCTTTACCAATACTCTTTAGGCACCATTAGGCCTTTAACAATCCTATTAGAGTAATTTAATCATGATTTTTAGGTCCGGGGGATTAAATTTAAATAATTAAATAAAGGTAAATAAATATTATTTGGGGGATTATTAAACCCTGAGAAAAAGTATATAAACACTTGGGCATTAAAACGCACCTAAACTCCTTAAGGTCAAAAACGAGCGTTAAAGCCCGACCTTAAGCTAACTAAGTTATATAATCTATAAAACTCATATGAAGTTAATCAAGGATCATTTTATAACCTTTTGAAATACCCCAAATCTAATTAATACCTTAAAACTGTTAAATAATGAAGAATTGATCTTGGAATGAATCATTTTAGTTACGCATGCTAATTTATGCATGCAAACGTTACGTGAGCGACAACAAGGAAAGATTAATACGGACATTTATACAACTCATAAAATGACAACGTTCGATCCACGAACGCTAATATAATGTCATCTTCACGTACGTATATAAACGCTTACGTACGAACATTAACGGGCATTAAACCCCTTACAAAACAAGCTCAATTAATAGAGCGTCACCCGGGAAAAATATATACGAGCATTTATACGACCCGGTACACAATAACGTTCACTGTAAAAACGTGAAAAATAATAACGAGCAACGTAAATATTTTACAATCACCTAAGCATTTATAAATGCTAAAATAAATTGATATACACATTTAAGCAATGTAACAACTTATGTTACATAATCTTGATATTTAATAAATATCATAAATACTTAGGAAATACTATAACATCAATTATAACACAAAATTTTCAAGTCCAAGATCTGTACATTAATGCCGATTTTATATGGCATATTTGGACGTGTTTTATACACTTTCACTTAGTAAAACGATTAACTACCTAAGGTACACATATATACATAAGTATATCATTACATAGCAAGATTTAATCTCCCAAACTACCGATAATCTGGTATACAATAGTAAAGCAATTAAAAACCTTCAACAGGTGATGTAGCCCACGGTAATATGCATATACGAATTGTAAAAAAACCCACCTGCAGCGATAGCCTTTACATGTAGGCAAATTAAAACTGTAATATAGTAAGCATAGATATAACATACATGCATACATCAATAAGTGTAAGTACAAAAAAAACCGGTAGCATACTCCAAGCCATACGCGCGGTATAATTAGGTGGTGAATCAAAAAAAAAAAAAAAAAACTGTAGCAAGTTAACATGTAGTTAACGTTAGTCTTGTATACCTTAATTAAGCAAATAGAAATCTACAAATAGAAATCTATAGCACACGGTAATAGTATACACATAATTGTTAAACAAACCGTGGCACTTGTTAGGTGATTAAACAAACAAAAATCTGTGGTATAAGCAAGAGCAAACCGGTAATACCAGGACGTAATTTAACTAAAATAACAAATCTGCTACATGTGCTTTTAATTAACACAAAAAAACTGTGGTATCTCCCTATGCTTACGGTGCAATCAGGGGCTCATAATCAATTAGAAAACCTGTAGCAATTCTCACATGAATACCGGTAGTCCACTAGGAGTTATTCAAACCAAATCAGTACTAAACACTATATAATAAATTGAAGTTAGATACTAGGTCCCTGTACGCATACAAGTTGCAGATTGAATGGACAAGGCATAAGGGCTATAGCTATTAACGGTGCTATATTTGCTTATACAAATCAAACAAAGATCCATAGCTCACCTATGTCTACGTTAATGGACTAGACTTTAATTAGCACCAAAAAAAAAAAACCATCCTACTAACGTGGGCTGGTGCTAACAATTTACATAGGGAAAAGTCTGTAGCAGTTATTCCATTCTAATGTGGTGCATGCGCCCAGAATTAACAAAAAAAAAAAAACTGGAGCTTAATGATATTAAGGAACCGGTTATATGCATACACTCGTGGCATGATTTAAATGTCTTATTTAACATGTAAACTTTATGAGTCATCCTTCCACATGTTATAGAATATATTGACAAAATAATACTAGTCCAAACTAGCCCCATGTTACCGAAAAACTGCACCAAAGGGGAGATAAGAATAGCTTATATAAATCATGAAATAAATGCTACAAACTAGATTTAGACCTACAGTATTAATATACTATGTTTAGACAACAAAATAGTCAATTAAATCAGCCCCACTCCAACTCACATTACCGTATGCTCCAAGAAGTGTCTTAAATCAACAATAAACCAAGGAGCATTCAAGGTTAACTTAAGGTATTTTTCATACATAAAAATCCTTAAGAAATTTTACTATATATGTCCGAAAATTCCTACACATTTAAACATGTTTTCTTCATCAATTTTCATGAGGAGAAGTTGGATCTTCATCCTTACTATCAAGGCCGAAAATTATAAGGTAAATCCCTTGAAAACATTTTATAAATCTACTTAAGATATTTGTTAAGATCTAACTCCTAAACCCCTTCCTTCTCATGTGTTAATACCGAAATTTGGAGCTACAATATCCTTTGAAGGAAGCTTGGGAAATTCAAGAGGAGTTCAAGTACTTAATCATCTTTGATTAAGAGTAAGTTTACTAAGCTAATTATTAATTTTCTAAGCTTTGTTTAAGCTCATAAATTTTGTACAAAATTATGTACATCTCTACAAATAATTAAGGCCGAAATTATTGTGGTTATTTACCAAGAAAAAATAATTATAACTCTTAAGCTAAAGTTATTACCTTAAGGTATAATTTTATATCACAAAGAAAATTATTTATGAAGAGTTATTTGTGGCCGAATTATCTAGGAAATATTTGCTTCATTTTGAGTTAAAAATATATCTAAGACATTACAATAATTTTTACATGAGATATATAGCTCATAGGTATTTATGTATAATTATTTTGAGTTATAAATCAAGTTTTAAAAATTATATGGCATCATATAATTATGACCAAATTCAAATGGTGAAAAATAGGTTTTAATGAGCTATATAAGTATAGAAACTTAGATTAAGAATTTTGGGTAAGTAAAAAAAATATTACTAGTGTTTAAATGACTAGTTTAATAAGTTATGTGGTAAAATGTAATTTTCAGGAAGTTATGGGAATATATAGTAACTACCGAGAATAATATGGTCCTTGGCATAATTATAATATAAAATGGTGTAGGAATTAATATTATGAATTTCGGGAGAATTAAATAAGTGTTTAGAAGTTAAAATAACAATTTATGAAGTGTTGGGGCTATTTTGTAATTTCTGGAAAGATAAGTGTAAAACGGAGATATAAATATATTTCTGGGTATATTAATGTATTAAGTATGAAATTAGACTTTGGTCAAAGTGTTGACCGAAAACTTTGGGTCAAAATGACTTATGACATAAAATAATAAGTTTGTAAAAGTTTTGGGGTGAAATTGTAATTAATAAAAGTTTATATGTAAATCAAGAAGTTAATTTGGGGCGGAAGCATAATTAAGGGAATTTTAAGTACCATTCAAAATTTAAGGAAATTAAATATTAAAACTATAATTTATAAGTGGATATATAACTTATATAAAGTTTTTGGGGTTAAAAAGTAATTTTAAGAAAATGAATGTTAAAGCCAAAAACTTATGTGGCTAATTGGTGATTTATAAAAGTTAAGGTGTTCAAATAATAATTACCAAATTTATAGTGGTGGTTTTGAGAAATAATTAATTAAGAAAATAAAACGATGTATATGATGTATTTTGGAGTATAATGTAAAGTTTATGAAATAAATGAGGTTATAATATAATTACCAAAATGTATAGTGTATTTATGGGATTAAAAATATTTGTAGGTCCTATATGGATATTTGGAGGTATTGGAAAAAGAAATTATGATTTAAGGATTTATGAAATTAAAACTATATGTTATAAAGGAATAAGTAATTTTTTTGTAAACAAATAATATTTGGAATTATAGTTATTAAATGTAAGGTTAAGAGAAGAATTAATTTACATATGACCAATAAATGTCATGACGAATTTATAAATTGTTATGTCGTTTGGACAATTACAACGTGTCACGTGAATAATACTAGTTTATACGAAAAAAATACATTCAAGGAAATTATTTAAGTTAAGAGGAAATAATTGAAGCGGTACATAAGATACTGGTGGTAATTAAAAGAGAATTACCATACACTATGAGTAAAGACTATGATGGTTTAAATTATAAAGGTAAACCTTAAATATAAATAAGGTTAAGATATTAAGAAGAAATAATCTAAGCGTTGAAAATAAATCTCACATGAAATAACGAATACGAGGACAATTCATGATACAGTAAAATTATTATACAAGAGTAACTTAAATTAACACTCTCAGTTAATCCTATTCTAGGACTTCGTTTGACCGGACGTTGACCGGGAAATAATCAAGTACAATCTACGGTGAACAGTATGGATTCTTGCAACCTGTTTGCTAACGGTTTACACCGGCTTGTGTGCTATCTGTTGTGTGAAAAAACGACCAAGATAATTGCATGAAATATGTTGCACTTGCATTTGTGTATTGTTGTGATTATTCTATGCACTGCCGAGTTATTTTATGTGCGTGAATGATATGCACTGTTGTGTTACTTAGTGTGCGCGAACGATATGCGCTGTTGTGTTATTTTATGTGCGTGAACGTTTCTGACTATAACGTGTATGTGCCACGCATACAACATTACATTACCAGTGGATTAAATACCTACGTGTTACTATACCGAGAGCTTGTACTCAAGTTCCTCACTAACTTCCTTTATAAACAACGTCGTTGTCTTTAAGGGTGACAACTGACAATATACAACAGTATGCTTGTTTAACGTCCTTGTGAAACGTCTAACATATTCGATGCTACGAGAAGCGAGGAGCCCAGTTGTATCTGGCCATGCATGCAAATATGGAGGTTGTACCTGTCGCAGGTCGTCCTCAAATACAGTATACATCATGACGGTGGTTTGGGTGTAGACTTTGTCCACTCACCGGGTAGTACCGGAACATTTTGGAGTTGAGAGAAGGATTTCATTCTCTCGAGGGTACGATACCCACACCTATATTTAAGTACAGGAGTTGACTACAAGACTTATTACCCGACCATTAACGCGAGGGTCTTATCTCATCTGAAGGGTTTATCATACCCAATCCAAAAATAAATTTCTAACTTGACCTTTGCTGTCATGTTTCTCATTGTGAAGTTGTTGACCTTGTATGGTTACTTGTGTGATTTATATATGATGCATGTTTTCAATGTTTGATAAAAATGATCTGCATGCTTATGACAAAGTAGTCGTGTGTGGCCCGCTAGCTTAGGGGCTTCACGTTTCCATACCGGCAATTTATTTTGATGAGCCATTTCATGGCTAACCATTCACAGGTACCTGAAGAAAGAAGAGTTCACCCGACCGAGTGTAGGTGGGGTAGAATTAAGACAGGGGATTATTACTACTTGTATTGTTTCACAGTACTTTCCTTTTCTATTAGCTTTTGTTATTTATGCGGTTTGTATTCAGTGCTCAGACTGTATCATTTGTAAGTTGTATTGGAGTTAGCCTTGTTAGTCACATGGGTGACTAACGGCGCTGTAGCACCACCCGTTTTATGTATTTGTTCCGCTGCATTTCCAGTTATCTTTGGGAGCTATCATCGTACAGGTTGTGGAGTTTCGGGTTGGGGTGTTACAAAAAGTGGTATCACAGCGTAGTTACGCTCTGAGAACCAAATACAAACCGAAATTAGCCTTGGGATACAAGGTGTGAGATAGTATAGTGAGGAATAGTAAGTTAGTTTTTACTTGGTCCGCCGAAGGGCGTTAACAACTGTCCAAACTTACAGTAACTACAAATTATGACCTGCCTAAATGACGAGCAGATGCCATGAAAAGGAATACATTAATTAATATAAAATACTTAAGACTACATGAATTGTCAAAAGGGTTTGTTGAAGACCGTACGACGCCAACTGTCATCCACACGGGAAGCTGACAACGAATAACAGTGACACTATACCAATGATAACCAGAAAGGCTGACAATACCGCCAAGTATACAGTGATGATGGAGTAAATATATATCTCAATGGACATACACCGCATGATGATCCAACCTGCATGGCGCACTTGCAACAACAAGTGCTGCTTCAGTAAACCAAATAAAGGTGGAAACCGTAAGGGCCTACAAGCCTACTAACACTTGAAGAACGAATGTATGAATTTAGGCAGCAGGAAGGCGAATAAAGACCTCCTTGGGAAGATCAAACACTGATGATTTTACGGGATACCCAGGCACTGAGCTTGCCGCCCAGTGCGGGACTGGAAAATCTTACTATCCCTTATTAGCTTCGTGAGAAGATCATACGAAACCTTGAAATATGACTATCAGTATAGTCTTACAAAAATAACCAAAGATAATGTCAAGAAAAACAGAATCTCATTACATTTAATGAATACATCCATCATGGATAAGCACAGGTTTTAAATACCTAAGCAATTACCAAGAGTCTCAGCTAGTATCAATATAGTGACAGTGCTGGACTCCTAATTAATAAAGAGAAGAGAACAAACTTTGAATCTATATTTTCTGAAGTCGGGAGAACTACCAAATTAGCAATACCAAATACTACATTTATATATATAACTTATAGGTTGTTGTAACCTAAAACTCTGAGGAGTGTTAATATATTTCAGAGGATTAGGTATCATAAAATATACCTACCCTATTTTGAGGCACATGTCCTATACTGTCCTTATGGATCTATATGAGCATATGTCTTCTATGACAGCGCAATTAGTGAATGCAAGTAAGGAGCGCATGAAATCAAATAATGTTAACTCTCAATGTAATATAAATTTTAATGTGAACATGGTAACGAATAACCCTCCTTGACACTAGCAACGGAGGTAGTGTAAGTTATATTAAGAGTTTGAATTTATGTATACACTAAAAGTGAGTGGAAGTTACACTTAAAGTAGTAGGAAAACATAGCCCTTGGTTTGTAACAAGTGTTTTGTACTTAAACTTTCCTAACGTTATATACCAATCTTTATGACTTTAAATCCTCTATTTATTACACCTAATCGACCTATTTTTGGAAGCCATTGAGTTTGTGGATTAACCACGTTTCTAAGAGATAGAAACAAACAATAAGCTTTGATTGTCTTGTCGCCAAACCGTAAGATTCAAACTGGAAACCCCTAGTTTGAAAGAGTTATAATATTAAAGGATACTTAACCTAGGTTGAACATATGGTTCACCTGATTCATGGAGTTTAAATGATGTAAGAAAAAGCCAAGCTTTAAGCAGAAGAAATAATACTTTATGAAACTGTAATATAGATCGAGTTATAAAGACCTTTCCTTGAGCAATTATCTCAAATTTAGTGAAAAATATGACTGTCTTTGTCCCAAGTGATGACAACCAAAGTATAGGCAATAAAAAGCCCTGATAAGTTAAATAATAGAAAAGTCTTTTAAAGAGAAGAGTGTATTCTGAGGTATCCAAGTGCATAACTGAATTTATTGCTTGTGTGATGGATTTGAGAGTTAAAATGATTGATGAAATAATTATTAGGCAGACAGTGTCTAGACGTTTAATAAGAATTTATCTTTTATGCTAAGAGGAAAAACTGGCTTCCCCGCTTGATGATTTGATCAATGGAACTTAGTCCCGGGGATTAAGGAATACACTAGATTCAAGTATAGGTTATAACAGTTATTGGAATAGTTGTATAACAGTCAAGGGAAAATGTACATGTAGTAATCACCACGTCACAAAGTTCGATAAGATAAAATTTGGAAAATGATAATTATGTGGTTGTTTGATATTTGATGTGGGAGGTCGAACTTGATCCTGGTCAGATCAAGGGAAAACCAAACACAAAATGGAGTGGAAGGATAGTTCAGCATTGACGCTGACCCCGTCAGGGTTCGATGATTCCTGAGACTCCCTGTAACCCCCTACCGCTATTACCGTAACTACTGTACAAATACCTACCTTCGCAATGGATATTACATACACAACGGCGGGGGTACAATGCCGCTAGTCACCCACGTGACCAACAAGGCCAGCTACACTACTACATACTATCGGTCTGATGAATTGAACATACCGAGTATTCTACACAATACATTACTTTCCCTTGTATACTCAACCATTAATCAATTACCCTTCCAATACAATACTATACCGAGTATACTACAATCCTTAAATTACCGATACAGTTTGGACTTCGAAATTCGCATTACAATACAAGTACAAATCCTATAATTCAACTACCCATGCTTACATAGCAGTCCCCGTCCTACTCTCTCAAACGGTGGTCAGCTTCGAATACCTGTAAAAATAAAAATGTCGCCCCTTCGGGTACCTGCACATTAAAAACGTTCCCCCTAGGGGGTCAGCTTACGCTGAATATGACTTTCGCATATACCGCGTGCTAACTGCGGTACGCTGACTACTTTAGGTCGGATATACATGGAGTTCAATTTACATGCATACATACATACTCATGCTACAACAATACAATCAACCTTACTTAATACATATACAAGGTTCGTTCAGTTAGTCGTTCATCCGGTTTCATCGGATGCTCTCTTTCCCCTTACTCAGGTTCACAAGCTTACACTAAGCTTATTCTTACTTACTCATTTTTTTTACTTACACTATGCTCAATACCTAGCTCGTTATTTCACTCATACTTTACTCAATACTCACTGCTACCATTACTTACTCTTACTCAGTACTCGGGACTTGCTCTCACATACTCCGTACCCATACTCTTCTCCTTACTCATACTTACTCATTGCTCGGTACTCATTACATACTCATACTTACTCATTACTCATTACTTTACTCATCATACGCAATACTCAATACTCATTACTTTTGGTCTCTGGGTGGAGTCATACACAAGACTCGTCACCGGACCTACAAATTCAAAGGCTATACACTTAGCTCCTCAAATATACAAATGTCCATTTTTATCGGACTAATCAAATTCCCAACGCTCCTCTCTTGGAGTATCTTACCATCTCATGGTTTAGCCTAGAAGTATCTCTCTCGATAACCTCCACTAGCTTAGGGAATTGCCACCGTCTAATATTCTCAGATTTAAGGGTTCCCCCAACGTATTGAATACTCTCATGTTCAGGACATTACTCACATCAGTCAGGTCCTCTCATAGTGGCTCGACTAATTTGCCAAGGGGTTTGAAGTTCCCTCATCATTCTTTACTACTCCCATGGTTCATGACTTGCACCAACATTAATTCCTCTAGTAGGGTTTATTATATACTTCCACTACGTATTGTTTGTGGATTATTCATTTCGGTTCTCCTACCGTTATCGGGAGGTTGCTACACCCGTACACTCTCTCACATTCTAGTGAGTTCATGGGTTGGCGTTATAGTTTGTAGGTTCTTTAGTTTAATGCGTTTCTACGTTTCCGTTAGTTCACAACATAACTCGTTCCACGAGTCACTATACAACAAGACTCATCTATGAGTTGGTCTACGCACTAAGTGAAGCCACACAATAAATCAAGAAGGGTTAGCTCATACAACATACAGCAAGACATACAATGAAAGGCAATAAACCGTTTTCATGCTTTAGTCTTGATTAGCCGGCATACAGCACACAAATCAACGTAACTCGGTTAGCATATGGGGCATGAGAAAATCATACCTTGCACCGGGTTTAGCTTTACCATGTGTTCCCTTGTTCCTTGGTTCACATTTGTTCCACTGGTAATGTTTCAAACATTGGTATTAATGCTATGCTCATACGGTGCACAAATAATACTACTCCCGTACTTACCCCGTTATCCTGTTGTTTCGGTTTAACTTAATGTTCATATACTTATAACTTTCTTAATTACTTCTCACACTTGTTCATGGCCTTAATGACCTTTAAACATCATTAATTAAGTCTTAATTACCTTATACTATCATTACCCATCCTTACTCTACTTAGAACAGCTTTTAAAACACATTCTAGAGGGATTTTACTAGGGTCCGGGTTAGTGTCCGGGTTTACATACCCGGACCACTACTTTGCAAAAGTCCTCAGGAATAATTTGTGTATGGTCCGGGTTTAGGTCAGGGTTTACAGACCCGGACCATGCACTTGCAGTTCTCTCGGGTATAAATTTTGGGTGGTCCGGGTTTAGGGGTTGGTTTGCAAACCCGGACCATTCATTGGCAATTATCTCGGGTATAAAAATGGGGTGGTCCGGGTTTAGATCCTGGTTTGCAAACCCGGACCACTCCTTCTGAAATACAATCTGTTATGATTTTTGACTGGTCCGGGTTTCTGTACTTGTTTACAAACCCGGACCAGTTACAGTAATGAAAAATAATTATGTTTTTGAGCTTGTTTCAACTCCAAAGTTCTACCAATCTCTTCCCCAATATTCCTACATATAATCTAGCATATTTTAGCATTGATTAAGCATTTTAAACTAGCCTAATCCACCTCTATCCAAATCTGTTACAAAATACCATTCACTGTCAAATTTCTCCACTGTTACAGTTTTCCTTCCTTAACAAATGTTACAGATTCTCCCTTTCTTTTTCCCACTAATCCTATGGCTCTTCTTTGCCTCATTTACCTTATTCTCAACCCAAGTCTTACTCCCTACCATACTCATCCTACCATGTCTTACACATTAATTCTTCCTTGTTTCTCCAACACATTCAAAAATCTCTTGCTACAGATTTCATATCTTTTCATCCTCTTACCACAACTACTACTCCTTAGTTACTAAATCATCTCTACTAAACCCCAATACAGACCTTGGTTCTCCCATTCACCAAGTCATTCTTAATGCACAATTCCTACTAAAATTTGCCATAGCTCACCTACTTTCCTTACTTATCCACACATATCCTTTCTCATCAAATTCATCCCTATTCTAGCCAAACCACAAGGGTTCTACCAGCACACATACAAAAATCTCAATACACCAAAACTTCCTCAATTACAATACCAATACATCACTACTTCCTCAATCCACCATACTAATACACATACACAATTTATTTGGCACTAAGGCCTACAATCCAAATACAAGCTCATAAATACTTAAACTTCCACAAATTCAATACTAATACAATGTTTTGGTTTCTTTAATTTGTTTACCCGTTCCCATTACTCTAATGCATTTAAAATAGAGCACTAAGAAGGAGCTCTTACCTTGAGCTTATAATTTCCTTCTTTCTTTTCCAATTCTCTTCTTCCTCTCTTTCTTGCACCAATCGGTCAAAGGGGAATGGAGTTGCCAAACTCCATCCCAACACCCAATACACCAAAACAAGTGAAATTAACATTCTAACCCTTACATTAATGTTAATTCATTGTGATGTTTTTAAACAAATTTCTAGGGTTTACCTTTTGAAGCTTTTAGGGGGGGTTTAGCCCTTGGTTCAAGAAGGTGTTCTCACTACCATTGGAAGGTTGGAATTATGCTCCAAAGCAAGAAGAAAAACGAGGTGTTACAAAGAGAAAAAATCGGTCAAGAGAGAAAGGTGAAGAAAAATGAATTTTTCTTTGGAACTTTTTACCTTGGAAGAAAGAGGAGGCTCCAAGCTACAAGGTGGTGCCCTTTTCTCTTCAAATGGGCAAAACCCACGAAAATGAAACTCATCCTTTTCGAATTTTGAAAAGAGAGAAGTGTGGAGCTTGAAGAGGGGAGAAGAATATGTGTTCGGTTTTTCATTTGGAGCTCTAACATGGCTTGAGCATGGAGGGAAAGGGAGGCTGCCATTGTTGCTAAGTGGAGCAGCTCAAATCGCCAGGAAGGGGAGGAGAGAGCAGCTCACGGTGGGAAGAAAGGAAAGGAAGGAGAGAGAGAAGGAAATGAGAGGAGGGAGGTAAAAATTACTTTATGCTTTTTACTTTACTCTCTCCTCCTTTTTGTTTCTTTCTTTCTTTATTTGTGTGTGAGTGAGGGGATGACTCACTAATAAAACCGTCCCACATATATATATGTAAGCTGGAGCGTTTGTCGTCTTTTATAGAAAACGCTAGTTACTTTACCCGGTTTAGGTACTATTCACTAACCGGGCCCGTTTCCGGAATTTTTCTCGTTTCTTTATTTTTATTGGTTATTAAGCTTCCATTAATGCTTAATAATTGTTACTTAATGATTTATAATTTTTACGGGTTCGTTTGACCACTTAAAATCACGTTTGGGTTTCCACGAAAAACGTGCGCTAAAGCTCTATTAGCATTTCAATATGTTATTTGGTTCCGTTTTCTTCGGGAGTCGTTCCCGTATATTGATTAGGCATACATAAGCCTTAGGAATCCTGATAATACGCTAACCGAGGTCTCATACCTCCTACGGTTATTTAACGCTTATTTAGCGTTTTTCGCTTTTTAAGCGTTTCTTTATTTCTTTTGGATTTATTTTCCTTACCAAAATTACTTAGGCACTATTAGGCCCTTAAATACCATACTAAAATAATTTAATCACCATATTAAGTTCGGGGTATTTCAATCTACCCCCCTTAAAGAACTTTGCCCTCAAAGTTGGTGAATCTAATATTGTTACTTGTATAAATACTCTATGCTAAGGTTATGACCTCTACGTATAACTTGTCAAACTCCGAATGTCTAACATGATGCATACTACACATCCAAACAACATGTCACTGCATGCATAGCAATCAAAAATATCCGTTACAAGCTCTCCATGGGGTCCGTCCGCAGATAAATGAGGTACCATCTTCTCCCATGTCAAGCGATCCCTCAGGTACCGGTCACGTTTGAACACTTATGCTTTCTGGTTAACGGCCGTCATGACTTGAGTACTTACGCTTTCTGGCTCTACGGTCCTTCGGTTCAGATCAAATTCATTTGCACATATAGAGATCCTCAGGCACTTACTCATACTTACGCATACTTACTCATACTTACTCGGGACTACGCTGCCCCAGTGCCCTTGGAAAAATACAAAACACACACTGTCACCGTACAATCGGGTGTAGCGGTTTCAAAACTAATCAACACTCCTACTGACTCAAAACTAGCTTCACCTCCTATGGTTTCGACCAGATACCCGCGCCTAGGCATGGAAGATCCACTAGCGCCCGTGGGAGCGGTTTCAAAACCGATCCTCATTCTTAAGTTTGAAGAAACATTGTACCAAATTAGTTTTGGAAATTCATTTTGAAAACTTGCATACATCTCCCAAATTCCAATTTATGATAATTTCACCTATTACTAGTGTTATTCCTGTGACCACTTAAGGGAGCTTCCAGAGCCCTTCAACCCCAATGTGATCAGCATTGGTGTTGAATTATCCTTCCACCCCAATTTGTGTTCGGTTTCCCTTGATCACTAGCAAATCAAGTTCCACCTCCCACCTCCATTCGAACAGACAGCTCGTCAAACATTATTTCATTTTCTATCTTCTTAGTCTTGCTAGTCATAATCACACACATACATTTTCCAATTTATATACTTCACTTACTTACTTACTAATCATCACATCAGTTGTTACTGCATCTTCTCCAACTACTATACTTAGGAAATTCATGGGTATAATATCCCATTAATTTGTCATACCAAATTTATACTCTTAGAATACATCGGCTTTATACTGATTTATACTCATTACGTACATCGGTTCCATACCGATTTATACTCCTCAAGTCTCTCATACATACTCATTCCTCATACTATTACCAATCGGGGTTCTCATCCCCCTGGAGTTTCTCTACTCCTTTCCCTATACTTACCTCTCAAATGACCACAATTACACGATGAGTGGATACAGATGTTTTTGTAACATAGGTATCAACCATCAAAACGAATTCTCTTGCGCTATACGCATTGTAGTTTACGCCCTTATCACGCAAAACATACATTTCGCGGTTTTCGCTCTACCCCCCTTAAAAGGGATTACGCCCACGTAATCTACCATATGTCAATGTTGAACATTGATCGAAGGCATTCAGCCGTCATGGAATGGTTCAGCTTCCATGCGGTCCATTATACAATGTTCCTTGATCAATGGGTCTTAGCCGTATACCGGTTAGTCCAGTCATCAAGAATTTTCATCAGAGTTATTCAACTCTTAACCGGGTTCACTTCTAGCCTAAATGGCATTAACCTTTTATTCACTAGGTGTATTTCACTTAGAATTCTGGGCCCACTAGCTTCTGCTACGCGACCCTGATAACTTGGGTTATTCGCCCTTTTGGTTATCTTAAACGTGCTATACATCACCTTTTTGTCCCTCTTATTGTGGGAATAAGGTTTATTGACCAAGTGTGGTGTTCTTTTACCGTGCTCGAACTCAATGAGTTTTAGATTTATAACCAGGTCTCTGACAATCTATACATATAATGTTTTGTACTCCCATGATTATTTATTGTGTTCCTCCGACTTATTATCGGCTGAGGTCGAGTCACTACTTAGTTGTAGTGCTTCCTCTATTGTCAGTAGCTTCTGTCTTATGCCCATTATCTGTTTTTGTACAAGTGTTCTTTATTGTATGACCTTGCATTTTCTATATCGGTCCTAGTGACTTTCTTAAGTCTCCCTTCACTTTTATTCCTATGGAATTCACATCATGTGATTTTCGGCGTGTTTCACACTCTTCGTGCTTCTTTGGCCTTAGGCCGCACGGTTTGTTTCTAAGCTTCTGCTTAGCTGGCTTATGCCAAGTTCATTGGTGAAAGGAAGAATTTACCACTACTTACATTTCCATATTCCTAGCTATCCCACTAGATCATTAACTGCACAAGTGTAATACCAAAACACTCAGTCCTACAGAGTGCAGAGGCGTAAACTCTTGGCAGTAACTCTCTTATGAGATCGCAATAGGAATGATCGTTACTCCATCAGGTGGTGCTTCATCGTTTGGTGTAGACTCCTTGCTTGTTGCCCGATCTGTCTACCATCTTGTATTAACAACTTCATAGTATTGGGTGATATTTCCCACACAACGGTCGCCTGTTGCGCACCATGTTCTTACTGATTCTACAGTATTGGTTTACATGGCATCCGCTGTTGCTAGCTTCAGCTCATGCATTTCCACCAGCATGGTTAGGTGTTATACTTCTGAGCTCCTTGAGCGTCATTTACTTATACTTTATGTTCCCCCATATCGAGTTCTTATTGAACGGTTACTCCTTGGTTGTCAACAGTTGCTATTTAAGCTTATTTGACATCGCTTGGCAGTAATTGTTTGCTCAAGCTTCACTACATTAGTAGTTCTGGAAGGGATATATCTTTGGACATTTATTGATGGTATCCGATTCTTGGAATCCATGTGTTCACCGCTCTTGCAGTCTCACAGTTATGAGGGGTATCCTTGCTCGTTGGTTATTAACCTTTTATTGGTGTCGTCCTTGACCATTTTCATATGGTTTACAATGGGTTTTGCAACCGTCGAATTATGTATTATAATAGTTTCATGGCATACTAGCCACATTGCCTAGAGCTCTTCTCATCATGGGCTGTTCCCAAGTGTTTACGTTTCTGTAAGCTATCGTTGGCTTTGGAGGTGATACTGGGCTCCATGACAGATTGTCGCATCACGCTTCCGTTTGTTGGAGACCCTTTAAGCATCTTGGTATTGATCGGTACCATTTATTAATTTGGGGTATCCCCTGTCAAGTGGGATCCCTTCGGTGTTCTAACCGAATGTTCGTTCCGATTGTGATGTTCTTACCGCGACATCTCGTTCAACTGTGTTGACTTGATACCCTTTATGGATTGCTCCTGGTTATTATTGATTATGATTTGCTATTGCATCTGGCTGACATTTATGAGTACGTGCAGTCTGTGATCCTACCTTACGGTTCTGGATCTGAGTTATCCGTTGAGGGTTGTAACATCTCCCGTTCTTAGGGTAGACCATGGGTACTTCCCTTATATTGTAACCGGTTTGGTATTTTCTTTAATGGTGAATGGTATCCTCCGGTACCTTATATACTCACCCTGTGTGTTTGTGGTAGTTGTCCTGGGAATTCTATCCGTTCGTTGACACTTATGTTTAATGTTAGGCATTTGCCTTACAGTGTTTAGACTGGGTATTCCTCCCAGTTATCATGTCTTACCTCGATATCTTCGAGACATATCCAATGTCTTGTTTCGTTGTTAGTGCTTCTCGCACTTTTAACTCTTAGTGGTTCTCCTGAGTGAGTTTCTGACTCTTTAGCTTGTAAGCTTATCTGAGTTCCCTTTTTGCTCGTTTGACGTATCCAACTGTTTGGGTTTGAATTTACTTATGGTCCGTAGAACGGAGTTGACTACTTCCCGTGTTTCGCACTACATGTATACATACGTAGGGTACCTTGTTGGTACGTTACCACTTACCTAACTATCTGTCAGGCCCGCAAGCTCCTTCGGAGTGCGGTCGTCCCACATCCCGTATTTGGGTACACTCGTAGTGTTCGTCACACGCCTAGGTGAAGTAGTATTCTATTGTCAACTCTTCTTGTATCATTCTATGATACTCACCGAAATTCCGTCGGTTTGGTTTTAAAAATCCAGGTTTAAAAGAAGGGTTTATGGTTTGAAAGAAAATTTGAGTTTTGAAATAACAGTTCAGTGTTAAAAGAAGTTCTTCATGGCGTCGCCATGTCTGAGGTCTTGACCAAGTCCAGCTTCTTGCTGACTGGTATGTCCTTGATACAATGGTCAGGCCGTTAGGCCTTTCCAAGGTTTCATTATTCAAAATCCTAAGGATTGGTGTTCCTATATTCGCTCCATTCGTCATAGCGATACTTTAGCAAGTAATTGCGGGTTGTTAAAAGTCTTCCAACCGTCTTGTAGTTGCTGCACTTTCCATGGGCAAGTGCGCGGGTAGGTTGTTTTTCGGTTAACGTATACCGGTTACGGTATCGTTTCCCTCCATATTTGGTGGTCTTATTAGATCTTCCTTGATCTTTTGATCTTGGTGATCAATCTCCTGAGTCGCTTCTCAGTGTACTTGACATGATTGTCGTCAATCCGGGTGTCTCACACCTTCACTATGGTTAACAAGACTTGACTTATCCTTAGGACTCATGTTGTAGTCACACAGGTGTATGTTTTATGAATACTTTCATAGTTATCTGAACCATGTTGTTCGGTTATTATAGCCTCTTGCGTGTAGGTTTGGTGTTAACCAACCTCGACTAATTCCTTAGTCGGTTGTATACCGTTGTTGGTATTATCAAGTATACAGTCCGTAGACCCTCTTGTCTCGGGTTTATTACTCTATCGTTTCGCTTCATTACGCAGTTGTGCTCCTCTTCTTGCTGGCTGCACATGTTTCTTGCGACTGCGAAGCATGTCGCCCCATGGTGCCATAGATTCCATTATCCTTTAATTAGGATCCTCAATCCTCCGCCATTAAGCGTGGTCATTGTCATCCAACAGGAACCGTCTCCGGGACTTCCAGTTCTTGGCTCTACCGTATGACTGGTTCTTTTCCTAATAAGGTTTATCTTTGCAACTGCCAGATCGGGTTTTTACCCGAGTGTGAGAGGTCTTTCCAACTCTCTGGCGTTCCTGTCCCAACTTTACAAGGGGGGCGTGGAGGGCGGGTATGGTTATTGTCGGTTCCGGTTCACCCAGAAGTTCCTAACTAGCGTATCTCACGCTAACACTCAACCCTTAGCCCTAAGTCTCTAATTCCTAACTCGGTATTTTCCTAAACTTGGTATTTCATCCATCAGAGCGATACTTCACTCTAATACCACTTTTTGTAACACCCCTACGCTATTACTGTCACTACTGTACAAATACCTACCTTCGCAGCGGATATACATAAACAACGGCGGGGGTACAATGCCGCTAGTCACCCACGTGACCAACAAGGCAGGCTACACTACTACATACTATCGGTCTGATGAATGAACATACCGAGTATTCTACACAATACATTACTTTCCCTTGCATACTCAACCATTAATCAATACCCTTCCAATAAATACTATGAGTAGACTACAATCCTTAAATTACCGATACAATTTGGACTTCCAAATTCGCTTACAATACAAGTACAAATCCATAATTCAACTACCCATGCTTATATAGCAGTCCCCATCCTACTCTCTCGAACGGTGGTCAGCTTCGAATACCTGTAAAAATAAAAACGCCGCCCCTTCGGGTACCTGCACACTAAAAACGTTCCCCCTAGGGGGTCATCTTACGCTGAATATGACTTTCGCATATACCGCGTGCTAACCGCGGTACACCGACTACTTTGGGTCGGATATACATGGAGTTCATTTTACATGCATACATACATACTCATGCTACAACAATACAATCAACCATACTTACATACATATACAAGGTTCGTTCAGTTAGTCGTTCATCCGGTTTCATCGGATGCTCTCTTTCCCCTTACTCGGGTTCACAAGCTTACACTAAGCTTACTCTTACTTACTCGTTTTTTTTACTTACACTATGCTCAATACCTTGCTCGTTATTTCACTCATACTTTACTCAATACTCACTGCTACCATTACTTACTCTTACTCAGTACTCGGGACTTGCTCTCACATACTCCGTACCCATACTCTTCTCCTTACTCATACTTACTCATTGCTCAGTACTCATTACATGCTCATACTTACTCATTACTCATTACTCATTACTTTACTCATACATACGCAATACTCAATACTCATTACTTTTGGTCTCTGGGCGGAGTCATACACAAGACTCGCCACCGGACCTACAAATTCAAAGGCTATACACTTAGCTCCTCAAATATACAAATGTCCATTTTTATCGGACTAATCAAATTCCCAACGCTCCTCTCTTGGAGTATCTTACCATCTCATGGTTTAGCCTAGAAGTATCTCTCTCGATAACCTCCACTAGCTTAGGGAATTGCCACCGTCTAGTATTCTCAGATTTAAGGGTTCCCCCAACGTATTGAATACTCTCATGTTCGGGACATTACTCACATCAGTCGGGTCCTCTCATAGTGGGTCGACTAATTTGCCAAGGGGTTTGAAGTTCCCTCATCATTCTTTACTACTCACATGGTTCATGACTTGCACCAACATTAATTCCTCTAGTAGGGTTTATTTATATACTTCCACTACGTATTGTTTGTGGATTATTCATTTCGGTTCTCCTACCGTTATCGGGAGGTTGCTACTCCCGTACACTCTCTCACATTCTAGTGAGTTCATGGGTTGGCGTTATCGTTTGTTGGTTCTTTAGTTTAGTGCGTTTCTACGTTTCCGTTAGTTCACAACATAACTCGTTCCACGAGTCACTATACAACAAGACTCATCTATGAGTCGGTCTACGCACTAAGTGAAGCCACACAATCAATCAAGAAGGGTTAGCTCATACAACATACAGCAAGACATACAATGAAAGGCAATAAACCGTTTTCATGCTTTAGTCTTGATTAGCCGGCATACAGCACACAAATCAACGTTACTCGGTTAGCATACGGGGCATGAGAAAATCATACCTTGCACCGGGTTTAGCTTTACCATGTGTTCCCTTGTTCCTTGGTTCACATTTGTTCCACTGGTAATGTTTCAAACATTGGTATTAATGCTATGCTCATACGGTGCACAAATAATTACTACTCCCGTACTTACCCCGTTATCCCGTTGTTTCGGTTTAACTCAATGTTCATATACTTACAACTTTCTTAATTACTTCTCAACTTGTTCATGGCCTTAATGACCTTTAAAAATCATTAATTAAGTCTTAATTACCTTATACTATCATTACCCATCGTTACTCTACCTTAGAACAGCTTTAAAACACATTCTTGAGGGATTTTACTAGGGTCCGGGTTAGTGTCCGGGTTTACATACCCGGACCACTACTTTGCAAAAGTCCTCGGGAATAATTTGTGTATGGTCCGGGTTTAGGTCAGGGTTTACAGACCCAGACCATGCACTTGCAGTTCTCTCGGGTATAAATTTTGGGTGGTCCGGGTTTAGGGGTTGGTTTGCAAACCCGGACCATTCATTGGCAATTCTCTCGGGTATAAAAATGGGGTGGTCCGGGTTTAGGTCCTGGTTTGCAAACCTGGACCACTCCTTCTGAAATACAATCTGTTACGATTTTTGACTGGTCCGGGTTTCTGTACTTGTTTACAAACCCGGACCAGTTACAGTAATGAAAAATAATTATGTTTTTGAGCTTGTTTCAACACTAAACTTCTACCAATATCTTCCCCAATATTCCTACATATAATCTAGCATATTTTAGCATTGATTAAGCATTTTAAACTAGCCTAATCCACCTCTATCCAAATCTGTTACAAAATACCATTCACTGTCAAATTTCTCCAATGTTACAGTTTTTCCTTCCTCAACAAATGTTACAAATTCTCCCTTTCTTTTTCCCACTAATCCTATGGCTCTTTCTTTGCCTCATTTACCTTATACTCAACCCAAGTCTTACTCCCTACCATACTCATCCTACCAAGTCTTACACATTAATTCTTCCTTGTTTCTCCAACACATTCAAAAATCTCTTGCTACAGATTTCATATCTTTCCATCCTCTTACCACAACTACTATCCTTAGTTACTAAATCATCTCTACTAAATCCCAATACAGACCTTGGTTCTCCCATTCACCAAGTCATTCTTAATGCACAATTCCTACTAAAATTTTGCCATAGCTCACCTACTTTCCTTACTTATCCACACATATCCTTTCTCATCAAATTCATCCCTATTCTAGCCAAACCACAAGGGTTCTACCAGCACACATACGAAAATCTCAATACACCAAAACTTCCTCAATTACAATACCAATACATCACTACTTCCTCAATCCACCATACTAATACACATACACAATTTATTTGGCTCTAAGGCCTACAATCCAAATACAAGCTCATAAATACTCAAACTTCCACAAATTCAATACTAATACAATGTTTTGGTTTCTTTAATTTGTTTACCCGTTCCCATTACTCTAATGCATTTTAAAATAGAGCACTAAGAAGGAGCTCTTACCTTGAGCTTATAATTTCCTTCTTTCTTTTCCAATTCTCCTCTTCCTCTCTTTCTTGCACCAATCGGTCAAAGGGGAATGGAGTTGCCAAACTCCATCCCAACACCCAATACACACAAAACAAGTGAAATTAACATTCTAATCCTTACATTAATGATAATTCATTGAGATGTTTTTAAACAAATTTCTAGGGTTTACCTTTTGAAGCTTTTATGAGGGGTTTTAGCCCTTGGTTCAAGAAGGTGTTCTCACCACCATTGGAAGGTTGGAATTATGCTCCAAAGCAAGAAGAAAACGAGGTGTTACAAAGAGCAAAAATCGGTCAAGAGAGAAAGGTGAAGAAAAATGAATTTTTCTTTGGAACTTTTTACCTTGGAAGAAGAGGAGGCTCCAAGCTACAAGGTGGTGCCCTTTTCTCTTCAAATGGGCAAAACCCACGAAAATGAAACTCATCCTTTTCGAATTTTGAAAAGAGAGAAGTGTGGAGCTTGAAGAGGGGGAGAAGAATATGTGTTTGGTTTTTCATTTGGAGCTCTAACATGGCTTGAGCATGGAGGGAAAGGGAGGCTGCCATTGTTGCTGAGTGGAGCAGATCAAATCGCCAGGAAGGGGAGGAGAGAGCAGCTCACGGTGGGAAGAAAGGAAAGGAAGGAGAGAGAGAAGGAAAAGAGATGAGGGAGGTAAAAATTACTTTATGCTTTTTACTTTACTCTCTCCTCCTTTTTTGTTTCTTTCTTTCTTTATTTGTGTGTGAGTGAGCGGATGACTCACTAATAAAACCGGCCCACATATATATGTAAGCTGGAGCGCTTTTTCGTCTTTTACAGAAAACGCTAGTTACTTTACCCGGTTTAGGTACTATTCACTAACCGGGCCCATTTCCGGAATTTTTCTCGTTTCTTTATTTTTATTGGTTATTAAGCTTCCATTAATGCTTAATAATTGTTACTTAATGATTTATAATTTTTACGGGTTCGTTTGACCACATAAAATCACATTTTCGGGTTTCCTCAAAAAACGTGCGCTAAAGCTCTATTAGCGTTTTAATACGTTATTTGGTTCCGTTTTCTTCGGGAGTCATTCCCGTATATTGATTAAGCATACATAAGCCTTAGGAATCCTGATAATACGCTAACCAAGGTCTCATACCTCCTATGGTTATTTAACGCTTATTTAGCGTTTTTCGCTTTTTAAGCATTTCTTTATTTCTTTTGGATTTATTTTCCTTACCAAAATTACTTAGGCACTATTAGGCCCTTAAATACCATACTAAAATAATTTAATCACCATATTTAAGTTCGGGGTATTTCATTCCCTACAAGTGGTCGCAAATATTCTGTGATAAGTAGGTATTTATTCTTAATTCTAACATAAAATTCGACTAATAAAGTATATGAAATGTGGAAGGTGTAAGTTAAGAGTTAAGCTGACCAGTTTATCAGAAAGGATTTAATAGCTAAGCGACTCCGCGTATGTCGGAAAAATAGTCGACTGTGAGGTAAATACTAACTGTTATTATACCATGAGCCATGATAATAAATTAAATATGAGATCAAGAGACATTTACCTATAATGAGAGTATTCTCAAGCTACCTTCTGAGTCATGGCCATTTTGCCATCTGAAGGGAAAGATCGACTTCAGTCTTTCTTTATGAATCCAAACCCAGCATATTAAACGAGAACCTACCTGTAAGCATGGTAGAATAAAAAGAGTAGAAACATTATACTAATACTCACACGAGTTAAGTCATAAACCGCAAGAACATGTAGAATTGCGAGAAAACTATAACTTGTTAGAAACCTTAACAGGAAATCCTTCTATAATATATACAGATGCACGGCTCGACCGTAGCTCATACTCTACATTGAAAATGAGAATTGAATATGGTGACAATAAATTAAAATACCAGAATCACAAGACGATGACACGAAGATCAAAGAGGAATTTTCATATGCCCCGGTATTAATACAAGGCCCGAGCGCCGACGATTACAACTATAGGAGGCGATGGATGAAGACAAATATAAGACCAACGAGAATACTGCAACTTTACAGTTTAACAACTGAACCGTTGAACGCACCAGTAACATCAACAGAGATGATGAACCCCGCCATAAGGACGCTACATCATAAACCACTACAAAAGGGTAATATCTAAGTAAACCTATCAGGTAAGAAACCATGGAAGGAAGAATGATTCAACTAAGCGTGCGAGAGCTTATGGACTTGACAAGAAATAGTCCTAAATTGGACAGGTAAGTAGTAATATATCAAGAAGGAACCCACATGCGAAGGCAACTAGCGTGAAGAACACGGGAAATAACCAACACTGTAACTAAAAAGAGTAATGGAAACTCTGATAAAGAGCAAGACGTTACCGCAGTAATGCTGACGAGAAAGACCTTAATGGAGACCGTCATAAGCAGCCATCAGGAATAAGTATACCGACGAGTGGAACTCAAAAAGAATTCAACGACAAAGAATCAAAATCAAGGGCAAACGATATTACAGTATATGCCACGTAGAGAGAAACCTCAGGGTATATTTATCCATAGAGAATACGGGACAATGCATGTCATACACATGAGCATCACAAGCAGGGCAAACCTTACAATATTATTGGCAGCCCGACAAACAACAATAGAATATACAATGAAGATTATCAAGCAATGCTGCAACTAATAGTTACTTAGAAACAAGAGAATCTGGAGCAGTGGCATAATAAGGCATATCAATGAATGTAGAAAAGACAGGAAGAAACTGGAAGTGTGTTACACATGTATATGAATCAGAATCCATAGACCTTATGGTCGACACGACAGTTTAAACAAGCCATGAGATAATATTGGCAACAAACAAGATGGAAGATCACCTTCACCCATACATACGGGATTCAAATATAAAAGCATAATAATGCAAAATAGAACATGTCAGAGAATGCATAGATTCGTAGGGGCAATACCCCATAAACGGACAGAAGTCCAGACAAGATCAACAATAATAACCAAACGAAGAAATGATGAACACAACTCATCAAGCGTACATATGTACATAAACAAACTTAAACATACCACCTACGAAACGAATTTAAGACTATTAAAGAATGATTAGACATTATTCAATCAGAGTGCGCAGCAGAAGCGTGATGGTCCCATCAGTTAGAATTATCTACTGAGTTCAAGGGGAATGCACAACGTATTTCACGTATCTTAACCAAAAATATAAGTCTTACAGCAGAGAGGCTATCTTTAAAACTAATCATGAGTTCGAAATGAGATTGAAGATTCCTTCACTACTTACCGACTAGTCATACTAGTTTAGGGTACGTGGGCGTACCCCTTTTTAAGGGGGGGAGAGCCTCTTGCGTTTTAGCATAGACGTACACTTTCGTTGTACTGTTACACTGTGATCTGTATGTTTACATGTGTGACTCTGTGATTACTCTGTGATTCTATGAACTTTACTTACTGATGTGTACTATGTTACACTGATATGAATGGTTATGTGTACTACGTTACACTACCCTGAAGTTACTAAGTGGATTATGTGTACTACGCTACACTATATTGAAGTTACTCTGTGAATGCATGCACTTGTCAATATGTACTGTGCTACACTACTATGAATGAATTACTTGCACTACATTGAAGCTATTGGTGATGACCTTTTATGATCATTACACTATATATTATGTTGAATATATACTACGAACTTAACAGTAGTGGAACTTGGGACTTGATCCCTAAAATAGAATTGGGTTGTGAATACTTAGTGGAACTTGATTCCTCACAACCATTTAAATTTAGAAATGAGACTTCGAGGCGAAGTCCTTTTAAGGGGGGTAGATTGAAATACCCCAAATCTAATTAATACCTTAAAACTGTTAAATAATGAAGAATTGATCTTGGAATGAATCATTTTAGTTACGCATGCTAATTTATGCATGCAAACGTTACGTGAGCGACAACAAGGAAAGATTAATACAGACATTTATACAACTCATAAAATGACAACATTCGATCCACGAACGCTAATATAATGTCATCTTCACGTACGCATATAAACGCTTACGTACGAACATTAATGGGCATTAAACCCCTTACGAAACAAGCTCAATTAATAGAGCGTCACCCGGGAAAAATATATACGAGCATTTATACGACCCGGTACACAATAACGTTCACTATAAAAACGTGAAAAATAATAACGAGCAACGTAAATATTTCACGATCACCTAAGCATTTATAAATGCTAAAATAAATTGATATACACATTTAAGCAATGTAACAACTTATGTTACATATTCTTGATATTTTATAAATATCATAAATACTTAAGAAATATTATAACATCAATTATAACACAAATTTTTCAAGTCCAAGATCTGTACATTAATGCTGATTTTATATGGCATATTTGGACATGTTTTATACACTTTCACTTTGTAAAACGATTAACTACCTAAGGTACTCATATTATACATAAGTATATCATTACATAGCAAGATTTAATCTCCCAAACTACCGATAATCTGGTATACAATAGTAAAGCAATTAAAAAACCTTCAACAGGTGCTGTAGCCCACGGTAATATGCATATAAACAAACCCACCTGCAGCGATAGCCTTTACATGTAGGCAAATTAAAACTGTAATATAGTAAGCATAGATATAACATACATGCATACATCAATAAGTGTAAGTACAAAAAAAACCGGTAGCATACTCCAAGCCATACGCGCGGTAGTATAATTAGGTGGTGAATAAAAAAAAACTGTAGCAAGTTAACATGTAGTTAACGTTAGTCTTGTATACCTTAATTAAGCAAATAGAAATCTACAAATAGAAATCTATAGCACACGGTAATAGTATACACATAATTGTTAAACAAACCGTGGCACTTGTTAGGTGATTAAACAAACAAAAATCTGTGGTATAAGCAAGACCAAACCGGTAATACCAGGACGTAATTTAACTAAAATAACAAATCTGCTACATGTGCTTTTAATTAACACAAAAAACTGTGGTATCTCCATATGCTTACGGTGCAATCAGGGGCTCAGAATCAATTAGAAAACCTGTAGCAATTCTCACATGAATACCAGTAATCCACTAGGAGTTATTCAAACCAAATCTGTACTAAACACTATATAATAAATTGAAGTTAGATACTAGGTCCCTGTACGCATACAAGTTGCAGATTGAATGGACAAGGCATAAGGGCTATAACTATAAACGGTACTATATTTGCTTATACAAATCAAACAAAGATCCATAGATCACCTATGTCTACGTTAATGGACTAGACTTTAATTAGCACCAAAAAAAAAACCCATACTAATCATCCTACAAACGTGGGCTGGTGCTAACAATTTACATAGCGAAAAGTCTGTAGCAGTCATTCCATTCTAATGTGGTGCATGCGCCCAGAATTAACAAAAAAAAAAAAAAAACTGGAGCTTAATGATATTAAGGAACCGGTTATATGCATACACTCGTGGCATGATTTAAATGTCTTATTTAACATTTAACTTTATGAGTCATCCTTCCACATGTTATAGAATATATTGAACAAAATAATACTAGTCCAAACTAGCCCCATAAATCAGCCCCACTCCAACTCACATTACCGTATGCTTACAAGAGAAAGGAAGAACAAATGTTACATATAAAAATCAAAAGAATAATCTATATCTAACTTCCCACGTTAATATGTTTCCCACTTTGGCAATAATTAGCTAATTCTAATCTTGGCATAGCAATCGGTGGAATCAAGCTCCACCTTGCACATGTAGTGCCGATTGCATTAAGTTAATGGGGGGATTAGTGCTAATAATAGATATTGAATTAACTAAGCAAAACATTAAAAAAAATTAACAAATAATCCTTTTTGTTCCCATTTCAATACCATCGGCAGCTTGCTCATTCTCTTCCTTACATTGCTGATTGGTAAGCTCCTCCTCCTCCTCTCTTGCTCTCTTCTTCTTCCTTCAAGCTCCAAGCTCCATTAATGGAGTCTTAAGGTCTAACTTCATTTCTATGTCAATTTCTTAGCTTTCTTCATCAAGACTTGAAGCAAAAATATTCCTAGAAACACTACATCAATTCGGTACCAATATATGCTCCAAGAAGTGTCTTGAATCAACAATTAAACCAAGGAGCATTCAAGGTTAACTTAAGGTATTTTTCATACATGAAAATCCTTAAGAAATTTTATTATATATGTCCGAAAATTCCTACACATTTAAACATGTTTTCTTCATCAATTTTCATGAGGAGAAGTTGGATCTTCATCCTTACTATCAAGGCTGAAAATTATAAGGTAAATCCCTTGAAAACATTTTATAAATCTACTTAAGATCTTTGTAAGATCTAACTCCTAAACCCCTTCATTCTCATGTGTTAATACCGAAATTTGGAGCTACAATCTCCATTGAAGGAAGCTTTGGAAATTCAAGAGGAGTTCAAGTACTTAATCATCTTTGATTAAGAGTAAGTTTATTAAGCTAATTATTAATTTTCTAAGCAATGTTTAAGCTCATAAATTTTGTACAAAATTATGTACATCTCTAAAAATAATTAAGGCCAAAATTATTGAGGTTATTTACCAAGAAAAATAATTATAACTCTTAAGCTAAAGTTATTACCTTAGGTATAATTTTATGTCACAAAGAAAATTATTTATGAAGAGTTATTTTTGTGGCCGAATTATCTAGGAAATATTTGCTCCATTTTGAGCTAAAAATATATCTAAGACATTACAATAATTTTTACATGAGATATATAGCTCATAGGTATTTATGTATAATTATTTTGAGTTTTAAATCAAGTTTTAAAAATTATATGGCATCATATAATTATGACCGAATTCAAACGGTGAAAATAGGTTTTAATGAGCTATATAAGTATAGAAACTTATATTAAGAATTTTGGGTAAGTAAAAAATAATTACTAGTGTTTAATGACTAGTTTAATAAGTTATGTGGTAAAATGTAATTTTCAGGAAGTTATGGGAATATATAGTAACTATCGAAATAATATGGTCCTTGGCATAATTATAATATAAAATGGTGTAGGAATTAATATTATGAATTTTGGGAGAATTAAATAAGTGTTTAGAAGTTATAATAACAATTAAAAAGTGTTGGGGCTATTTTGTAATTTCTGGAAAGATAAGTGTAAAACCGAGATATAAATATATTTCTGGGTATATTAATGTATTAAGTATGAAATTAGACTTTGGTCAAAGTGTTGACTGAAAACTTTGGGTCAAAATGACTTATGACATAAAATAATAAGTTTGTAAAAGTTTTGGGGTGAAATTGTAATTAATAAAAGTTTATATGTAAATCAAGAATTTAATTTGGGGCGGAAGCATAATTAAGGGAATTTTAAGTACCATTCGAAATTTAAGGAAATTAAATATTAAAACTATAGTTTATATGTGGATATATAACTTATATAAAGTTTTTGGGGTTAAAAAGTAATTTTAAGAAAATGAATGTTAAAGCCAAAAACTTATGTGGCTAATTGGTGATTTATAAAAGTGTAACACCCCAACAACAGCAACATACTTAACAACAAACTGCAGCGGAAAACTTAACTCATCACATTACTTAACTCATTGGTGTTACACGCCGTTAACCACCCACGTGGCAAACAAGGCTAATACATATACATTGTATCGGTATGATGGACTAGATTCCCGAGCAACTATACATTACTATCCCTTTCCATTAACAACAACCAACATACATAAACATTCCAACTGTACCGAGTATTTAAAAACTGACGCTGATAACAATTTCGGTCTTACTACACCTGCAATACATACACAATTTAAATGGCTACCCATGTACAAACGACTACCCCGTCCTACTCTCGAACGGCTTCCAGCTCCTTGTACCTGAAATAGGAAAGTGAAGAAAGGGTGGCCCCCCAGGGGGCTCAGCACCTTTGCTGGAATGGTAATCCCGCAGCCCGCATGCTACCGACATGCACAACTAATTGTCGTTTAAGCATGCGGTTGATTTTATTTAAATCATGCATGTAAATTACAAACACACAACACATTACATTGCACAACAATGGGCTCAATAAAACAGCCAACACATCTATACTTAATAAATCACTCATTGTGATCTTTAACCCCTAGAGTGTTTCTCCTCTAATGGAGCTATTTCCTTAATAGACGACACTTACCCACTAATCGGGTTATCCTCAAACGCCTCTTATTATAATTGGGATTCATATCCATGATCCACATACTCCACATTTTAACGTACATATAACATCACATCGCAATAAGAATTGCAGCGCAACAATAGCACATAACATAACGGTAACGGTTCTCTTTACGAACCGACCCAAACATAGTTAGTTAACTTGGTAAGCCTAGAGAATGAAAACACCCTTATGATAAGCTTGTTACATCACTCGTTACCGTCCTGTTAGTCGGACGAGTAACTTAACTTAAAGATGGATCGGATATAGTGATCCGAACACACCGTACATATTCCCCGACCAACGTGAGTCAGAAAAGCCTTGGTTAAGCTTAAGGGTGAATAAGACCAATGAAGGAAAACAACCAACAGAGAGGGAGCTAAAGAAACTGTATACATCAACTCCCAAACAACGCGTGACCGGAACAACCGGATTCCTCACCCCCCCCCCCATAATATATATATTTATAGTTAGGGGCTCCACTGTGGAACCAATCACATTCACACACCTTACGGTGTTACAACTGGGTTAAACACACAGGGGAGGTTCATACATTCACATACAAACATCACACAACTACTTCACGCATAGCCGTGGTTAGAACATTCCCATGGTTCGGGTCGTTAAATCCGAATACCATCTCTCACGTGATCCTAGACTCAGTTAGCTAAGGTTTAACACTTTCGGGGATAAACGGTATCGGAACTAGACACGCCACATATATGTATTACTGTAAACTCATTACATATTTTTATCTTATAACGTGGCAAACATTCAGAAAAACACATTGGCATACAAGCCGGTGTAATCCGGTAGGACACAGGTTGCAAGAAAACCATACCTTGGTCCCTGCTTCGATTGGTTTTCCACCGTAGGCAACTCCTATACATAATTAATAATGCCGGTTAATTAACTTACTCAACTTATAATTTACTAAGTGTTTACATGTTTTCATGACATGTTTTATCCTTAATCTTACACTCATTTATCTTTATTATACATACTAGGGTCCATTACATAACTCTCATTCTCTTTCTTAAATTTAAAGATTTTTTTTAAGTTCTTGTCCGGACCGCCCCACTGGGGAGGTCCCAGGGGCGGTCCACAACAGAAACTCCCACGCCTGTAGCAAACAACAGGACCTCCCCATAGGGCGGTCCCTAGGGGCGGTCCACTGTAGAACCAATTTTCTAAAGTGTTTTTCTCCTCTTTTTGAACTCCAAATTCATCCCAATTTTTTCCTATGCTTTACACATGCTTTCCCACATGTTTTAACATCTTTTGGGCACACTAAAACCCTCTCAAATCATCCCAAAAACTCCTTAAACTTTTACTCAAACCTTTACTAAATCCCACTTAGAACACTTACTTGCTTAACTCCTAAAATCCCTTACCACTTCCATCACTACTCCTACCACTTACCCATCATCTTCAACCCAACACTTTCCCTCCTTTACAATCACCACTAATTCCTAAAGTTTGACTTACTTAATCATGACTACATTATTTATTGGCATCTTCTCACTAACACCCATTCATTTCTTCACTTCTTTCCTTCATAAACTTAGAACAACTATACTTGTAAATTTTTGCTTTAAACTTCCACTACCCAAAGTGTTCTTCCACCACAAGATAACCCTCCTAAAGCATCATTTTGCATCACACTCATCCCCTTACACACACTCCTCAAGTCTTTCCACAAGTTCCTAATTAAACCTTCACAAGGCATTACACTTCTATTGTTCACCAAACTTTGCACAAGACTTTACCACATTTCCACCATGACCTTGGTGTATCTAGAAATCATCCATTAGTTCTCTAAATTTCCAAGACTATGCCCAAGGCATCTTAGCACTTAAGAACACCTTAATTCATTTCTTTCACCATCTTAACACTTAACAATTCCTAGTACCTTCTAGGTATAAAATCTCATTAAACACATAAATCCTTTGTTTATCAACTAAATTTTGCCATAGTTTCTTGTATCCCACACAAAAACACATAGTTTTCCCCCTTACACAATCCAAGAACACTCAATTCTTAATACACATTCCTCACACACAAACATACGGTTTTTCATCCTTTAAACACATCTCCCAAGAAACATTCTTTACACACAACTAAACCTTTAAACTACACTACATCACAATATAGTGCATAAACTTAAATTGCTGGCACTTAGCCCTTAAACAACATAAACCTAAACACTGAATTTCCCACATAATAATGCCTTCAACCTGCAAATACACACAACAATGCTCCCATGTCCTTTTAGTCCACCTTGTGGATAGTTTCTAGCTCATTTCCCATTGGATATTTTGGTTATTTATTAAGCAAATATAGCTCAATTTCCTAGTACAATAAACCACATAAGAGAGGTCATTTACCTCTTGGTTCCAAGCTTCCAATCACTTGTTTTCTTTTTTTTTTATTGAAAATCGGCAAGGAGCTGGTTTATCACTTGTCAATCTTCTAACCAACACACATATAAGGGTAATGAGCATTTAAGTTTCATACTTAAACTCATAATAAACCCTAGGTTACATAAGTGTCTTAAAACACTAAAATTTGATGTTTACCTTTGGAATTTGCAAGTGAACTTGAATAAGTATCAAGATAGGACTCCACCTAGCCCTTTGAAGTTTGAAATGAAGCTAAATAAAGACAAGATAAAACACCATTACTAGGTGATTCTCGGTCACACACAAAAACAAGTGGAAACATTGATTTTCTTTGGTTTTCCTCCTTGAAGCAAAGGAGAAATGACAAGGCATGAAAATATGAGCTCAAGCTCCTGCAATGGTGAATCTTCATGGCACCAAAATGGAGTTCTTGAAGATTTGAAAAGATAGGAATGAAGAGCTTACTCTAACTAAGACAACGGTAGT
>CM041778.1:271569130-271654999 GCA_023374045.1 Limonium bicolor | reverse complement strand
GAATTGCTTGAGCTTAAGTGTGGGGGAAGAGCCCTTTTCGGGGCATTTTGTGCTTAAATTTTAAATCTCTCTGCTTATCTTGCATGTGTTCAAAAATTAAAATTATGGACCCTGCTAATGTAGGTTTTCTCTTAAAAACAAATAATGTTATGAATTGTGGGATAAAGGGGTACAAAAATTTGATTACTTTTGAGGAGCATTTTTATGCGGCGTGACCAAATGATCTGCAATGTTTGGATTTTTATTGCTCAGGGTTTCTTTCTGTTTTCTCTCTTAGGGATTCCTAAGGGGTGCTTCTCGGTTAAAAAATAAATACAAAAAAAATAAAAAAATAATAGGGACTTGCGAGACACCATTGGTAACCAACAAAAGGAGTTGAGTGTTCTTAAATCAAAGGCGTGATGCCTACATTTTATCTTCTCATCCCTTATGCAAAAGTGAAACAAATGCATAAATCTATTTTTCCTTTTGTTTCTCCTCAATGCCCATTCTTGAGAGAAGTTGGCCATGGTAGAAGTTCTTAGAGTCACCTAACAAAGAAGCATTGAAGTACCTTGGATCATACACCGAAACTCATATTTATTTTTACCCTGAGCACACCTATGCCACCAGCAGTTGATTTTTCACACTCCTCGAAAAAATTTAAAGATCATGTATTGTTCACCTCTCCTACCCTTCATAATAATTTTGTTAGTATTGAGCATTCCCTACTTACTTGGGTACATGGTTTTGCTTGAGGACAAGCAAAAAGATAAGTGTGGGGGTGTGATAAGTGTCCAAATGAACATGTTTTATAGGTGTATTTCATATATTATATTAGCACTTTTCTTGCTCATTCTCCACTTTGGTTAGTTTTCCTCTAGTTATGTTTATTGATTATCTCACAAATTTATTGATTAAACATGAGGAAAACTAAGCTAGGAGCAAAGTACACGAAGAGACGAACGCATAGGCGTAGACGGGGATCAAATCAGCTAAAACGAACATTTTAGAGGCAATTGACCTTTGGTCCGGACCAACACATGTCAGCGCGCCATAGAAGAAAAATCGACATGTCCGGACCAGTCTGGTCCGGACGGTGGTCCGGACATGTCGATCTTGCCAGCGTACAGGGCAGGTCGGCAGCAGTGTGAAGAGATAAATACATTATCTCTTCACACGGAAATACCACCGCCTAAACTCCCCCTTTTACCTATATTTCTCTATAAATACACCTACAACCCTCCATTAATCCATACTCATTCCACCCCCAAACTTATGCCATTTTCCTCCATAAAAAACCATAAAACTCTCCAAAAAATCATACATCTCATCCACATATTACCACATAAATTCCATACAACACCTCATTTCATAAAAACATTCCATTTCCATACCGTTGTTCTGTCCAACCTCTGCCCAAATATAGCAGTCGAGATAATGGAGCTGAATTAATTATCTTTCCCAGATGATTTCTTTTACTTCTTATTATCTTTTTAATTATGTTGGGCTAAGGGATTTACTCAGGGTGAAGGTTTAGCCGTAATTTGTTTAATTATGTAATCTATATTTCTACCGGTTCAAATAAATACAGTTTGCTACGATTAAAGTTTATCTCTCACCTTTTTAATAAATTTCATCGATTTATTAAAAAACTTTACTAAATCTGTTTTAATCTGATCGGTGATAAACAGATTGGTTAATTAAGCCGTAGATCTGTAGGAAACTTATTTTCATCGGATAAGTAGTTACATTTGCAAGAATAATTCCTCGCACTTAATTTCTGTTTACTAGTGCTTGCTTGAGTTTTCATCGGACCTTGCATTTTCTGGTAATCGAGTTCTTATGAGTCTATGATTAGTCCTTAGGATAATAACAGGGATTTTGCCAAACTATTATAATAAACCGGTAGAGATAGCATAATTAACCAGATTATATAAACCTGAACCCGGAGTTCCGTTTAATTTATCTTCAACTCAGTTAATCTTATGTGTTTTTATTTTACAAAAACAAGTCAATTAATTCCCCCCTCTTGTGACAAGCTTAGGTACTATTTTATTTCGCTATAAGTCCCACGGTATGACCCCGGCCGCTTCTGTCTTACTATACTACTGCGACCGGGTTTTATTTGCAGCCCGATGGATATTTTGAGTATTAATTTCTTTCTTAATTATTTTAATTACACCAGTTCCAACCACTCACAATATACAGTCTGCACACACATCCTTTTTGGACGAGGGATATACAACCATGCGCTGCTACTGACCTGTTCCCAGTCATCGGTAAAGACGCGCGCACATCACAATAAAAGACTCAGCTCATGGATAAAATGATATCCAGAGTCAAAGGAAGAATTTACCAAGATTTGACATTTTCTCATATTCCTAGCTACCCCACTAAATCATTAACTGCACAAGTGCAATACCAAAACACTCAATCCTACGGAGTGCAGAGGCGTAAACCCTTTGTAGTTAATATCTAGTGAAACAACTAGATAGGAAGAAACAGTAACCATATGAGTTATACAATCAAGGCTCAGTTAGTCACATCAGGCTAAGATAGTCAGACAAGTAGTTTTCCTTTTGAAAATCATTTAAGCTCAATTAGTGTTTTTAAAAAACGTCGCTTTAAGTTTATTAGCAGAAGTATCTGGGTAAGAGAAATCGTACCTGGTATGAGTAGAAACAGTAACCAAACTCGAATGTGCGAACTTCTACTAATAACCTATAATTAAAGTGTTTTCAAGTAGTGATTAGCTAAGGAACTCATAAAGCTAAACATATTTTATTCTTACGGGTTTATAGTTTCCAGTTTACAATTACTCTCTCATAAGGATTTGGGCTAGGTTCTGTTAATAAAATCTTCCATTAGGCCTATCTCATTTAATCTGGATCGATTTAGGGTTATAACCCGAGAGTGGCCCAAGCTCTCGTTGAATTGTGGGCTTTTGGAGTTCATAGACTTGGGCCCAATAGGTTAACCCAAATCTGCGTTACGTTTTCATCAACTGATTAAATTCTCAAAAATGATTTTACGAGGTTTCGAACGCTTAACCTTAATTTAATTCCGGGTTTGACTTGACCATCTACGCCATTGAACTTGTACGTCTTAGGTGTACACTTAATCTTATTTCATTTACTAACTCTTGATCATCGGTTTAGCTTAATCAAACTCTTAAGTTATAGTTGACTAATTTACTTTAATACATGATTAAAGTTCTAAGGTTTAGGGTATGTAATTCTCCCAATCGTCCACCTAGGTTTATACTTTAATTGTTATGTATGAATTAGGTTTACTATAATATTTCCTATAAGGTAAGTTATTCCTTTTATTTATTTCTAGTATACATATATTAGGATTCATTGAAGACATCTTTGTGTAGTTTTATTGTATTTAGTTATTCCTATTAACTTTTACACATTTCTACATCCAATATATGGTTTATAATATAAAATATTTTCCTTTGTTTCAATTCAGTATATTAACTTCTATAGTATATAGTTAATATAAAAGTAGGTTGATTTAATTCCTTGATTTAACCTAAGATATATTTATTTCTTTTATTTCTTTTATTCTTTATTTCATTCAAAAGTTTATACCTAAAAATATTTATTAACATTCCAACCTATAAAGTTAGTTCGGTATTCTTATATTATTTCCAACCTATAAAGTTTATTATTCCATTATACTTTAATTTTCATTACATTAAAACCATATATCATAAGGTAATTTATGAAAATTTCAGAAAAAACAATTTTTAGACCAATTTCCTTTTGTCTAAAAATTCTAAAATTTAAATATAGATTATGATATTTTAGACATATTATATACATTTTATTTCATAAAAATATCTTTTTTCATTATCTAAATAAATCCATAATACTCATATTTTACAAAAATTATAACTTACGTTTAAAAGCTCAAAAACAGAATTAATTTACATGAAAATAAACTAGATTTTATAAGGAATCTATGGTTAAAATTTCGTGCCAAAATACATTAAGGAAGGTCATTAAATAAATCTAGCAAGTTAGAGTATTATTCTGTGTTTTATATTAACTTAATACATTATTAACCTCTACGTTTTAATCTCAACCGTCCGTTCCCCTTAACTACAATCGGACGGCCCAATTTCATCATGTTCATATAGAAATCCCCAAATCAACACGAATGGGATTCGATCAAATTCTCATAATCTACAGAATGAAATCCAGTGATTCTTGTTGCGTTCGACTCAAAAATGAAAGACGAATCTAATAGTACCGATTTCACGACCTATAATGCAGTGCACTGGAAAATCGATTCTGGGTAATTTCGAAGTTAAGGTTTATACGTTTTAATTCGATTTCGCCAAATTCCCTCAACGTATTACGTTATAGGTTAAATTGGTAGTTGGGTAAGTTCGAGAATGCAAAAACGAGTGACATTATCGGTGAAATTTGGTCAGAAATGTACCAGAAATGCACCAGCAAGGAATCCCGAATTCGTTTTTCTGGAAACTTGTTATTTTATGTGCAGTTCGGGTAGGCAACTTCCCGGATCAACTCGTGCCAACTGAGAGCGATTCGATCCACAAAACCTATCAGATTTTAAACTAGACATGTAACTCTAAAAATGAGTGGAAGAATCATTGAATTTGATGAACTAGGGAGAAAGTTACAGGTCTCACAAGATCTGGGTTTACCTAGTCATTTTCTGGAAAATCTGGGCAAGAACACTACCGTGATCAAGTTGGGGACTTTAGTCACCTTAATCTTTCAAACGATTGAGAACTGGCTTGGGGTTCCTTCAGAAGAACTGTAGAGCCATTAAAGATCTTGAAAACAAGCTATCGTACTTGAATGTTCATTCACGGATGAAGAAGATATGATAGGATGAAGTTTACCTTATCAAATGGATTTCTGGAAATTTTGGGTTACGGTCGGGGAGGCAACTTTAGATCGATTTTGTGGTGAATGTGTGAAGAGTTAGGTCAAGTGGGATTAATGGTTCGAAAGTAAAGTTGTATGTAACACCCCAACTACGCACATAAAATTTCTTGGAATCGCAGCGGAATATAAAGAACTAAACAGTGACTAAACGATTGGTGCTACAACGCCGTCAACCACCCACGTGGTTAACAAGGCTGAATAAATACAAGTGTACCGGTCTGATGATCAGACTCTCGAGCATAGAACTAATAACCATATATATACATCAACAAAATACCGAGTGTTTACATAAATCCTTCACTGTATACCGTCACTGTAAACTGTCATAACCAAGTATACAATACGCCACGGGAGCACAGGCGCATCCCGGGCCCACATCCAAAAGTACCCAAAGTAATCTACATCCTAGGATCTAGAGCCACTCCGCTTCTTCGATCCTCATCCTGGAGTAAAAGAAATATGGATCCCCCGAGGGGGTCAGCAACCCTTGGCTGGTATGGTTAACGCGCAGCCCATCGGCTACCGGGATACGCGCAACCAATTGTCATGATGACATGGCTTTCATTTTAAATCACATAACTTATACATATATAACATAACATGGGTATTGTACACAACATAACACACATCACACACATACAATTCCTTTTAGGAAGAGAACCAACACAGTTAGTCCCCATTGAGAGCCTAGAGAATGTTGTCATGCTCATGCTAAGCTCGTTACATAACTCGTTACCGTCCTGTTAGATTGAACGGATAACTTAACACAAGGTGCCTCAAATATAGTGATCCAAGCCCACCGAATTAACACATAGTATGCCCCTATGGCCCGACGTGAGTCAGTAAAATAGCCTTGGTTAAGCTAAAGGGAAGGTTGGAAACCAAATTGGAAACGCAACCACAACATACAGAGAGAATCGAACCGGTTATGACATCGACTCCCATACTCACACGCGTGGCCGGAACAGACCGGACTCCTCACTTCCCCCGTTAGCACTTGTTAGCAGTTCATCATTGAACTCAATACACGATTCACAATAATGGGTCAAGTCTTGTTAGACACACGCAAGGGAAGAGAGAGTCATACTTAACAACATAATAATATTTAACAACTGTAAACTCTTTACATGGTTTAATCTTACAAAGTCATAAACACACAGAAAAACAAACAACACACAAGCCGGTGTAAACCGGTAGGCAACAGACTACAAGAAAACCATACCTCGGTCCTTGCCTCGACTGGTTTCCACCTTGAGAGAATCCTAAACACATTAGTAACGTCGGTTAATTAACGCACTAGTCCATTATTAACATTGTCTACTCCACATTACTAGTTTATTTTATTTTACACTTGTTACAACTTTCCATCCTTTTAATTGCCTTTAAAACCCACCTAACATGTCTTACATAACCTTATAATATCATTACTAACCAACTACCACTTTTAGATAGCAATTCCCATCTTAAAACAATAATTTTTGGTCCATACAGTGGCCTGTCCGAACTTGTGTCCGAACCTATAAGTTCGGACGCAAGCCGTGATTTTAGACAGAAAACAGACACACGTCCGAACTTATGTCCGGACTTCGGAAGTTCGGACGTGAGCCGAGAAAAAGTCTAGACAGAAATCCGTGCGTCCGAACATGTGTCCGGACTTCCCAAGTTCGGACACAGTTCGAGGATAATCCTAAGGAAGAGTGGGTACGTCCGAACTAGTGTCCGGACTTCCCAAGTTCGGACACTGCTCGCGAGTGAGAATATCTTTACCCAACAGAGCCTGTCCGAACTTCCACATCCGGACGGAAGTTTGGACAAGGCATTATACTCAAATTTCTAAGCCTTTAAACACTTAACCAAATTTCCCCAAAGCCTCCAACACTTATAGTATCTTCTCCTTAAGTTTCTAAGTGGTATCCCTTGCCTATTCTAATCATTAAATCAAGATATTTCTTCCACACAACATCATTACTTAAACATCATTTCTTAACAAACTAAAACTCCTTATGTCATCCTTGAAATCCATTTTTTCTAAGCTTACACTTTCTCCTTATTTTACCAAAGTTTACCTAAGCCCTTACCTAAATCCAAAATGACTTTGGTACATACTAAAACTTCAAGATCATGCCTAAGTCCTTATTACACTCTAGAACACTTCCTAGTTCATCAAAATTCCTTTAAAACATCTTGAACTCCTTATGCATTTCCTAAATTTCGACATAGATTCTCCTAGCATTTTGTTACACCAAAGCACATTGTTTTCACCATTAAACACCCAAGAACACTAAGAACACCAAGAACACTCTCATACACAAAACTTCTCTCAAATCTCACTACATTAAAATTTAATGCATAACTTAAATTGCATGGCACTTAGGCCCTTAAAGTGCTTAAACCATAAACACTAAATTTCCACAATATATATATATATATGCCTTTGACCTGCGAATACATACAACAAGACATATGTTCTTTTTCTAGTCTCCTTGAGAACATTTACTAGGTCATTCACCTTTTGCTCTTTAGGTAGTTTTAACAAGCATTATAAGCTCATTTCTCCTAAGGCATTAAAACAACATTAGGTTAGTATATTTACCTCTTTTCCAAACAACTTCTTTCTTGTTTCCTTATAAAACCGGTAAGGTATTTGATTCCTTGTCAAGTTCTAACAATATACAAGCATTGAAATGAGTATACAAGCTCCAAGCTTAAACTCATTGTAAACCCTAATTTTACATTGTTTCAAAAACATTAATGTAGTTGTTTTACCTTGATCTTTGAAGAGAGTTTAAATATATATCAAGAGAGGACTCCACCTAGTCCATGAAGAGTTTGAATGAAGCTAGAACAAAGTCACACAAAGTGCTCCATTAATGGGTATTTTCGGTCACAACAAAAACATGGAGGAAATGTAGTTTTTATTTGAGTTTCCTTACCTAGAAGCAAAGGAGAGTAACAATATGTAAAAATACAAGCTCAAGCTCCTTCAATGGTAGAACTCCTTGGCACCGAAATGGGGCTCTTGAAGTTTTGAGAAGATAGGAATGAAGAGCTTGATGAGAGGAAGAGATTGGTGGTGTTTGTTTTTGATTTGGACAAGTGAGCTAGATTTAGCAAGAGGTCAAAGATGGAGTTTTCATGGTGGTGGTGATATTACCGTGAGAGAACAGCAAGAAGGAAGGAAGAAGAAGGTTGGGACCGTGGGAAATGAAGGAAAGAAATGAGAATGAAGATAGAATTTGCTTTTAAGAAGATATTTGTAGTAATAAAGTAAAAAGTAGTTTTAATTAGTTTTCTTTACTTACTTATTATATTAACTAGAGAGTGGTGAGTCACCACACTTAGAAAACCAGCCCCCTACATTATAATGAGGGTATTTTAGTCTTTGTTTGTCAAATTAATTACTTAACACAACATATGTTACAAACTAGCTTATAAAAATCACTATTCACCTAAACAAGGCACTTAGAAGTGAATTTTTTGATTTCCCATTAATATAGCCACCCAAATGTGATACTATATAGTACACATATATATTTAAGAGTAATGATGGACATTTAGCCACTCAAAACTCATTTACAAGACAATTTTTCAAAAATGTGCTTTAAGACTCCTTAAAGCACATTTTGTGTTTTAACTTGTTTTCTAGCTTGGTTTTCTTTGGTAATTGGTTTAATAAGTCCATTAGTATATAAATGAGGTCTTGGTACGTTCATTAGGTCTTAACCAAGTTTATCCCAAGCTTAGAGCACCTTTTTGGCTCTTATTACTTTAAGCCATTTTGTGTTTCTTTTGTGTAAATTTGTTTACTAATGTTTCTAAGACTCTTTTTAGTCTTAATACACCCATATTAGGTGTTTAAACAACATAACAGTGGTTTTGGGGTATTTCAACTACCCCCCTTAAAAGAACTTTGTCCCCAAAGTTCATACTTCCACAATATCCTAAATATTAGAACATGGGAACACATATCAACAACACTTCCATATCACATTAACAACATCTTTACATCACATCGGACACATGGTCCAAACAACAAACATCACAACATCATTCAGACTCAGCGGTCTGTAACATTAACAACATAACAACACAACACAGACAATGTATTCAAATACATGTCATACACATAACCGAAATGGCTCTACCCCCCTTAAATAGGGGTACGCCCCATACCCTATACATACAAACACTAAGAAGTAAACAATGACGGGTACTTCGCCTTCATCTTATCTTCCAGCTCCCAAGTGGCCTCCTCAACGTCCTGGTTAGACCAGAGAACCTTCACCAGTCTCACAGACTTATGGCGAGTGTCTCGAGTCTTAGTGTCTAGAATCCGTACCGGAGTCTCCACTGATCGCATGGTCGGCTCTAAAGTTAGCCTTTCAGGCTGAAGCACATGAGACGGATGAGACATATACTTCTTCAACTGGGACACATGAAATACATCATGTACCTTGCCCAGCTCAGCGGGTAAATCAAGTCTATAAGCTACCGGGCCGATCCGCTCCGTCACAACATAAGGCCACACATATTTTGGGCTCAACTTGCCTTTCTGGCCAAAACGGAATACTCCCTTCATGGGGGATACTCTCAAAAATACCTGATCGCCCACGGCGAACTCCAGGTCGCGTCGGCGCACATCTGCGTACGACTTCTGTCTATCCTGAGCTGCTTTCATGTTAGCCCGGATCTGGCGAACTTCTGCCTGAACTTGCTCAAGATACTCTGGTCCTATAATGACCGTCTCACTCGACTCATCCCAGCATAATGGCGTGCGGCATGGTCTACCGTACAATGCCTGGAAGGGAGACATCTTGATCGAAGCATGGTAACTGTTATTGTAACTAAACTCGATCAGATGTAACTTATCAATCCAGCTGGTCTGAAAGTCAAGTGCACATGCACGTAACATATCCTCAAGTGTCTGAATGGTGCGCTCACTCTGACCATCGGTCTGTGGGTGAAACGCTGTACTCAATTTCTGTTCAGTACCCAATGCCTCTCGTGTAGACTTCCAATATCTGGATAAGAATCTGGTATCTCTGTCAGATACAATCGTCTTCGGTACACCATGATGTCTTACAATTTCTTTATCAAAGAGTTCTGCTAATCTTGCCACTTTCCAGGTGTCCTTCATCGGAATGAATCGGGCCACCTTGGTCAGTCGGTCAACTACAACCCATATCATATTCAGACCTCCCCTTGTAGGCGGAAGCCCTACCACGAAGTCCATAGATATGTCATGGAACTTCCACTCAGGCACTGGCATTGGCTGTACCATACCACCAGGCCGTCGGTGCTCAAACTTGACCTTCTGACAAGTGAGACACCTCAACACATAGTCATTCACATCCTTTTTCATTCCAGTCCACCAAAAATATCTTTTCATACCTTTATACATCTTTGAAGCTCCGGGGTGAATCGAAGTAGTAGAACAATGGGATTCACTCAATATGCGCTCCTTCAACTCAACGCTACTTCTGGGTATACACAGTCGGCCATTAAGCCTAATCAGGTCATCATCGTGGAGTCTGAAGTCGTACTTCTGACCCTCGAATGTGCCATCAATAAGCTTCTGTCTAATCTCCATCATGTACTGATCCGTCATCTGAGCACTCCGCACCTCTTCAACCAAGCCAGTATGAGAGACTAGCGAATGGAGAGAGTGTGCTCGGTGACTCAATGCGTCAGCTACCACATTTGCCTTGCCTTCCTTGTACTGTAAATTGATGTCATAGTCATTCAGAAATTCAACCCACCTTCTTTGCCTCATGTTCAACTCCTACTGAGTGAACAAGTACTTTAAACTCTTGTGGTCAGAATAAATCGTCACACTTACCCCATACAAGTGATGTCGCCATATCTTCAGTGCGAAGACAATGGCCCCCAATTCTAAGTCGTGGGTAGGGTATTCTCCTCATGCTTCTTCAGCTGTCGGGAGGCGTAAGCTACGACCTTCCCGTGTTGCATCAACACACAACCCATACCCCTGCCTGATGCGTCGCAATAGACCTCAAAACCATCTGGACCGTCTGGTAATGTCAGAACTGGTGCAGATGTCAGAGCATCCTTGAGACTCGCGAAAGAACTCTCACAATCGACTGTCCACTCGAATGGTGCATCCTTTTTCATCAAGGAAGTCATCGGCTTCGAGACACTGGAGAAGTTCTTCACAAACCTCCTATAATAACCTGCCAGACCGAGAAAGCTCCTGATGTCGGTAACTGTCTTCGGCCTAGGCCAGGTGCGCACTGCATCTATCTTTGCCGGATCGACAGCGATCCCGGCCTCATAAATCACATGTCCAAGGAAGGATACTTGGTTCAACCAAAACTCACACTTAGAAAATTTAGCATACAGCTGATTTTTCCTCAACGTTTGTAATACATCTCTCAGGTGGCTTTCATGCTCACCTCTCGATTTCGAATACACAAGTATGTCGTCGATGAAGACTACCACTGATTTGTCCAACTGATCTTGGAACAAACGGTTCATTAAGTCCATGAACTTCGCTGGTGCATTTGACAAGCCAAACGGCATAACTGTGAACTCATAATGCCCATACCTAGTCCTGAATGGTGTCTTTTCGATATTACTGTCACGGATGGCAATCTGGTGGTATCCGGATCGTAGGTCTATCTTGGAGAATACTGATGCTCCCCTCAGCTGATCAAATAGATCGTCGATGCGTGGTAAGGGGTAACGGTTCTTCACCGTAACAGCATTCAGCTCCCGATAATCAATACACAGGCGGAGGCTACCGTCCTTCTTCTTCACGAAGAGGACCGGCGCTCCCCATGGTGAAACACTAGGGCGGATAAAGCCCTTGTCGAGTAGGTCTCTCAGCTGCTCCTTGAGCTCTGTCATCTCTGCTGGAGCCATACGGTAAGGTGCTTTCGCAATGGGTCCGGTGCCCGGAATCAACTCAATCTCAAACTCAACCTCTCATGCTGGCGGCATGCCCGGCAGTTCCTTAGGAAATACATCAGGAAACTCCGACACTACCGGCACATCTGGGCTAAACTCAGGGTCTCTCTCTATGTCCTTTTAATACCCCGGATCTCAAAATGGTGATTTAATTACTCTAATAAGATTATTAAGGGCCTAATTGTGCCTAGAGAGTATTGGTAAAAAGAATAAAACCAAAAGAAGAGAGAAAACGCTTGAAAAGTGAAAAACGCTAAAACGCGTATTAAATGAATAAAGGGAAAATATGATCTCGTTAGGGTCTGAGATGGATTCCTAAGGCTTAATTACGCCTAATTATTATGTGGGAATAATTCCCGAAGGAAACGGATCCAAATAATGGATTAAAAATGCTAACGGAGTTTTAAGCACGTTTTTCGAGAAAACCCGAAAACGTGACTTTAAGTGGTCAAACGGACCCGTAAAAATAATAGTTGATTAAATAACTATAAATAAGTATTAATGGAAGCTTAATAACCATTAAAATTAATTAAACGAGAAAATTCCGAAAAAAACGGGCCCGGTGAGTGAATAGTGACGAAACCGGGAGACGAGACGCGTATAATTCGAAAAGTCGAAAAATGACCCGGGCTATTAATTAATGTGGGCCGGTTTTTAATTAGTGTGTACACACACATTAAAGCTTGCTAGCTATTTAGAAATAAAAAGACAAATAATAAATAAGAAAGCAAATAGTATAAAGCTAAAAGTAAAGTAAAGTACTTACCTCTCATTTCTCCTTCTTCATTCACGATTAGTTCCAGAGCCTTGCAACTTCTCCTTCCTCTGTAAATCGTGACACCAACAGCACCTCACCCTCATCTTGCCTCCCCTCTATCTAGCTCATTTCTCCACCGAATCACACGAAATTGGTACCGTTGAACTCGTCTCGGTGAGAGCTTCGATCTCCACCCAACAAAGTTTCGATTCCTCCGTTCTCATTTCCATTGACGTTGGAGCTTTTGAAGATTGAAGAGTGATTCCAACCCTTCTTCTCCTTCCTTAGTGCCTTAAGGTATAAATAAGTAAGTATGTACACCATTTCAAGCTTATTCTACCATTTGTGAGACTTTTTCCCTCACGTGGAAATTTTCCCTCATTTCAGTCGAACGGTGAGTTTTTGTGGGTATTGGAAAAACTTCTCCAATTGATTGCCAAGCCATCCATTTGGTTTCTCTAAGGTAAAATCTAGATTAAACTTTGAAAACTAGCACTTAATATATATATTAGGTTTTGTGGAGGAAAAATAAATTGATTGTTGAATGTGTATGATGGGCAGTGATTGTAGTTGGCAATCAATAGCCTTGTGTGGTGTGGAAAACAAGAAAGAAAGAGAGAACAAGAGAAAGAGGAAGAAGAGGAGTGAAAACTGAAAGTGAAACAAGGTAAATAGCTTACCTTGTATTGGTTTAGTTCTTTGCGAAATTGATGTGGGTATCGAATGAATAACTTTGGGCTTGTGTGTCCTTGGTACTGCAATATTATAGTTTGAAACAGAATGTATTAATGTGTTTAAGTGTGAAAAATAAACCTAGAAGTTAAGCTAACATACATGTGTGAATAAATGGATTTTGATGTGGTTTTGAGGTTTAAACCAAACAGGGGAGAAGAAGTGCTTGTGAGTTGATTTTAGTGTGGTGAAAATGCTTAGGAAAGAAAGTAGGTGCTGTCAAAATTTGCCTAGGAATGGATAAGTTTGGGTGTTTGATTATAAGGAAGAAACTAGGTGGTTTAAGAGGTTTAAGTGGTTGGTTAATGGCTTGAAAACCAAACTAAGAGGAAGAGTGTGTTAGTAGTGGAAATAATGTCATTGAGTGCTAGGAATGGCATTATTGTGTGGAGTATTGGATGGTTGAGACAATACCAAAATCTGTTACAAGTTAGAAGAACAAGAGAACCAATTATGATATTTAAGTGATTTCGGGCAAGAATTTGAGTAAGGGTTTAACCCATGATTTGAAGAGGTTTAGGGCATGATTAAAGGTGATTAATCATGTAGGAATCTTGTGGAAAGATTAGGGAAAGATTGGGTGTGGATTAAGGATTGAATTGGGGTTGAAAAATGTTGTATGTTGCAGGTTTTAGCAGGGTCCGGGACCTAGTCCATGGACAAAGTCCCGGACCACCCCCTATTTTTATGTCGAGAGTACACACCCATGTTGGTCCGGGACTTGGGATAGGGACAAGGTCCCGGACCATGGTAGAAAATTCGCCGAGAGTTGCATCTTCAGTTGGTCCGGGACTTAGGGTAAGGACCAAGTCCCGGACCACCCCCAGAAACCTACAGAGAGCATTTTAAAGGTTTTAAATGATGGGGGTTTGAATGTTAATGATGTTATAAGATGTTAAGGCCTTTTTTGGTGACGTGTAAAGGCCCTAGGAAGTGTGAGAAAGTGTTAGAAGTGATTGAGAAGTGAGAACTCAAATTAATAAAAGTAAAACCGAGAAAACGGGATAACTACGGGAGTAACATTTTATTATGTTCCGTATGATATTAGTATTAATAATAATGTTGAAACATTATCAGAGAACCGTGCGTGACCCGAGCTTGGTGAGATGACACGGTAAAAGTAAAAACCCCGGTGAAAGGTTTGATTTTCTCATGCCCCGTATGCTAACCGAGTTACTCTGATTTGTGTGTTTGTGTGCCGGCTTAATCAAGATTAAAGCATGAAAATAATCCCTTGTTTGATTATGTATGCCTTGTTGTATGTTGTATGAACTAACATACTTGTATGCCGGTGTGATCTAACATAGTGCTTAGACCGACTCATAGAGAGTAGTGTTTGACTAAAAACCCGTAGATCGGGTAGTCTCATGAACAATGGTAATATGCAAACACACACAAGCTATCGATTAAAGTATAACGATAACGCAAACATATGAACTCCCTAGAATGTGAGGAGATGTACGGGTTGAGTAAATACCCGATAACGGTTAGAAAACCTTATTGAAACAATCCACAAAATAAATATGAGTGGAGAGATAAATGAACCTCCATTGAGAGGATTGAAGTTAGTCCAATAATGTGAACTTATAAAGAAGGTAAAAGAGACCTAGGGGATTAGTAACTCCCTTGAGACATGGTCGACCTCCTAAAAGAGGGTTTTACCCGGTATAAGAATATAACCGAAAGTATAAGTATATGTATGGTAAAGGTAACTCTTAAAACCTAAGATTAACCAAACTAAAGTAATGTTCCCATGTCATTAGAAACATCGAGAGTGATGTTTCTAGACTAAAACACGTAATATTATAATAACTCCGAGAGAGGAGTGTATGGGAACGAGGGTAGTCCGAGAGTATTCGGACTTGTGTAAAAAGAGATAGGAACTAAGAGAGAGTTCCGGGAGCTAGTTGAACCTTCCCACCATGCTAGACCCAGAGTAGGGTCGAAACCGGGGAAGTAAGACTATGCTCGAGAGCCATGAGTTCTGGCTCGAGTATGTATTAAGAGTAACAAGCGTGACGTAGGAGACCTGTAGTGTCTCGAGAATCTACAAGAGCTTGAGTAGTATAACCCGAGAGCGTGGGTGAGATAATGAGTATAAATAACCCAAGAGTGTGGGTGAGATAATGAGTATAAATAACCCAAGAGTATGGGTTAGATAATGAGAATAAGTAACCCGAGAGTGTGGGTGAATATAGTACGAGTAGCCCAAGAGAATGGGTGTGGATATGAAAGAGTAACCCGAGAGAGCGGGTGAGGTATTGAATAAGTAAACAAGGCATAGTGAGGAATAACCCTCAAGGCCTAAGAGTAACCAGTTACCACTAACAACCTTGTTATGTTAGTTAGGAATCGTGTTCCGTGATTGGATGTAGATTCCTTGTGTAATATACATATATATTGTATTGCCAAGATGCATGTTGTTTGATTAAAATGAACTCCATGCATATCCGACCCAAAGTAGTCGGCGTACCGCGGTTAGCACGCGGTATATGCGAATTTCATATTCAGCGTAAGCTGACCCCCTAGGGGGAACGTTTTTAGTGTGCAGGTACTTGAAGCCGACCACCGTTCGAGAGAGTAGGACGGGGACAGTTATGAAGCGTGGGTAGTTAGATCGTAATTACTTATGCATTTGAATGAGGTGTAAGTCCGGGTATGTTATCGGCATCCGTATATTGTAGACTCGGTATAGTAAAGAAGTGAAATGAGTATTGTTTTGTATGAAGTACTCGGTTGATCCAGTTCATCAGACCGTTACGGTATGTAAGGAAGGCCTGGTTAGCCATATGGGTGGCTATTGGCGTTGTTTCGCCCCTCGTTGTAATTAGAGTTCCGCTGCGTGAGTAAGAGTAATGGGTGACAATTTATGAGGTAATGATGAGCTTAACGGTTGGGGTGTTACAGTCCTGGACATAGCAGAGGTATACATCACTCCCTCGTCGTAACTCACGATACATAGCCATGGCGGTGATGATCTGAGTCGAAGGCTCCCTGGGCCTCTGGCGGTAAGATATAGTAACCCCAGATGGACTCCGAAGAAGCAGTCGATGCTCGGCACACAGGATTCTACCCTTGTACCGCTCCAACCAGTTCATCCCGACAATCACATCAAAGCCAAGTCCGTCGAACTCTATCAAGTCGATTGGAAACTCTTCATCTCTGATTCGTACAACAACACCTCGGTGGTAGCGGGTACACCTGATCCGCTCTTTCGATGGGAGAGTGACCAAGAAGTCTGGCATCTCATCGCCATCTAACCCCAGCCTCTTCGCAAATGATAGCGAAATAAATGTGTGTGAGGCTCCGGAGTCGAACAAGATCGAGGCGTCCACGCCATTGACTGGAAAGGTACCGGTGAGGATGTGCCGCTTTGCCGGCTTCTGCCTCATTGCAGACACTCAGTATACCTCCCGTTCCGAGTGCACAGCCTAATTCATTGGCAACTAATAAGTATTGGGTAACAACACGGTTTATATGCTTCAACAACTCCATTTTATTCATTAACACACTCTTTTTACAACATTCATTGGCTTATACTGTCGCCATGATTTACACTTACAACATCCTTAATACACACTGGTTTATCAATCACATAATTATACAAGGCTTAAAACTGTCTGAAGGTCAAATTCAAACGTCCGGGTTTCATATGTGTGGCATTGATCACTGCCGACGGTGCGGTATTCAGTTTGATCTTTCTGATGCCATGGTATAGCATCCTTGATTGCCCACCCATGATTAATACATCTCCCGATTTCAGCAGTAGCTTCTTTGCGAGGTCACCGCTTCTGCTCGCCATACACAAACACTGCGGTATCACCAATGGACCAAGACACCACGGGTACTCCCTTACTTAGAGACTCGGGTGACTCGTCCTTGTCTTGGTGTATACCTAACCGTCCACCTTTCTGGTAGAAGTTCACAATACATAGATCCGCTTTCACACTTGGAATTGAATCCGTTTCGACTTGTTGAGCAATTCCCACGGCGTGGTTAACGACCGCATGGAACTCCTCTGGTATACTTGGTACTGTTGCTCCGTCTTCGGCTCGCATTTCTTGATATGTCTTGGTGTAAGGGTTCCAGTCCTTACCCATGCACATCATCTTTAATTGCATCCTTGATCCGTTCGGGTATTCGGGTGTGTAGAACCCTCCTGGTTTTGCTCCAAGTTCGTCGCATCATCTGATGATATGGATTTGTGCTTCCGGTGTCAGGTATCCATTTAAGAGTATCATACCTGGCTGGATAACCTGACATTGCTCCAATGGAAAGTCGGTGATGTTGATGGTGGTTTCTTCAGGGTTTGGTGAGGGTGGGATTGGATAACATATATTGAAGGTTCCTTTAAGTTTAGAGTACTCTAATTAGGTAAATCTCACACTATACTTTATTTATTTACTCACATGGTTGTTTACTTAAACTCACTCACACACATGCACGAAATGCGGTATGCAGACACTTATTGCATTAAAGAGTTTAGGCGGTACCTGGTCTAGAAGAGGGCCCTGGCGCCTCAGACCGGTCCACCACATTCAGGGTGGCCTTGTTGGACCCCGACCCCTTCCCCTTCTAGGACTCTGTGTACCTCTGATCTGGGGGTGGCTGGTTCGCCGTCTTCTGGCCATCGGTGGTCGCAGTGGCCTTACCCTTCCATTGCCCCTTGGGCCTGTAGTTCCTACTGTTTGGGTTCTGCCAGCATTCGTGATCACGGTGACCCATCTTCTTACAGTATCGGCACTGAACATCGTTACCCTTGCAGTCCTTGCCGGGGTGGTCGCCGTTGCACCACTTGCAGTAATAGTGGCGCTCCGGTCCAGAGCCCGTGCTAGCTGCTATCTAACACACAATCAATACTTGTCTCACAACTTATCAACATACACTTCAACTTATCACACAGAATTAGACAATTACCCTTTGGTGGGTAAGAACGTAGGGGCTTGGCCGCATACGCATAGGTGAGCTGCAGAGGCTCCTCAGAAGTGGTGGTCTGGGTCTGGCCCTTGCCACCTGTTGCTGTCCTTTCTGGGACTGGGGGTATGACTTCTTTTTTTCCTCCCACTGCCCTTGTGTGCCTTGGCCCTCGTTCAAAGCCTTGCGCTTGAGCGCACTCTCCTCGTCCCTCAGACGGACGTGATCTCCACAATTGCAGCGGCATGATAGCACTCCTATATTTAGGGTGTCAGTTATGCCCCGCCAAATAAATTCACACACATTAACACATTGTACACTTATTCACATGACAATGTAGTCCCATTACCTGCAAAGTGGTATCCAGTAGGCCCCATGCCGTAGCGTAGGCGATAGTTCAGTCCGTTGTAGATAACGGTTCACAAGGATCCGGTCTGAGTAACCCAGATCCGGTAGCAGGTGGATAAGCTGATGAAGGCTGAGTAGTACTCATCTACCGTCATCTTATCCCCTTGCCTCAAACTGTCCAGCTCCAGGCGCTTGGCCTCTTGCACATGTATAGGGTAGTGTGAGCCTCGATTTTAAACTCTATCCTATGTTGATTAAAGTTGATTAGGATCTAGTCGGGTTTTAGGTCCATTATAACCTAAGGTTAATAACTATGTCATATAACAATAATTATTAAATCCTATGCGCTCACATGGAACCGATTGCGAGTCGCCACCTAATTTTTACCTAGAGTAAATTAGGAAAGGTAGAGTTCGGGTTCGGGGGCTTGATATTCGACTTAATTAGGGTTCAATTACTTTCATTACCCCTCATAGGTCGTTTTTCCTCTACTTAGTTTATTTACGGCCTATTACGAGTCGTTTTAACCTAAGTGCGCGAGCTACTGTTTTTTTGTGTTTTTTAGCATTTTTTGACAGAAAATTAAAGTGGAAATTAAAATTACCTAAACTAGGGTTTCGGAGGCAGAATTAGGTCAAATTTCATTTCTGTCCGTAGCCACGGACCTAATGTCCGAACCCACGGACCCCAGTTAACCTAAATATACAGAAAAGTCGAAATTGAAGGAAAACAAAAATTTGCAAAGTCCGGGGCCACGGACAGGCTGTCCGTGGGCCCGGACACCATTAGAAAAACCTAAATTTTGAATTTTTAAAATCCCGCCGCCGTCCGTGGGTGTCCGTGGCCACGGACAACCCGTCCGTGGTCCCGGACCACAGGTCCGAGGTCACGGACCACCCACGGACGGGGGTTTTCCGAAGGTTCCCGAGGGTTTTGAGCTCAAATTTTATGGGTGTGTAGCCTGAAAGATTTATAAGATGTTAGTGATTGAAAGTTCTCAATTTGAATTCGAATTAAGCACGAAACTTGGTAAACAAGTTATTGGACAGAAGCTTAAACAAACAGCAATACAGAAGCGTAGAGGGGTTAGTTTGAGCCCAAATTTTGAGGCTAGACAGATAATACCGTGGAGAGTTAGGAAAGTGGGATTTCTACCTGTTTTACCTTCGGATTCACGGTGATTCTTCACACCGGGATTCGTCGAGTGCTCCGTTGATGGCAGACCCGAGAGGATTTCGAACCAAGCTTCTGGTTGTTGGTTGTTCTTGCTGTTCTTCACGTTTTGGTGGTGTTTTTGTGGGGTTTTGATGATTGATGATGTTGTGGGAGTTGAAAAATATGTTTTGGTGTTGATTTTGGTGAGATTTCGGTGTTTGATTGTGGCTCTGGAGTTCAAAAACGTGGAGAAAGAGAGACGGCTGCCTTCTTTGAGAGTCTAGGGTTCTTCAGCCTCCTCTTTGATCATGGGATAAGGTTCCTTATATAGGCCTCTTTAAAGATAGAAAAATCCGGTAAAAACCGAGATTTACCGATGTTTTAGCTCAAGGGCTTCCAAAAGGAATTTGATTATGAAATTTTACACAGGGGTAAAGGATGATATTTCTGAATTTTCTAAAGTGGAATCGAATTTTTTGGACATTGGAATATTTTTAAATTCAATTTCTCGTCAGATTCAATCAGAAATTGCTAGAAAATTATTGGAAATTCAAAAAATCAAAATTCCAACGCCATTATGCTTCAGATGTCATCCTCTATCATGGGTTAAAATTTCAAAGCATTTTGAATTGATTTGACCCTTATTTGGAGGAGAGAGAAAGCCTATAGGGGGCTTAGGAGCCTTGAAAAATTACGAAAATGCCCCTGGAGATGACTAAGCTGTCCCTAGTATTCTGAAATGTGCCGATCGAATTGGGAACCCTCGCTACTAGCCTATTAGTAGAGACTCTCTTCCGGGGGGTTGAAATTTTGGGTATAACAGATTGCCCCCCGTCAACTAGACTTTGTAATGGAAATGAAAAGGCTAGTTGATGCTTGAGTGATACCCCAAAATTATGGATCTTAAAAGACCACACGTGCAATCCGACAAGTTGCGTCGAGCTATTCTAAGGCGCTGACTACCTATGAGTAAAGTGGAAGGGTGTCGAGCGGTTCTAAGGCGTCGACCACCTAAAGGTGATAATGAAGTAATGTCAGACTGTTCTAAGGCGCCGACTACATATAAGGATGAAATGACGTCAAGCTATTCTAAGGCGTTGACTACCTATAATGAATGAGATGATGTCAAGCTATTCTTAGGCGTTGACTACCTATAATGAATGAGATGATGCCAAGCTATTCTGAGGCGTTGACTACCTATAATGAATGAGATGATGTCAAGCTATTCTGAGGCGTTGACTACCTATCAGTGATTGAAAATTGGTGTTGGGTCGAGTTCTTCTATTCGGGTGAGTTCTGCTGCTCTAGTGAGTTCTGCTGCTCTGGTGAATCTGAATCTTTGGCTGAGAATCTGTATCTCTGAAGAGTCTGTACCTTCGGCTAAGAATCTGTATCTTTGAAGAATCTATATCTTCAACTGAGAATCTGTATCTCTGATCGGGTGAGAATCTGTATCTCTGAAGAATCTGTATCTTCGGCTGAGAATCTGTATCTCTGAAGAATCTGTATCTTCGGGGTGAGAATCTGTATCTCTGAAGAATCTGTATCTTCGGGGTGAGAATCTGTATCTCTGAAGAATCTGTATCTTCGGGGTGAGAATCTGTATCTCTGAAGAATCTGTATCTTCGGGGTGAGAATCTGTATCTCTGAAGAATCTGTATCTTCGGGGTGAGAATCTATATCTCTGGTCTATGATGAGGAGTTTCGTACGGACGGATTCAAGGTAAACTTTATGCAAATGATCATGTTGAAAGTGATGCAAATGATATGGATGATATGAAAATGACATTCGGATGCTTCTGGGGACCGAAACCCGTTCCAATGCTCCTTGTTGGTATACTATGGGGACTTATTGCCTCTGCCCACCAACTGGGGTGCTGGGATAACTTCTAGATTACCAAGGGGACTTATTGCCACTGCCCACTAGTTGTTTCTCCCAAGAAGTTGACATGAAGATGGGGACTTATTGCCTCTGCCCCTCCAACTTAGATCGCGCTCTGTCTCGTACCTGTCTCGCACTGAAGATGATACTAGGTCTCGTACTGGTCTCGCACTAGATGATGACGCTCGGTCTTGCACTGACGAAGGTGATGGGTCTCGCACTGACGAATATGATGGTCTCGCACTGATGAGGATGCATGGTCTCGCACTGACGAATATGATGGTCTCGCACTGATGAAGATGCATGGTCTCGCACTGAAGTCTCATACTAAATGGATGAAGAAAAAGTCGGATTTCGCATTGATTCTGGGTCTCGCGCTGAATGAAGATGCCGGGTCTCGTACTAAAGTCTTGAAAATGATGGGTCTCGAACTAAGAATGAATCGGAAAGATAATGGTCTCGTGCAAATGATGAAAAGTGATTACTGGAGTGCCAAACACGGCAATGATGATAAGATGTATGCAATCAAAATATATGAAGGATACTCGTTCAAAACAGGAAACTGTTGGAAAAGGTGCCAAACTTGGCGATGTTGAGGTGTTATGCAAAAGTTGTAAAATGCAACTAAAGTGTTTGTTGGAAGCTTGCCAAAACACGGAACTGTTGAAAAATGTGCCAAACATGGCAATGCTTGAGAAAACTCTGCTGAAAAGGAAAGTGAAATGATCATTTCCTGACTAAAAATTTCATATCTACAATTTGTTTCTTAAGAAAATGAACATGCCGCTGGTGGAAGTGTGTGGTGTTTGTTGTGGTGTTAAAGGTTTTTCCGGTGTTCAGGATTTGCGATAGACCTGGGATCAGGCTATGATTTTGGATGGTGGTCTGGGTTATGACGGGCCTGATGTTTTTGTGGAGGTAAGGCCAATAACAGGCTTGAGGTGGAATGGTGGTGGTGATGTTTGAGCTCTGGGTTTGAATTGGTGTTGTCATAGCAATTGTTGGAACCAACAATTGCCCCCAGTACTTTTCCTTTAAGACAAACTGAGCTAGAGTTCATGGCAATCGATCGGAACGATCGATTGCCCCCAGTATTTTCTTTTATTAAACGTGCGAACGAGTCTCGTCCTCACAGGGTCACGGCTTATGTTTCGATGTGGTGCTTCCTAATCTACACTCAGCGTGTTTGATGCTTGTACTTGTTTTCTGCACACGGTCACAACTTCTAGACCATTGAATTCGATATTTGATGGATTTACGCATTTGATCTGTTACTTTCACGTGATTAGACACACAACTATCAAGTCGGAAGTCTTTAAAGCTTATAACGTGGCCATGGGGTGTGATGAAGGACAACGGGACCATGGATGGATATTTGAGGTATGTGGAGCTTAAGTGGGTGACCAAAGCTGCAACTTGCGTCTTCTCTCGGATTCATCTTCCTTGTCTTGAAGTCGTCTAGCCACCTTGTGCTGACGTTGTTTTCGAGTCTTCTGGAGTTGTCCTTTACACCATTTCTCTTTTTGCCATTTGGATTTCTTCGAGGCACTTCGGGTTTGCCTTTTGTTTTATCCTTTCTTGACTTTGCCTTCGGGGTTCTTGTGTTTCCCGGCTTTGGGCTTCGAGAGCTATTTTGATGTGAGCTCTTTAGATCCTGTGTCACTCTGGGACCATTTGCGGATCACTTCGTCATGCTGATAGCGGCGTTGCTTCTTTGGATTAATGAGAATGTTATCTGAGAGTCAGGCTCCTCGCTTCCTTTGGTCACCGGGTCGAACATTCATCATTGGCTAGGTTATTTTGTGGAGCTCATAATATCAAAAGGGATATATGAAAGGCTCAGTGGGGGTGCCTAGGGTTTAATGACAGGGTTTACAAGCTTTTGGCTATGTGGTGCTGTACCTAGGTGCTTCGTCATTCCTGATAGTTGTGTATCCATTCTTTGTTACTTTTCGCAGATCTAAGAGTAAATTTACAAATTATCTCCTTCGGTCGAAGTTATGCCGTTTACCTTACCTTTGAATGTGGTCTCACCGGAGTCGTGTAAAAATGACACGCTCGTTCACCCATGGTTTTTCCGCTCAAGACACTCTCGTGAATTTCACTCAGAGACTAGTTCACACGCTTAAACAAAAGATTCGAAGACAATGATTCTAAACTCGGATTGCCCCGGGTATTGATTTGGGGTTTGTGACAACAGTTTGATAGATGTGGGCCTTGAACCTCATTGTGGGTTGTTTGGATATTATGGGGTGAGTTGTGGTGTTTGGTTAGGCATGTTCAAATTTTTAGAGACAAATCGTTCCATTGCATAGTCAGAAAATGATTACTTCGTGATCCTTGAAAGACATGAGTGCTCTTTTTTTTTTAAGTTTTTCCGGATTAATGAATGATGCTTTGTACAAAAATTATGAAAATGGAACTATATTTTATTCAACGAAAAATAAAGTTGGAAATTACAAACTCGGGAAAACTACCAAAAATGATCAGGGAAACTAACTACTACAAAAGTTGAAAGACGACTAATCAAAGAAAAGAAACACATTTAATGAGAAAAAACAACATTTCTGATGATGCTTGGGCACGCGTGCTCTGCGCTCTCCACCACGTTCTTATAATTGGAGCCCTTGGTCGATCAGGTCCTGGATTCTGTGTTGTAGGGCCCTGCAGTGGTCAGTGTCGTGACCGGGCAGCTGATGGAAGTGACAAAATTGATTAAGATCCTTCCCCAAATGAGTAGTTCCTGGCCTCAGGGCGAGCGGTTGCATCGGACATCTTCCTCGAAGCTCCTCAAGTGCTTGTCTTGGTGTTCGGCCGATGTCTGTAAACTCTCTCTGTCGAGAACTCCGTCGGGATGGTTCTACTGTCCCAACGCTCCAACTAGGTCCTCTTGACTGTCGATCACTGCCCCCCTCATGTTGCCTGGTTCTCTTACGGGTGCAGCTTTGGATGCAAGTTGCTGCTCCTGGTTTTCTGATCACTTTCCTGAGTTCTGTAGCAATTTCTTTGACATTCTCCTCCGATCCTCGGACCCTAATGGAGCCAACTTCAATGCAGTCATAAAGGGTGTTGAGAAGCCTGTCCACTAACTCATCCCGAGCTTGACGTTCGGACTCGAGGGAAAGAGCCTTTGCTTTCAACTCTTCGATAACAGCAACGTAGTTAGATTCCACGGCGTCCATGGCAGCACTATGCCTCTGCTCCATGGCTTCAATGGTGGCCATGTGCTTTTGTTCCAAAATTGCGAGCTGGGCTTCCATGTTGATTGGACCGCACTTAGGACTTGAGTCTACCTGTGTCCAAGGTGTCCATTATTAGCTAACAAAAGGAAGTGGGCTGAAAGATACTAAGGTGAGAATGACGCTTCACAAGATAGATCAAAACAGACTTAGGCTGAAAGCAAGTGGGCCAGGATACCCAGAGAATGAGGTGTTTGGCTGGACTATCTCTCAGACTATGAACTGGAATTTGGACTGAAATGTAAACAGATGGCTTTGATTGGGCCTGAGAGGTAACACCTAGATCTAGGGTTTTGGACCAGGGCCCGAATAAGAAGTCTACCTAGACTAGAATGAGCCCTTGGGCCGGAATGTGTTTGGGCCTGGAGTAAAGCACATGGGCTGGAATGGTCCCTAAATCACAATGGGCCTACTTTTCTTGGGCCAGAAGATGGTTGCTAAGCAGAAAAAGATTTATTTCAGAACTTGTGGGTTATTTCAAGTTCAGGTGGATTTCTTTTTTGGGCCTAGAACTAATTGTAATTCAAATTGGGCCAGAAGAGAAATCACCTAAGTCTAAGCTTTTGGGGCGAAGCCCGAATGACTCACATATTAAACCAAACAGGACCTCTGGCCACAAACAAGTAGAGCCGCCAATTCGGTTGGGCTAGGTTAATGTAGGAGAAGTTCCTATCAATCTCTAGGCTGGGAATGGGCCGATCATACAAGGCCCACACAAATTCAACATGTCCTCACTTGACGGTTAATCAATTTGGGTATGGATCGATCCGGAGAGGTGCTTGGGGCTTAGGCCCAGGTCGCCACAAAGGAATAGGGCTTACACGCTATTCTCTTTGGGCTTCCCCACTTTTTTCACATCACCTGAAGGTGTGCGTCTACGGTCGGGTCTTTGACTGACCAAACAATGGGCTAGGTAAGGATACTGTCAGGAAAATGCTTGGGGCTAAAGCCCAGGTATTAAGGGGGTGTGGTTAGACGACACCCTCCCTTTTCCCCCACTTATTCACATCACCTAAAAGGTGTGAGTCCCTGACAGGGGACCCTCAAACGGGTCCCGGGATGAAATCGGTTTAGGTGGACCCTCGCTCTCATATGATGCAAAGGTGCAGAAAATTAAAGTGCGCACAAAAGTAAACAAACAAGTAATAAAGCCATAAATAAACATTTTTTGAGTTAAGCCCTCTTTCTTAAAATTAAACAAGTTAAAATTAAGAAGTTTGTCCCCAGCAGAGTCGCCAGTCTGTGAGCCTCGATTTTAAACCCTATCCTATGTTGATTAAAGTTGATTAGGATCTAGTCGGGTTTAGGTCCACTTATAACCTAAGGTTAATACTATGTCATAACAATAATTATTAAATCCTATGCTAGCTCACTGGAACCTATTGCGAGTCGCCACCTAATTTTTACCTAGAGTAAATTAGGAAAGGTACAGTTCGGGTTCGGGGGCTTGATATTCGACTTAATTAGGGTTCAATTACTTTCATTACCCTCCTAGGTCGTTTTTCCTCTACTTAGTTTATTTACGGCCTATTACGAGTCGTTTTAACCTAAGTGCGCGAGCTACTGTTTTTTGTGTTTTAGCATTTTTTGACAGAAAATTAAAGTGGAAATTAAAATTACCTAAACTAGGGTTTCGGAGGCAGATTAGGTCAAATTTCATTCTGTCCGTAGCCACGGACCTAATGTCCGAACCACGGACCCCAGTTAACCTAACCTAATGTACAGAAAGTCGAAATTGAAGGAAAACAAAAATTTGCAAAGTCCGGGCCACGGACAGGCTGTCCGTGGGCCCGGACACCATTAGAAAAACCTAAATTTTGAATTTTTAAAATCCCGCCGCCGTCCGTGGGTGTCCGTGGCCACGGACAACCCGTCCGTGGTCCCGGACCACAGGTCCGAGGTCACGGACCACCCACGGACGGGGTTTTCCGAAGGTTCCCGAGGGTGTTTTGAGCTCAAATTTTATGGGTGTGTAGCCTGAAAGATTTATAAACGTTAGTGATTGAAAGTTCTCAATTTGAATTCGAATTAAGCACGAAACTTGGTAAACAAGTTATTGGACAGAAGCTTAAACAAACAGCAATACAGAAGCGTAGAGGGGTTAGTTTGAGCCCAAATTTTGAGGCTGACAGATAATACCGTGGAGAGTTAGGAAAGTGGGATTTCTACCTGTTTTACCTTCGGATTCACGGTGATTCTTCACACCGGGATTCGTCGAGTGCTCGTTGATGGCGACCGAGAGGATTTCGAACCAAGCTTCTGGTTGTTGGTTGTTTTGCTGTTCTTCACGTTTTGGTGTGTTTTTTGTGGGGTTTTGATGATTGATGATGTTGTGGGAGTTGAAAAATATGTTTTGGTGTTGATTTTGGTGAGATTTCGGTGTTTGATTGTGGCTCTGGAGTTCAAAAACGTGGAGAAAGAGAGACGGCTGCCTTCTTTGAGAGTCTAGGGTTCTTCAGCCTCCTCTTTGATCATGGGATAAGGTTCCTTATATAGGCCTCTTTAAAGATAGAAAAATCCGGTAAAAACCGAGATTTACCGATGTTTTAGCTCAAGGGCTTCCAAAAGGAATTTGATTATGAAATTTTACACAGGGGTAAGGATGATATTTCTGAATTTTCTAAAGTGGAATCGATTTTTTTGGACATTAGAATATTTTTAAATTCAATTTCTCGTCAGATTCAATCAGAAATTGCTAGAAAATTATTGGAAATTCAAAAAATCAAAATTCCAACGCCATTATGCTTCAGATGTCATCCTCTATCATGGGTTAAATTTCAAAGCATTTTGAATTGATTTGACCCTTATTTGGAGGAGAGAGAAAGCCTATAGGGGGCTTAGGAGCCTTGAAAAATTACGAAAATGCCCCTGGAGATGACTAAGCTGTCCCTAGTATTCTGAAATGTGCCGATCGAATTGGGAACCCTCGCTACTAGCCTATTAGTAGAGACTCTCTTCCGGGGGGTTGAAATTTTGGGTATAACAGGTAGTACTTGGCTCGCACCAGAGCCGTGTACTCCCTCCATAGAAAAGTCGGGTCAGCAACTCTGCCCTCTCGCACTAGCTTCCACCAGCTCTGTGTCGAGCTCTTCAAGTAATAAGCAGCAAGTCGTACCTTGACCTGCTCAGGTACTGCTAGGGTTTCGAAGGCGGTCTCCATTTCGGAGATGTACGCCTCGAGCTTACGGGGATCGGTCTCCCCACTGAATGAGGGTGGCCTCAAATCAGCCAACGCCTTGACCCAGTTGGTCTCTCGTGGCGGTGGCGGTGGTGGTAGTTGAACTCCGGGCGTCTGCCCCTGCTGAATAGCCGCCACAAGCTGGGGTACCATTTGGGCTACGGCGGCTGCTACTGCCTCAGCCATAACCTGTGCCGTAGGGTTCTCGCCCTGGTCACCCACATTACCGGGACCACTTCCGCGGCCTCTACCTCACGGTCTACCTGCCATCTGAATTCACATGAATATTTATTAGCAATATGCTTGCACACTTATCGGTCCAACGATTGTAACGCTTCCCGATAATAAGGTATCTCCACACTTAGTTAGTGGTTAACCTTTCCATAACTGTTCACTTAGGTATCTGTAGTTAGGTTTTTCCTAACTCGGTATATTCCTAAGCTCGGTATTCTAGTCATCAGAGCGATACTTCGCTCTGATACCACTTTTTGTAACACCCCTACTACGCACATAAAATTTCTTGGAATCGCAGCGGAATATAAAGAACTAAACAGTGACTAACGATTGGTGCTACAACGCCGTCAACCACCCACGTGGTTAACAAGGCTGAATAAATACAAGTGTACCGGTCTGATGATCAGACTCCCGAGCATAGAACTAATAACCATATATATACATCAACAAAATACCGAGTGTTTACATAAATCCTTCACTGTATACCGTCACTGTAAACTGTCATAACCAAGTATACAATACGCCACGGGAGCACAGGCGCATCCCGGGCCCACATCCAAAAGTACCCAAAGTAATCTACATCCTAGGATCTAGAGCCACTCCGCTTCTTCGATCCTCATCCTGCAGTAAAAGAAATATGGATCCCCCGAGGGGGTCAGCAACCCTTGGCTGGTTTGGTTAACGCGCAGCCCATCGGCTACCGGGATACGCGCAACCGATTGTCATGATGACATGGCATTCATTTTAAATCACACAACTTATACATATATAACATAACATGGGTATTGTACACAACATAACACACATCACACACATACAATTCCTTTTAGGAAGAGAACCAACACAGTTAGTCCCCATTGAGAGCCTAGAGAATGTTGCCATGCTCATGCTAAGCTCGTTACATAACTCGTTACCGTCCTGTTAGATTGAACGGATAACTTAACACAAGGTGCCTCAGATATAGTGATCCAAGCCCACCGAATTAACACATAGTATGCCCCTGTGGCCCGACGTGAGTCAGTAAAATAGCCTTGGTTAAGCTAAAGGGAAGGTTGGAAACCAAATTGGAAACGCAACCACAACATACAGAGAGAATCGAACCGGTTATGACATCGACTCCCATACTCACACGCGTGGCCGGAACAGACCGGACTCCTCACTTCCCCCGTTAGCACTTGTTAGCAGTTCATCATTGAACTCAATACACGATTCACAATAATGGGTCAAGTCTTGTTAGACACACGCAAGGGAAGAGAGAGTCATACTTAACAACATAATAATATTTAACAACTGTAAACTCTTTACATGGTTTAATCTTACAAAGTCATAAACACACAGAAAAACAAACAACACACAAGCCGGTGTAAACCGGTAGGCAACAGACTGCAAGAAAACCATACCTCGGTCCTTGCCTCGACTGGTTTCCACCTTGAGAGAATCCTAAACACATTAGTAACGTCGGTTAATTAACGCACTAGTCCATTATTAACATTGTCTACTCCACATTACTAGTTTATTTTATTTTACACTTGTTACAACTTTCCATCCTTTTAATTGCCTTTAAAACCCACCTAACATGTCTTACATAACCTTATAATATCATTACTAACCAACTACCATTTTTAGATAGCAATTCCCATCTTAAAACAATAATTTTTGGTCCATACAGTGGCCTGTCCGAACTTGTGTCCGAACCTCCAAGTTCGGACGCAAGCCGTGATTTTAGACAGAAAACAGACACACGTCCAAACTTAAGTCCGGACTTCGGAAGTTCGGACGTGAGCCAAGAAAAAGTCTAGACAGAAATCCGTGCGTCCGAACATGTGTCCGGACTTCCCAAGTTCGGACACTGTTCGAGGATAATCCTAAGGAAGAGTGGGTACGTCCGAACTAGTGTCCGGACTTCCCAAGTTCGGACACTGCTCGCGAGTGAGAATATCTTTACCCAACAGAGCCTGTCCGAACTTCCACATCCGGACGGAAGTTCGGACAAGGCATTATACTCAAATTTCTAAGCCTTTAACACTTAACCAAATTTCCCCAAAGCCTCCAACACTTATAGTATCTTCTCCTTAAGTTTCTAAGTGGTATCCCTTGCCTATTCTAATCATTATATCAAGATATTTCTTTCACACAACATCATTACTTAAACATCATTTCTTAACAAACTAAAACTCCTTATGTCATCCTTGAAATCCCTTTTTCTAAGCTTACACTTTCTCCTTATTTTACCAAAGTTTACCTAAGCCCTTACCTAAATCCAAAATGACTTTGGTACATACTAAAACTTCAAGATCATGCCTAAGTCCTTATTACACTCTAGAACACTTCCTAGTTCATCAAAATTCCTTTAAAACATCTTGAACTCCTTATGCATTTCCTAAATTTCGACATAGATTCTCCTAGCATTTTGTTACACCAAAGCACATTGTTTTCACCATTAAACACCCAAGAACACTAAGAACACCAAGAACACTCTCATACACAAAACTTCACTCAAATCTCACTACATTAAAATTTAATGCATAACTTAAATTGCATGGCACTTAGGCCCTGTAACACCCCTAATACGCACATGATACTAAATGAAATCGCAGCGGAATAAAATAACTAAACAGTAACTAACGCTTCGGTGCTACAACGCCGTCAACCACCCACGTGGTTGACAAGGCAGAATAAATACAATTGTACCGGTCTGATGATCAGACTCCCGAGCATAAAACTAAACCATAAATATATCATATACAATACCGAGTGTTTACATATCCTTCACTGTATAACATCACTGTAACTGCAACAACCAAAAGTATATAACGCCACAGGAGCACAGGCGCATCCCGGGCCAACATCCAAAAGTATACAAAAGTAATCACATCCTAGGATCTAAAGCCACTCCGCTTCTTCGATCCTCATCCTGCAGTATAAGAAATATGGATCCCCCGAGGGGGTCAGCAACCCTTGGCTGGTATGGCTAACGCACAGCCCATCGGCTACCGGGATACGCGCAGCTAATTGTCATGATAACATGGCATTCATTTACATACATAACATAACATAACATGGAGCATGGCATCAGTAGTGCACAGCTCATCATCACATACACGGTGGATCTTCTTTCCACAATAACAAACCACAAATTCACCCTCATGTTAAGCTCGTTAAACACACTCATTACCGTTCTGTTAGGCGAACGAGTAACTTAAGTCACAGATGGTTCGGATTTAGTGACCCGAACACACCACACAAACACAGGTTCCCACTAAACCGATCATAAGTCAGAATAGGTAAGCTTTGGAAGAAGCTAGCGGGAGATCGAACGCCAAATTAAGGAGAACAATCTTAACAACATAAGAGTCGAATCTGATTCAGATATCTACTCTTAACTTACATGCATGACCGGACAACCGGATTCCTCACTTCCCAGTTAACACTTGTTAGAAGTTCATAGTGGAACTTAACAACCAACACACAATAGGTGGTAAGTCATGTTAGACACACACAAGGGAAATGAGTCACAACATCATCACAATAATATGAACAACTGTAAACTCATTACATGTTTAAATCTTATAACGTTGTAAACACACAGAAAAACATACAACACACAAACCGGTGTAAACCGCTAGACAACAGACTGCAAGAAAACCATACCTTGGTCCTTGCCTCGTTTGGTTTCCTCCGTAGGTCACTCCTATACATAATTCAAGAACGTCGGTTAATTAACTTACTTAACCTCCAAATTTACTAAGTGTTTAACATAGTTATTTGACATGTTTAATGTCTACTTTACCCTAGGTTACCTTCATTATACACCCTAGGGTTAACTACATAAGTCACATTCTTTTCTGTTTTTTTTTTTACAAGTTTAGGTCCGACCGGACTTGCCGACCGGACTTGTCCATGTCCGGTCGATTCCAGAGAGTTTCTCCCCTTCGGAAATTTAGCCCGACCGGACTTGCCAAGTCCGGTCCTATGTCCGGTCGATTCCAGTAACTCAATCCGTACACAAATTACAAGCCCGACCGACCTTGCAAGTCCGGTCCCAAGGTCGGTCCATTCCAGAAGCCAATTCTCGCAGGGTAAACTGGGCCCGACCGAACTTGCAAGTCCGGTCGCAAGTCCGGTCTGCCCCAAATCTTTGTTTTCCTTTTTACATTCAACTCCAAACTTCACCCCATATAACCTAGTACCCCCTAACCTCATTTGGGCACTTAAACACACTAAGACATCCTTAAACACTCACAAAACTCTTTTTCTAATTCCTTAAACCTTTACTTATTTCCTTGTAAATTCCTTAACACTTACAACATTTCACACTAGTTTCTAAATGGTGTTTCTACCTATGATAACACTATCCCAAAATGTTTTCTCCTTATCTTAACATCATCTCCCAAGCATCATCTCTCACAACTAACTCCTTATACATTACTTCAAATCCTTTTTCAAGTTCATACTTTCTCCTTAATTTACCAAAGTTTGCCTAAGTTTTACCTAAGTCCCAAAATGACTTTGGTACATACTAAAATCTCAAGCTCATGCCTAAGTCCTTGTTACATCCTAAATCACCTTAATGCATGTTTCCTACACAAGAACAACACTTAACCATTTTAAATACTCCTTAACTTATCAAACTCATTTTAAACTTAGAACTTCACATTTGTTACCTAAATTTCGACATAGGTTCTCCTAGAACATTACTAAACCAAAGCACATTGTTTTTACCAACAAACAACCAAGAACACTAAAAATCCATCAAGTACTTATTATACACAAACTCCACTCACAAAGCACTACATCACAATATAGTGCATAATTTAAATTGCATGGCACTTAGGCCCTTAAATGACATGGCTCTTAGGCCCTTAAGATGCATAAATCATAAACACTGAATTTCCACAATATATTTGCCTTTAACCTGCAAATACACTCAACAACACATATGCCTTTTACTAAGCTCTTGAGAACACTTTACTAAGTCATTCACCATTTGCTCTTTAGGTAGTTTTAATAAGCATTTATAAGCTCATTTCTCCTAAGGCATTAAACAACATTGGTTAGTAGATTTACCTCTTTTCCAAACAACTTCTTTCTTGTTTCCTTTAGAAAACCGTAGGGTATTTGATTCTTTGACAAGTTCTAAACAATATACAAACATTATAATGAGTATTCAAGCTATAAGCTCCATCTCATTGTAAACCCTAATTTTACATTGTTTCAAAAACATTAATGTAGTTGTTTTACCTTGCTCTTTGAAGAGAGTTTGAATATCTAGCAAGAGAGGACTCCACCTAGTCCATGAAGAGTTGGAATGAAGCTAGAACAAGGTCACACAAAGAGCTCCTTCAATATGTATTTTCGGTTACCACAAAAACATGAAGGAAATGAAGTTTTTATTTGAGATTCCTTACCTAGAAGCAAAGGAGAGTAACAATATGTAAAAATACAAGCTCAAGCTCCTTCAATGGAGAAACTCCATGGCACCGAAATGGTGGTCTTGGACTTTTAAGAAGATAGGAATGAAGAGCTTGATGAGAGGAAGAGATTGGTGGTGTTTGTTTTTGATTTGGACAAGTGAGCAAGATTTTACAAGAGATCAAAGTGGAGTTTTAATGGGGTGTGGTATTACCGTGAGAGAACAGCAAGAAGAAGGAAGAAGAGAGGTGGGAAACCGTGTGAACAAGGAAAGAAATGAGAGAATGAGATAGAATTTGCTTTTTGAAGATATTTATACTTTGTAAAGTAAAAAGGGTACTTAAGTAGTTTGTTTATTTTCTTAACAAGCTAACAAGGGTGGTGTGTCACCAACCTTAAAAACCGGCCCCAAATAGTAGTATGAGGGTAATATAGTCTTTATTTGTCAATTTAATTACTTATACAAACATATGTTACAAAATAGCTTATAAAAATCACTATTCATGAAAACAAGGCACATAGAAGTGAAATTTTTGATTTCCCATTAATATAGACACCCAAATGTGATATTATATAGTACACATATATATTTAAGAGTAATGATGGACATCTAGCCACTTAAAACTCATTTACAAGACAATTTTTCAAAAATGTGCTTTAAGACTCCTTAAAGCACATTTTGTGTTTAAACTTGTTTTCAAGCTTGGTTTTCTTTGGTAATTGATTTAATATGTTCATTAGTGTATAAATGAGGTCTTGGTAAGTTCATTAGGTCTTAACCAAGTTTATCCCAAGCTTAGAGCACATTTTGGCTCTTATTGACTTTAAAGCACATTTTGTGTTTTTTTGTTTAAATTTGTTTACTAATGTTTCTAAGACTCTTTTTAGTCTTAATACACCTATTTAAGTGTTTAAACAATATATTAAGGTTTGGGGTATTTCAATCTACCCCCCTTAAAAGAACTTTGCCCTCAAAGTTCATACTTCCACATATCCTAAATATTAGAACACGGGAATACTTATAAACAATACTTCCATACATCACTAACAACACACTTACATAACATTGGACACCAGGTCCATACAACATAACATCGGGTACATAACATTGGACACAAGGTCCATACAACATTATCCACATCATTCAGACACAACGGTCTGTAACATAACAACATAACATAGACGTGTATTCAAATACACGTCGTACACACACAACCGAAACGGCTCTACCCCCCTTAAAAAGGGGTACGCCCCGTACCCTATACACATAAGGACTAAGAAGTAAACAATGACGGGTACTTCGCCTTCATCTTATCTTCCAGCTCCCAAGTGGCCTCCTCAACGTCCTGGTTAGACCAAAGAACTTTCACCAGTCTCACGGACTTATGGCGAGTGTCTCGAGTCTTAGCATCCAGAATCCGTACCGGAGTCTCCACTGATCGCATGGTCGGCTCTAAGGTTAGCCTTTCAGGCTGAAGCACATGAGACGGATGAGACATATACTTCTTCAACTGGGACACATGAAATACATCATGTACCTTGCCCAGCTCGGCGGGTAGGTCTAGTCTATAGGCTGGGCCGATCCGCTCCGTCACAACATAAGGCCCCACATACTTTGGGCTCAACTTGCCCTTCTGGCCAAAACGAAATACTCCCTTCATGGGGGATACCTCAAAAATACCTGATCGCCCACGGCGAACTCCAGGTCACGTCTGCGCACATCTGCGTACGACTTCTGTCTATCCTGAGCTGCCTTCATGTTAGCCCGGATCTGGCGAACTTCTGCCTGAACTTGTTCAAGATACTCTGGTCCTATAATGACCGTCTCACTCGACTCATCCCAGCATAATGGCGTGCGGCATGGTCTACCGTACAAGGCCTGGAAGGGAGACATCTTGATCGAAGCATGATAACTGTTGTTGTAACTAAACTCGATCAGATGTAACTTATCAATCCAGCTGGTCTGAAAGTCAAGTGCACAAGCACGTAGCATATCCTCAAGTGTCTGAATGGTGCGCTCACTCTGACCATCGGTCTGTGGGTGAAACGCTGTACTCAACTTCAGTTCAGTACCCAATGCCTCTCGTGTAGACTTCCAATATCTGGATAAGAATCTGGTATCTCTGTCGGATACAATCGTTTTCGGTACACCATGATGTCTTACAATCTCTTTATCAAACAGTTCTGCCAATCTTGCCACTTTCCAAGTGTCCTTCATCGGAATGAATCGGGCCACCTTGGTCAGTCGGTCAACTATCACCCATATCATATTCAGACCTCCCCTTGTAGGCGGAAGCCCTACCACAAAGTCCATGGAGATATCATGGAACTTCCACTCAGGCACTGGCATTGGCTGTACCATACCACCAGGCCGTCGGTGCTCAAACTTGACCTTCTGGCAAGTGAGACACCTCAATACATAATCACTAACATCTTTCTTCATTCCAGTCCACCAAAAATACCTTTTCATACTCTTATACATCTTTGAAGCTCCGGGGTGAATCGAAGTAGTAGAACAATGGGATTCACTCAATATGCGCTCCTTCAACTCAGCGCTACTCCTAGGTATACACAATCGGCCATTCAGCCTAATCAGGTCATCATCGTGGAGTCTGAAGTCGTACTTCTGACCCTCGAATGTGCCATCAATAAGCTTCTGCCGGATCTCCAGCATATACTGATCCGTCATCTGAGCACTCCGCACCTCTTCAACCAAGCCAGTATGAGAGACTAGCGAATGGAGAGAGTGTGCTCGGCGACTCAGTGCGTCAGCTACCACATTTGCCTTACCCTCTTTGTATTGCAGATTAATATCGTAGTCATTCAGAAACTCAACCCACCTTCTTTGCCTCATGTTCAACTCTTTCTGAGTGAACAAGTACTTTAAGCTTTTATGGTCAGAATAGATTGTCACACTTACCCCATACAAATAATGTCGCCATATCTTCAATGCGAAGACAATGGCACCCAATTCTAAGTCGTGGGTAGGGTAGTTCTCCTCATGCTTCTTCAGCTGACGGGAGGCGTATGCTACGACCTTCCCGTGCTGCATCAATACACAACCCATACCTCTACCTGATGCGTCGCAGTAGACCTCAAAACCATCTGGACCGTCTGGTATAGTCAGGACTGGTGCAGATGTCAGAGCATCCTTGAGACTCCGAAAGAACTCTCACAGTCGACTGTCCACTCGAATGGTGCATCCTTCTTCATTAAGGAAGTCATCGGCTTCGAGACACTGGAGAAGTCCTTCACAAACCTCCTATAATAACCTGCCAGACCGAGGAAGCTCCTGATATCAGTGACTGTCTTCGGCCTAGGCCAGGTGCGCACTGCATCTATCTTTGCCGGATCAACAGCGATCCCGGCCTCAGAAATCACATGTCCAAGGAAGGATACTTGGTTCAACCAAAATTCACATTTCGAAAACTTTGCATACAACTGGTTCCTCCTCAGAGTTTGTAACACATTTCTCAGGTGGCTTTCGTGCTCACCTCTTGATTTAGAATACACAAGAATGTCATCGATGAAGACTACCACTGATTTGTCCAACTGATCTTGGAACAAACGGTTCATTAAGTCCATGAACTTTGCTGGTGCATTCGATAAGCCAAACGGCATAACTGTGAACTCATAATGCCCATACCTCGTTCTGAAAGCTGTCTTTTCGATATCACTGTCACGGATGGCAATCTGATGGTATCCGGAACGTAAGTCTATCTTGGAGAATACTGATGCTCCCTTAAGCTGATCAAATAGATCGTCGATGCGTGGTAAAGGGTAACGGTTTTTCACCGTAACAGCATTCAGCTCCCGATAATCAATACACAGGCGGAGGCTACCGTCCTTCTTCTTCACGAAGAGGACCGGCGCTCCCCATGGTGAAACACTAGGGCGGATAAAGCCCTTGTCAAGTAGGTCTCTCAGCTGCTCCTTGAGCTCTGTCATCTCTGCTGGAGCCATACGATAAGGTGCTTTCGCAATGGGTCCAGTGCCCGGAACTAATCATCTCAAACTCAACCTCTCGTGCTGGCGGCATGCCCGGCAGTTCCTTAGGAAATACATCAGGAAACTCCGACACTACCGGCACATCTGGGCTAAACTCAGGGTCTCTCTCTATGTCCTGGACATAGCAGAGGTATACATCACTCCCTCGTCGTAACTCGATACATGCCATGGCGGTGATGATCTGAGTCGAAGGCTCCCTGGGCCTCTGGCGGTATGATATGGTAACCCCAGATGGACTCCGAAGAAGCAGTCGATGCTCGGCACACAGGATTCTGCCCTTGTACCGCTCCAACCAGTTCATCCCGACAATCACATCAAATCCAAGTCCGTCGAACTCTATCAGGTCGATCGGGAACTCTTCACCTCTGATTCTTACAATGACATCTCGGTGGTAGCGGGTACACCTGATCCGCTCTTTCGATGGGAGAGTGACCAAGAAGTCTGGCATCTCCTCTCCATCTAACCCCAGCCTCTTCGCAAAAGATAGCGAAACAAATGTGTGTGAGGCTCCAGAGTCGAACAAGATCGATGCATCCACGCCATTCACTGGAAAGGTACCGGTGAGGATTGTGCCGCTCTTGCCGGCTTCTGCCTCATTGCAGACACTCAATGTACCTCCCGTTCCGAGTGCACAGCCTAATTCATTGGCAAACTAATAAGTACTGGGTAACAACACGGTTGATATACTTCAATAACTCCACTTTATTCATTAACACTTCCTCTTTACAACATTGTTGGTTTACATGGTTGATATAACTTAACACATACATAACTCCCTTAACATATACTGGCTTAACACATTACAAAAGTATACAAGGCTTAGAATTGTCTGAAGGTCAAATTCAAACGTCCGGGTTTCATGTGTGTGGCGTTGATCACTGCCGACGGTGCGGTATTCAGTTTGATCTTCCTGATGCCATGATATAGCATCCTTGACTGCCCACCCATGATTAACACATCTCCTGACTTTAGTATTAACTTCCTTGCGAGATCAGCACGCTTCTGCTCGCCATACACAAATACTGCGGTATCACCAATGGACCAAGACACCACGGGTACTCCCTTACTTAGAGACTCGGGTGACTCGTCCTTATCTTGGTGTAAACCTAACCGTCCACCTTTCTGGTAGAAGTTCACAATACACAAATCTGCTTCCACACTTGGAATTGATTCCGTTTCAACTTGTTGAGCAATTCCCACGGCGTGATTAACGACCGCACGGAACTCCTCAGGTATACTTGGTACTATTGCTCCATCTTCAGCTCGCACTTCTTGATATGACTTGGTGTAAGGGTTCCAGTCCTACCCATGCACACATCTTCAATTGCATTTTGCCGTTCGGATATTCAGGTGTAGAAACCTCCAGGTTTAGCTCCAAGTTCGTCGCATCGTCTGATGATATGGACTTGTGCTTCCGGTGTCAGGTATCCACTTAAGAGTATCATACCTGGCTGGATAACCTGACATTGCTCCATTGGAAAGTCGGTGATGTTGATGGTGGTCTCTTCAGGGTTTGGTGTGGGTGGGATTGGATAACATATATTGAAGGCTCTTTCAGTTTAGAATTATCTAATTAGGTGTCTTTCACACTATACTTTAACTCCTTACTCACATGATAATACACTTGAACTCACTAATACACATAAGCATGAATGCGGTATGCAATCACTTATTACATTCATCAGTTTAGGCGGTACCTGGTCTAGAAGAGGACCCTGGCGCCTCAGACCGGTCCACCACATTCAGGGCGGCCTTGCTAGGTCCCGACCCCTTCCCCTTCTGGGAATCGGTGTGCCTCTGATCAGTGGGTGGCTGGTTAGCCGTCTTCGGGCCATCAATAGCTGCTGTGGCCTTACCCTTCCACTGCCCCTTGGGCTTGTTGACTCTGCTGTTGGGGTTCCGGTAACACTCGTGGTCACGGTGACCCCACTTCTCGCAGTAACGACACTGCACCTCATTTCCTTTGCAGTCCTTGCCGGGGTGGTCTCCATTGCACCACTTACAGTAATAGTGGCGCTCCGGTCCAGAGCCCGTGCTAGCTGCTACCACAATACACACTCAGTACTTATTTCACAACTTATCAATATACACATCAACTTATCACACAAGATTAAACAATTACCCTTAGGTGGGTAAGAGCGTAGAGGCTTCGCCGCATAAGCATATGTGAGCTTCAGTGGCTCCTCAGCTTTGGTGGTTTGGGCTTGGCCCTTGTCACCCTGGTGCTGACTCTTCTGGGGCTGGGGATAAGGTTTCTTCTTCTTCTTTCCTCCCCTGTACCCCTGCGAACTCTGGCCCTCGCTCGTGGCCTTGCGCTTGTGCGCATTCTCCTCGTCCCTCAGACGGACGGTGATCTCTACCTTAGCAGCGGCATGATAGCACTCCTGTATTTAGGATGGTCAGTCATGCCCCGCAATACATACTCACCAACTCACATTAACACTCACTTGTAGGTTACACATATTCACATCACTCTTTATAAAATTACCTGCAAGGTAGTATACTCAGCTGGCCCCATCCCATAGCGAAGACGGTGGCTGAGACCGTTGTAGAAACGGTTTACCAGCACCCGGTTCGAGTATCCCAGGTCCGGTAACAGGTGGACAAGGCCGGTGAAGGCTGTGTAATACTCATCAACCGACACCTTGTCCCCCTGCCTCAGACCATCCAGCTCCAGGCGCTTGGCCTCTTGAACGTGCACGGGGTAGTATTTGGCTCGCCAGCAGAGCGTGTACTCCCTCCAGCCAAACTGAGGATCCGCCATCCGGTCCTCTCTCACAAGCTTCCACCAGTTTTGTGCCGAACCCTTCAGGTAGTAAGCGGCAAGACGGACCTTAGCCTCTGCGGGCATAGCCAAGGTCTCGTAGGCGGTCTCCAGCTCGAGATGTACGCCTCCAGCTTACGTGGGTCGGTCTCCCATGAAATGAAGGGGGTCTCAAGTCTGCCAATGCCTTGACCCGTTTGTCTTCTCGTGGTGGCGGTGGTGGCTGAACTCCGGGCATCTGCCCCTGCTGGATCGCAGCTACAAGCTGGGGTACCATCTGGGCCACAGCGCGCTGCTACAGCCTCAGCCATAACCTGAGCCATAGTGTTCTCGCCCTGGTCACCCACAGTACCAGTACCACTTCCGCGGCCTCTACCGCGCGGTCTACCTGCCATCTGTATTCACATGAATATTCATTAGCAATATGCTTGCACACTTATCGGTCCAACGGTTGTAACGCTTCCCGACAATAAGGTATCTCCACACTTAGTTAGTGGTTAACCTTTCCATAACTGATACTTAGGTAACTGTAGTTAGGTTTCCTAACTCGGTATATTCCTAAGCTCGGTATTCTAGTCATCAGAGCGATACTTCGCTCTGATACCACTTTTTGTAACACCCCTAATACGCACATGATACTAAATGAAATCGCAGCGGAATAAAATAACTAAACAGTAACTAACGCTTCGGTGCTACAACGCCGTCAACCACCCACGTGGTTGACAAGGCAGAATAAATACAATTGTACCGGTCTGATGATCAGACTCCCGAGCATAAAACTAAACCATAAATATATCATATACAATACCGAGTGTTTACATATCCTTCACTGTATAACATCACTGTAACTGCAACAACCAAAAGTATATAACGCCACAGGAGCACAGGCGCATCCCGGGCCAACATCCAAAAGTATACAAAAGTAATCACATCCTAGGATCTAAAGCCACTCCGCTTCTTCGATCCTCATCCTGCAGTATAAGAAATATGGATCCCCCGAGGGGGTCAGCAACCCTTGGCTGGTATGGCTAACGCGCAGCCCATCGGCTACCGGGATACGCGCAGCTAATTGTCATGATAACATGGCATTCATTTACATACATAACATAACATAACATGGAGCATGGCATCAGTAGTGCACAGCTCATCATCACATACACGGTGGATCTTCTTTCCACATAACAAACCACAAGGGTCAAATAAATAAGAGCCTAGAGAGTGATTCACCCTCATGTTAAGCTCGTTAAACACACTCATTACCGTTCTGTTAGGCGAACGAGTAACTTAAGTCACAGATGGTTCGGATTTAGTGACCCGAACACACCCACAAACACAGGTTCCCACTAAACCGATCATAAGTCAGAATAGGTAAGCTTTGGAAGAAGCTAGCGGGAGATCGAACGCCAAATTAAGGAGAACAATCTTAACAACATAAGAGTCGAATCTGATTCAGATATCTACTCTTAACTTACATGCATGACCGGACAACCGGATTCCTCACTTCCCAGTTAACACTTGTTAGAAGTTCATAGTGGAACTTAACAACCAACACACAATAGGTGGTAAGTCATGTTAGACACACACAAGGGAAATGAGTCACAACATCACATCACAACAATATGAACAACTGTAAACTCATTACATGTTTAAATCTTATAACGTTGTAAACACACAGAAAAACATACAACACACAAACCGGTGTAAACCGCTAGACAACAGACTGCAAGAAAACCATACCTTGGTCCTTGCCTCGTTTGGTTCCCTCCGTAGGTCACTCCTATACATAATTCAAGAACGTCGGTTAATTAACTTACTTAACCTCCAAATTTACTAAGTTTTTAACATAGTTATTTGACATGTTTAATGTCTAACTTTACCCTAGGTTACCTTCATTATACCCCCTAGGGTTAACTACATAAGTCACATTCTTTTCTGTTTTTTTTTTTTACAAGTTTAGGTCCGACCGGACTTGCCGACCGGACTTGTCCATGTCCGGTCGATTCCAGAGAGTTTCTCCCCTTCGGAAATTTAGCCCGACCGGACTTGCCAAGTCCGGTCCTATGTCCGGTCGATTCCAGTAACTCAATCCGTACACAAATTACAAGCCCGACCGACCTTGCAAGTCCGGTCCCAAGGTCGGTCCATTCCAGAAGCCAATTCTCGCAGGGTAAACTGGGCCCGACCGAACTTGCAAGTCCGGTCGCAAGTCCGGTCTGCCCCAAATCTTTGTTTTCCTTTTTACATTCAACTCCAAACTTCACCCATATAACCTAGTACCCCCTAACCTCATTTGGGCACTTTAAACACACCTCAAGACATCCTTAAACACTCACAAAACTCTTTTTCTAATTCCTTAAACCTTTACTTATTTCCTTGTAAATTCCTTAACACTTACAACATTTCACACTAAGTTTCTAAATGGTGTTTCTTACCTATGATAACCACTATCCCAACATGTTTTCTCCTTATCTTAACATCATCTCCCAAGCATCATCTCTCACAACTAACTCCTTATAACATTACTTCAAATCCTTTTTCAAGTTCATACTTTCTCCTTAATTTACCAAAGTTTGCCTAAGTTTTTTACCTAAGTCCCAAAATGACTTTGGTACATACTAAAATCTCAAGCTCATGCCTAAGTCCTTGTTACATCCTAAATCACCTTAATGCATGTTTCCTACACAAGAACAACACTTAACCATTTTAAATACTCCTTAACTTATCAAACTCATTTTAAACTCCTAGAACTTCACATTTATTACCTAAGTTTCGACATAGGTGCACCTAGAACATTACTAAACCAAAACACATTGTTTTTACCAACAAACAACCAAGAACACTAAAAACCCATCAAGTACTTATTATACACAAACTCCACTCACAAAGCACTACATCACAATATAGTGCGTAATTTAAATTGCATGGCACTTAGGCCCTTAAATGACATGGCTCTTAGGCCCTTAAGATGCATAAATCATAAACACTGAATTTCCACAATATATTTGCCTTTAACCTGCAAATACACTCAACAACACATATGCCTCTTACTAAGCTCTTGAGAACACTTTACTAAGTCATTCACCATTTGCTCTTTAGGTAGTTTTAATAAGCATTTATAAGCTCATTTCTCCTAAGGCATTAAACAACATTTGGTTAGTAGATTTACCTCTTTCCAAACAATTTCTTTCTTGTTTCTTTTAGAAAACCGGTAGGGTATTTGGTTCTTTGACAAGTTCTAAACAATATACAAACATTATAATGAGTATTCAAGCTATAAGCTCCATCTCATTGTAAACCCTAATTTTACATTGTTTCAAAAACATTAATGTAGTTGTTTTACCTTGCTCTTTGAAGAGAGTTTGAATATCTAGCAAGAGAGGACTCCACCTAGTCCATGAGAGTTGGAATGAAGCTAGAACAAGGTCACACAAAGAGCTCCTTCAATATGTATTTTCGGTTACCACAAAAACATGAAGGAAATGAAGTTTTTATTTGAGATTCCTTACCTAGAAGCAAAGGAGAGTAACAATATGTAAAAATACAAGCTCAAGCTCCTTCAATGGAGAAACTCCATGGCACCGAAATGGTGGTCTTGGACTTTTAAGAAGATAGGAATGAAGAGCTTGATGAGAGGAAGAGATTGGTGGTGTTTGTTTTTGATTTGGACAAGTGAGCAAGATTTTACAAGAGATCAAAGTGGAGTTTTAATGGAGGTGTGGTATTACCGTGAGAGAACAGCAAGAAGAAGGAAGAAGAGAGGTGGGAAACCGTGTGAACAAGGAAAGAAATGAGAGAATGAGATAGAATTTGCTTTTTGAAGATATTTATACTTTGTAAAGTAAAAAGGGTACTTAAGTAGTTTGTTTATTTTCTTAACAAGCTAACAAGGGTGGTGTGTCACCAACCTTAAAAACCGGCCCCAAATAGTAGTATGAGGGTAATATAGTCTTTATTTGTCAATTTAATTACTTATACAAACATATGTTACAAAATAGCTTATAAAAATCACTATTCATGAAAACAAGGCATAGAAGTGAAATTTTTGATTTCCCATTAATATAGACACCCAAATGTGATATTATATAGTACACATATATATTTAAGAGTAATGATGGACATTTAGCCACTCAAAACTCATTTACAAGACAATTTTTCAAAAATGTGCTTTAAGACTCCTTAAAGCACATTTTGTTTAAACTTGTTTTCAAGCTTGGTTTTCTTTGGTAATTGATTTAATATGTTCATTAGTGTATAAATGAGGTCTTGGTAAGTTCATTAGGTCTTAACCAAGTTATCCAAAGCTTAGAGCACATTGGGCTCTTATTGACTTTAACGCACATTTTGTGTTTTTTTTGTTTAAATTTGTTTACTAATGTTTCTAAGATCTTTTTAGTCTTAATACCACCTTATTCAAGGTTAAAACAATATATTAAGGTTGGGTATTTCAGGCCCTTAAAGTGCTTAAACCATAACACTAAATTTCCACAATATATATGCCTTTGACCTGCGAATACATACAACAGACATATGTTCTTTTACTAGTCTCCTTAAGAACATTTACTAGGTCATTCACCTTTTGCTCTTTAGTAGTTTTAACAAGCATTATAAGCCTCATTTCTCCTAAGGCATTAAAACAACATTAGGTTAGTATATTTACCTCTTTTCCAAACAACTTCTTTCTTGTTCCTATAAAACCGGTAAGGTATTTGATTCCTTGTCAAGTTCTAACAATATACAAGCATTGAAATGAGTATACAAAGCTCCAAGCTTAAACTCATTGTAAACCCTAATTTTACATTGTTTCAAAAACATTAATGTAGTTGTTTTACCTTGATCTTTGAAGAGAGTTTAAATATATATCAAGAGAGGACTCCACTTAGTCCATGAAGAGTTGGAATGAAGCTAGAACAAAGTCACACAAAGAGCTCCATTAATGGGTATTTTCGGACAACAAAAAACGGAGGAAATGAGTTTTTATTGAGTTTCCTTACTAGAGAGCAAAGGAGAGTAAATATGTAAAAATACAAGTCAAGCTCCTTCATGGTGGAACTCCTTGGCACCGAAATGGGGCTCTTGAAGTTTGAGAAGATAGGAATGAAGAGCTTGATGAGAGGAAGAGATTGGTGGTGTTTGTTTTTGATTTGGACAAGTGAGCTAGATTTAGCAAGAGTCAAAGATGGAGTTTTCATGGTGGTGGTGATATTACCGTGAGAGAACAGCAAGAGAGGAAGAAGAAGAAGGTTGGGACCGTGGGAAATGAAGGAAAGAAATGAGAATGAAGATAGAATTTGCTTTTAAGAAGATTTGTAGTAATAAAGTAAAAAGTAGTTTTAATTAGTTTTCTTTACTTACTTATTATATTAACTAGAGAGTGGTGAGTCACCACACTTAGAAAACCGGCCCCCTATATTATAATGAGGGTATTTTAGTCTTTGTTTGTCAAATAATTAACACAACATATGTTACAAACTAGCTTATAAAAACTCACTATTCACCTAAACAAGGCACTTAGAAGTGAAATTTTTGATTTCCCATTAATATAGCCACCCAAATGTGATTCTATATAGTACACATATATATTTAAGAGTAATGATGGACATTTAGCCACTCAAAACTCATTTACAGACAATTTTTCAAAAATGTGCTTTAAGACTCCTTAAAGCACATTTTGTGTTTTAACTTGTTTCTAGCTTGGTTTTCTTTGGTAATTGGTTTAATAAGTCCATTAGTAATTAAATGAGGTTGGTAAGTTCATTAGGTCTTAACCAAGTTTATCCCAAGCTTAGAGCACCTTTTTGGCTCTTATTGACTTTAAAGCACATTTTATGTTTTCTTTTGTTTAAATTTGTTTACTAATGTTTCTAAGTCTCTTTTTAGTCTTAATACACCATATTTAGGTGTTTAAACAACATAACTAGGTTTGGGGTATTTCATTGTAGGAGAATCAAATGCAAAAGACGGCATAAAAAAGGTGGAGTAATGGCTGAGATATAAGTGTCTAAAGATTGACCTATGCTATGCAAAAACTGACGAAAAAACTTAAACGTTTCAGTGGTATTTCCAGCTGACTGGGTGCGGCACGTGTCCTGAGGCCCGAGGCTGAGTCAGCTAGCCCTGGACAGGTCAGCAACCTCCAAAATTTTGGCTCTAAACTTCAATTTATCATAACTTTGGCTAGGATGATCCGTTTTTTAATGTTCTTTTTATCAATTCTTGGTTTTCCATAAACTTTTATTGATATAGGTTTCATGGGATGGTTTGAACATTCTCAAAAAGTCAACCCTAGCAAGGCCTAAGGAGCTTTGAGGTTACTATGATTTATATTGACTTTTATGGTCCAAATCAATGTTCCAACTATTTCTAAAATCTTTATAATATAATTAGAGTGTCTTGAAAATTTTCCAAGATTTATTGAATTATAAGTCTTACTATTAATTCATAATACCATATAATAATTTAATAATCAATTGTATTATTTTGGGTTCAAAAAGGAAATCCCCTAAATTAATTTAGATTAATTTATGGGGTATTTCATTCACCCTGAGCCAATCTACTTTTTTTACCTCCACAAACCATAGAAACGACAAGGGGCATGAAGTAAGATGATTCCATCATACCTTTCAATGCCACATACTCTTGATCCATAGAAGAAATAATATGTATTCAGCATAACATTTGTACAAGTATTTCTATTAAAGCACTTTCAATTTCTTTCACCACAGACTTTTCTCTTCACCCATGTAGTGGCTTTGGGTCAACTGTCCAGATCACAAGGACCTAGGTAGCTGTGATAAAGCACCCCCAAAGGACCTAATAACCAAGTGGACGAGGCCTGATTCAGATCAGAATTAAAGCTAGCATGCTTAGGATCAGCGAAGTACTTGCCTTGTTCTTTTTCAACCATTTCAATCCAGTTCATTCCAAGGCTCAAAGCTATAAACAAGTTCAGATGGTGAATATTTGTTTAAGCATTTTAGAACAAGACTTCAATTCAGCAATTAAAAACTAGAAAATTTTCAATATTTTACACCCCAAGATCAGCTAACCAACTACTTACTTTATGACTTCCTGCCAATTGAGCAATCACAGCAAGACTTTAACAAGTGTAACAGAAAAGAGCTCAAAGATACTAAAAGGCAAGCTGCGAAGGAGCTTACTCCACCTCACACTTAGAGTGAAGCAATGTCCTCATTGCTTAGGAAGAATTAACATTGTGCAAGCAATCCAATAACAAAACAAAATCACACACAACAAACTAGAAGGGATCATGTGAAATTTTCAAGAGAAGAAAAGTTAATAATACTCCACCAGAATCCGCTCGGAGTGTGTAGCCAGTCAAATCCCACACTTGAGTTCAGCTAAGCGACAAGTAGCAAGCTTGGAAATATAATCTGTAAAGCCAGGAGAACTCAAGTGGAACCAAACAAAACCATCAGTCGAAAAATATGAGCGACAACTCTTGCAGTAAGCATAACATCCGCCAAAACACCACAAACTAAAAAGAAAAGAGCAAAATAAATAACTAAACTAATGAAGTGAAAAGAGATACAAACCGGTGGTTGCCTCCCACCAAGCTGCCCGAATTTAAAGTCTTTGGTTAGACTCTCACTTTGTTATCACGATCAAAAAAAAGTTGACAATGGTGTCAACGGGAGTAAGAAGTGTGCAATAATCAATAACAAGCCACCTGGATCAAAACAATACATTACCCCAACAAATAGAATATGAAAATAAATACTTCTCAAAACCTTGTGTCTAAGGAGGAATTGAAGGGAACAATCTTCCAGGTGCAGATGAAGTGATAAAGGCTCTTCTTCCTCAAACTGAAGGATATAGACATCCTCGTCTGTCTAGTAAGGCTTAATGAGTCTGTCGTAATGGCAAAGAGGTGGAGACCCGTCCTCCTCGAATCCTAGGATGTAAACATCCTCCTTATATAGGTGAGGGTCAATGAGGGTTCCACATGGACAATCGACTGCAATGAAGACCTCTGTTGGTGCGGGGGGAACCAAGGGTGGGGAGGGAGTGTGACTTAAGACATCGACGAGTTGCTCCACTGCATTGTTCCCAACTCTTGAAGGTTACCACTATCAAAGACTGAAGTCTGTTGTTGAGGAGAGATTCGCTGTAGATAATTTGGTTGAGACCTCTAACCACAACTACTCTTGTACGAAGAGACATTCATCGTACTCGTGAGCTCCCCCACAAAACGAGCAATATATATCTTGCAAATAAAATGATTCCTGGTCAATTTTCTCCTCAGTCCGCCTCATCTCTTCAATTTCGGGGCAATCTTCAAACTCGTGATTTCCCCCACACTGCAAGTAACACAAAATAGAGGAAAACGGATCACAAGAACTTGAAGACTCTTGCTCCACTGCCCAAATAGGAGTCTGTCCATAGACTACTCCTTCCTTTTGTTGGCTAACTGTCTATAAAGTTCAGATGTCGCATCGTGCGGTCTTTTTAGTTCAGCCAACAACTTGTACAACTCACTTGTCATTGCTTCATCGATTCTGATGTTTGACATTGGTATAAATAAAGAAGAACAAAATAAAGTAATAATAAAACAAAACAAAAACAATTTACCACCAAGTCGTTTGTGATTATAAAAAAATAAAGTTAGAAAGCTAGAAAAAATAAAAAAAAAGTAAAAAATAAAATAAAATATAATTGATTTCCCTTCTATTCTCTACGCTCGATGAAAGGTAATGCACATACACTAGACATCTGCTATAACCAAGAAGGAAAAAAACAAAATTAAAATTAGAACTAGGATAAAATGAGAAAGCAATAAACTATTAAAGAATAGAATAACGAAATAATTGAAATCAAAATAAACTAAAAATACAATAGAATAAAGTAAAATTACAAAAACAACTAAAAAAGCAAGATAAATATATAAATATAAACAAAACATAAAATTAAATTATAAATAAATTGAAACAAGAAAGAAATAAATTAACAAAAATAGTGAAATTGCTAAAACAAAATAAACTAAAAAAATAAAAAATAAAAACAAGAAAAAAAATAAAATAAAACAATGGACAACCCAAGCTAAAGACTAGACAAAGTCAAGTCCCCGGCAACGGCGTCAATTTACAAATAGGCAAATTGGAGGCAAATAGAAATAACTAAGAAAATTATCCTAGAAAATCTATAAATCTAAAAATATCCACTGGTTACAAAAATAAATCTCGGTCAAAGAGTATAGTGAACTAGAAGCTACCGGGGTCGAATCCACGGGGACTTAGTAATTAAATCTAATCTTAGAAAATAGCAAATTAAGAGGGTTGTCGTTTGTTTTGGTTTTTAAACTAAAGTAGCAAGCGAGAAAATTAAATAAAAATGTGTAGAAAGATGAATGAAGCGGAACCTTGGGTTCATGGGAATTCTTTGCTAGCCAAATTGTATAATTAATCAGTAGTTAATTGAGACTTGGATTGGCAAAATTCTTTTTATCTCTTTAAGACTAAATCCTAGTCAAATTGAGCTCTTCTATCCGTAACATATTGGTCCCAATCACGAACTAATGACAAACAAGTAAAATGATTAAATGTGAGAATTGTTCTTGAATCTGAAGGTCCAATTAATTAATCTAATCAATTTTTCCACAGATTAATAGGTTGCTATGACCTTTCTATCACTCACCGGTCAGATCCTGATAGAAATTCGTAAAGATAAGAATAAAAATCTGCAGCTTTTATTAAAGCGTTAATAAAAACAACAACCTGAACAATCCAAATAAATATCTCAATCAATCGGTAAAATAATTATAAATCTCTCATACCCAAGATTTAATCCTTTAGCCTAACATAATTAAAGAACAAACACAAGAAAAGAGATTAGAATTCATCTGTGTGTCGATCTTCAAATTCGTCGGTAATAAGGTAAAGCAGATGAATAGAATTTGGAGCAGAAATCCTCTTCTCCGGTGTGTTTAAATGGTCGCAGCACAAAGAGAATAAAAGAGGCACAATATGCAAAATGATGATTTTTTGATGGATTCTCTCTTCCAAAGTCTTCCTTATTTACAGTCAAATTCAAGACTTTATGTCTGTCCATTGATGGTTTTTTTAGTTTCTTCAGTTTTGTGAAATAAATAAAGACCTTCCGGTTCATCAAACTTCATTTATTCAATTTTTTTCATCCATCAATAACTCTTGGAATGAATATGAAGTTTCTGTATTCATTTAACTTCATCCATCAATAGCTATTGGAAGACTCTGAAGTTACCTGCGCGTCTCTCCCCTTTTTTGCTTGTCCATTTTTTTTCTTTCTTCTTCTTTTTTTTGTCCTTGCGGCAGTATCTTAAAAATATATATAATAAACGTTAAACCGGACACAACTTCTGCAGGGTCTAAATTCTACGTATGAGCTCCGATTTGTTCCCCATTTGTGGCGTTGGAAAGCTCGTGAGGGAATTTATGCATTTCTACCATCATTTCCTGCTTTAAAAATATAACTTGGCATTAGTTCTTGCTCAAAGTAAGATTCAGGAAAAGCTTAAGATAGTGGTGAGAAAGCGCATAAAATGTTGCACAAAAGAATTTAACACCTATAAAACCATATCAATTTTACACTTATCATGTACTTTATGAGCTTTCATCTTGAATGGATGAAGCCATTAATCAATAAAAAATGGCTCTTTCTTATCGTGCTTGTTCATGTTAGTGGTGCATTGAATTTGACTTTTAGGGTGTTGCATGGTCTTAATCAAGTAACTCGTTGTCCTCTAGATATTTTATTTTGTGTATGTTTTCCTTATTTGTTGCACTTCTGAGTGTAGAGGAAGAGTTCTCTCTTTGGGCATCCTAATCTCTACTCATGCATATCCTCTATATATAGTATCTCTTGTTTCATAATTATTGCTTTATTTTTTAATATAGATTAAAAAGTGGATGTCCAACAACTTAAATAAATTATAGATAGTTTTACAGGACCGCGGGCCAACTAATTGATTATGGAAAATTTAAATTGTTTGTGCATCAGTGATTGAATATACTCTCTAACAATTTTACCTAGACTAGAGCACTAAGTGGTCCTTTAATTAAAGAAATTCTTGGAGTTACCAAACCCTACAAGTAATAAATCTCGAGTAGTTACATTCTAGTTCCTTTTAAACACGATTGGTAACTTTTAACTCTTGGACACATTTCCTAACTGAGGATGGTTTCATGATCGAACTAGATCTCTTAACAATCTCCATGAACATTATGAGCCTTTCAAAAATCCTAGTGAAGGTAGACTTATTTTTGGTTAGTAAAATCATCCAAGGGAAAACGTCTTAATTAGGTTGCTTATGACAAGATATTGATGAAAACATCATACAATAACATTTGCTTTAGAGATGTGGATTTGATTAACCATGCAATTTTGCTAACAAATTTGTATATTATGTTGTGTAAAGGCCACAATGGTGCACATATTTGAGGCTAGATACTTCCATCCGTCTTTCATTCTTTGAGATCCTTTAGTTACAAGAGTCAACCCTCTATAGTAGTCCATCCATAGTGAGTTGAATTAATTTGGAAAGGTTTAAAATAAAGCGTTGACAATGGCAATATGGTCAATGTTTAGAATAATACTCACTACCACGTCCACTCACCATTTGGCTATCCAGTCCTCCTCAATTAGGAACTTAGAACCTTAAAGCTTTAAGTCTTCTGTGTAAAGTCCATATATGATGGTGGGGGTGATTGGCTGATTTGGCAAAAATCCATAAACAGCCTCCTCTTAGTCATGTTTGGTGACCATCCTGTTTGTTTTCTTCATCTTTATGGTGCTATTTTGAGAGGGAGTATTTTTGAAATTTCCTTTGTTACAAGGGAAGTCTTTGCTTACCTTCCAAACTCATTTTATTTTGCTGGAATAATGGTAGTATGGTCAATGTGTAGAATGATTTTTGATTTTTGCTTACCCCAACCATTGACCTTTTGTCTAAACACACCTCCTCGAATGGAAACTTCATATCTCAAAGATTCCAATCTTCGTATAGAGAAATTTGGGAGATGAAGAGAGGAGTTCTTATCCTTCTCTAATTTTTAATGTGATATATGATGTAAATCCCACACATAACGGCCGGGGTGATTGGTTGATTTTGTACAACTTCTGGGAATACCTCCTCCCATTCAAGTTTGGTTATCATCTTGCTTCTTCTCTTTGTCGTGATGATGCTGGTTATAGTGGGAATCTATTTCAAGTTTCTTTTGTTATATTGACAATCTCTGATAACCTTCTAAAGTGGTTCTAGTTTGGTGGAATATAAGTAGTATGGTCAATGTCTAGTAGATTCTTGCTTACTCAGTGTAGTGACTTTTTTGTAATGACCACAAAACCACCCTGGTTGAGAGACCATTACACGCCACATACTTATTACCTAAGACACGCAAGACTACACTAGTGAATCCCCAAAATAGAACTGAAACTCATATCTTAAGCATAAAGTTACAACTGTCTTTACAAATAACAAGCGGAAGCTAAATACAGGGCTGAAACTAAATAAAAGGCAAAAGCCAAAACTGAAATACATAACATAAGCTAAATACAAAAGGGGACTTGAAGCCAAACAAACTAGAAGCAAAATACAAAGGCAAAACTAAAGTAGAAGCTGAAATTCCAAAACGAAGCTGAAACCTACAAATCAGATGGATATAAGGATAAGGAAAACTATCGTCAGTAGGTGATAAACGTCATCAGCTGAGCATGCTTAAAACAGTTACTGATCATATATACATATACTTATACGAAAGAAAAGAGAGAAGACGTGAAATACCCCAAACCTTAATGCATTAATTAATTATGTAATTATAATTTTCTAAGGCTAATTAAGTCCTTAAGATCATTGGTGAAGAAATGAAAACCAAAAAGAAAAAGAAAATGCGTAAAAGTCATAAAACGTGAAAACGCGTATAAAATTTTTTTAGGAGGTACATAACCTTTATTAGGGTTATAAATATATTTTTATACCTTAATTACACATTAAGAACATGAGGGAAAAATTCCGGAAGAAAACGGATTCAAATAATGCGTTAAAACGCTAACGGAGTCTTAAAGCGCGTTTTTCGAGAAAACCGAAAACGTGACCTTAAACAGTTAAATGACCCCGTAAAATTAATAGTTGATTTTGTAACAATAATTAAACATTAATGGGAGTTTAATAACCATTGAAATTAAAGGAATGAGAAAATTCCGGAAAACGGTCCCGGTTAGTGAATAGTGCTAAACCGGGTAAATAAACGAGCGTTTTCTGTTAAAAACGAAAAATGCTCCAGCATGTTTACAGTAGTGGGCCGGTTTATTAATGTAAACAGCTCACTCACATAAGACTAGTTAACAAATTAATTAAGTCAAAAAAAATAGAGGGACCACTTATACCCCTCTCTCCCTCTCTCTCCTCTCATTTCTCTCCTTCCTTTTCTCTTTCCTCTCTTTCTTCCTCCACCGGTTTCCCTTCTCCCTCTCTGCTGGTTAAACATTTTTGAAGCCTCCCATGGCTACTCCATGTTCAACCTCATGCCCAAGCTCCATTTGAGCTCCAAATCAAAAATAAATCACATATTCTTCTTCCTCTCATCTTCCTCTATCATACTCTCTTTTCGAAATTTTAAAAGGATGAAGTTGACCTCCATGGGTTTTCCCCATTTGAAGAGAAAATGGCACCAATGTGAAGCTTGGAGTCTCCTCTTCCTTCTAAGGTAAAAATTTCCAAGAAAAAGTCATCTTTCCTTCATCTCTTGGTGTAATCGATTTTTCACCATTGTTGATACCTTGTTTTTCTCCTTGTTCTTGAGCTCCAATTTAATCCTTCAATGGTGGAGTAATCCCCTTCTTGATTCAAGGGTGAGAATCCCTCTTAAAAACTTCAAAAAGGTAAACCCTAACTTTGTGTTCTAGCCCTTTTATTGAATTGAGATATTCCAAGGGTTTAGAAAATTAATTAAGTATGTTTTTGTGTTCTTGGATGTTGGGATGGAGTTTGGAAACTCCATACCCTCTGGACCGATTTTTGGAGAAGATGAGGAGCAAGAGGTGAATTTAAGAGACTTGTGGAACTAAGGTAAGGAATCCACCTTAAACCTTGTTTAAAATTGTTTAAGTGTTTGGGGATGGGTAAACAAATTAATGAACCCAAATTGTGGATTAAAATCTGTGTTGTAATGTGTTTAGTAGGTGATTGGAGAGGTGTGTGAATTAATAGTTGAGTTGAGGGCCTTAAGAGCCAAATGTTTTAAGTTTGGGATTGATATTGTGGTTGTGGAGTTTATGGTGACTATGTTGTTGTTGATGGAATTTGAGGATTTGTTATGTACTGTAAGGACCCTGAAAAGGGTGTGGCTAGATTAGGAATGAGAAGGATGAAAATCGATGGTTTGGATGTATAAGGTTTATGGGGAGGTTATGGCAAAATTCTAATAGAAAACGAGTGTTTGATGATGGTTTAATGGATGGGAGGATCTAGGTGTTCAATTGGGATGTTAATGTTGAGTAGAGGGGAGTTTTGGCCTTGTAATGGTGAATGAATAATGGAGTCAAGAGAGTGGTGAGAAAAATCTATAGCATAACACTTGATAGAACTAAGCATTAGTTCTTGTAAGAGGAGAGTGAGAAATTTGGGTGAATTTGGTTAAGAACTGAGTAACAAGCGTAGGTGATGAGTTAGGTGAGTTTAAGAGGTTGTAATGGTGATGGAAAATGCCCAAATACATGTAGGAACCTTGGAGCAACAATGGGAAGAAGTTTGGAGTTGAATGGGCATTTAGAAACAAGGGTCTGGAGCCGACCGACCTTAGGACCGGACTTACCAGGTCGGTAGAGCCCCGTTTAACCCGTCGGAAACCTTTCCGGAATCGACCGACCTTGGGACCGGACTTGCAAGGTCGGTCGGACTCAAATTTTGTGCGCGGAAATCTTTCTGGAATGGACTGACCTTAGGACTGGACTTGCAAGGTCGGTCGGGGTAAAATTTTCAAACGGGAAGTCTTCTGGAATGGACCGACCTTGGGACCGGACTTGGCAAGGTCGGTCGGAGTGAAAAATTTTGAACTCGGACGTTACTAGAATGGACCGACCTTGGGTAAGTTCGGTCGGTAAGGTCGGTCGGCCACTTATAAAAAAAAATAAAAAACTTAAGTTGTCTAATGATGAGGATTGGTATGTAAAGATGTTATAAGGTTGTTAAGGATATGCTAAGTGAGTAATAATGACCATTGATTGGTGAAGAGTTGTAACAAAAATGTGAAAGTAATCAAGTTAAGGATGTGAAGTTATAAAACTACTGAACGGGGTTAACCATGGGCGCATTAGTCTTTAAATAGCTATACTACCCCGATGTTAATGGAGGTAGTTATAATGTTACCAGATGTTCAAAGAGTTTTCGAGAAACATGCGATGGGACGTTGGAGTGGACCTTCGGTGACAGGTATGGTTTTCTTGCAACCTGTGTCCTACCGGATTACACCGGCTTGTATGCCAATGTGTTTTTCTGTGTGTTTGCCACCTTGCAAGATAAAGCATGAAATGAGTTTATAGTAATTCATTATTGTGGTGTAACTAATTCCGATACCGCTTAACCCTAGTTATGTGTTAAATAATAGTTAACCGACCTTAGGTTCACATAAGAGATCGGTAGTCGGAATAAACGTCCCAACCCACGGGAATGTTCTAACTACGGCTATCCGTGTGTTAGTGTATGTTGTGACTATGTGTGATGTATGTGACTTTGTTTTGTGTGTTGTTGCTATCGGATACAGTTATCCATGTTTGTTAAAAAGGGATGTTACTCCCCTTCTGGTCTAACAGAGTTAGTAACACTATGTGATGTATGTATGTGATGAGTTCCATAAGGGAACCTTGAACTAATATGTATATGATGTATGGTGAGGAATCCGGTCGTTCCGGTCGCGCGTATTGTTTGGGAGTTGATGTATATATATAAATTAGCTCCCATCCTGTTATGTTAGGGTTGTTTTCCTTCATTGGATTTCGACCTCCCATTAGCTTAGCCAAAGCTTACCTACCCAACTTCCAATCGGGTAGGGGGAAATTATGTGTAATGTTGGTAGGGTGTTGATGCCTAAGTTCGCTTCGACTCCCTCTTTATTATGTTACGGTTGTTTTTCCCCCTTGAATTACAACCACCCACAAGCTTAACCAAGGCTTACCTACCTCATCACTATTGGAGCTAGGGGGAAATTGTGTAAGGTGTGATCGGTCCTATATGAGGCTGCCACTCCTAAGTGAAGATAATGTATGTATGTTGTGCTCGGGCTTATATCACCCCGGCACTCCCTAAGTAAAAGTTTATGTTCTCTAAGAAGTATGGAAATAAGTTTGTGTATGATAATAAGTGAAGTGTGTTGTTATGTTGTGTGTCCTAACCTTGTGTTTGTGTTCTATTAATGGATGTGTGCTTTTAAGTATGAAGTACGTGTGTATGTGTGCATGTTTTAAATAAAATCAACCGCATGCTAAGACGACAATTAGTTGTGTGTGGCCCGGTAGCACGCGGGCTGCGGGATTACCATACCAGCAAAGGTGCTGAGCCCCCTGGGGGGCCACCCTTTCTTCTTTTCCTGTTTCAGGTACAAGGAACTGAAAGCCGTTCAAGAGTAGGACGGGGTAGTTGTTTGTATGTGGTAGTCATGAGAATTGTGTATGTATGGTAGGTGTAGTAAGACCGAAAATGTATCGGCGCTAGTTGGTAATTACTCGGTACAGTTGTAATGTAAGTGTATAATGACTGTTGGACATGGAACGGGATTTATGTGTAGTTGCTCGGGAGTTTAGTCCATCAGACCGGTACAATGTATGTATGTTAGCCTTGTTAGCCACATGGGTGGCTAACGGCGTGTAACACCAATGAGTTAAGTGATGTTGTGAGTTGAGATTTCCGCTGCGATACGATATTAAGTGTGTTGTTAGTAGTTGGGGTGTTACAAGACGGAATGAAATCAGAAGCTTAGCAAAATCAAGAGTGATAAAAAGACGGAAAACACAGCAGTCCATCTGAAATCAAATACTGGCAGAGCTGATGAAATAGAGCATTTCATAAATAAAAAAACTTTCAGAAGACGGAATGCACACAGTAGTTCGTCATAAATCAGAAACAGATAGAGCAGACTTAAGCTGATCACTTTACAAATCAAAGGCTTTAAAGAGACAGAAAGCACACAGCAGTCTGTCAAAAACCAATGCAGACAAAACAGACGGAAGCAGAGCAATTCACAAATGGAGGTGGGACACTAGCACCAAGCACACCACTTAGAAAGAGTCGAAGACCCATGGATCTAACATATCCCTCGGTAACGTAGAAATGACCAAAAGGACAAAGGGTTCGTCAACCCCATAGAACAGAATGGGAATGACCCAACACTCAGAAAAACGTCTACATGGTGTACCACGGAATAGATCGACCTAGTCATTCATGGCTCAGAAGCAAAGTAACTAGGTCCCAAAGCAAAAGCTTAACAAAACAGAAGCTTAACGAATCAGTTCATAAGGTGTTGTAGAGCACACACCAAAGACCATGGCCTTAACACAATGAAAGCTGAATCATAGCTGAAACAGAAGTCTTAAACCAGGACTAGCAAAATACAAAGGTCGAACCGAAATCAGAGACCGAAGCATAATTATAGAGCATAATGGAGTTCAATAACTTGTCGAAGATTTTCAAATCAAAATATGTACAAACACATGCTACAACATGTCAAAACATATAGTATTCAAAAAGAGGAATCCAATGCCTTAAATAGCATTCAAAATAGAGCTAAAACAAAAAAGTTACACAACTTACAAGTCGGGACGCATGCCGGCGCCAAAAATACACGTGTTTGGACTTACGTCCGGTTAACTGGTCAGGACGCAAGCTCAAGACGGGAAAACAAGGCGTCCGGATGTCCTGTCTGACCCACAGACCCGGACGGAACCCAAAACGTGAAAAACATGTGTCCAAACTTGTATTTGGGCTTGCAAGTTCAGACACAAGTCGAACTGCAAACCCGAAACTCGTCCCCGCACACCATCCGGACTTACAAGTCCGGACGGAAGTCTAGATATCTCACAAAACACAGGCAAATAGAGGCGTCCGACCCTAGGTCAGGACTTACAAGTCCGGACACAATGAAAAATGCAGAAATCGAAGTTGAAGCAGTAAAGAAATACAAAGGCAAATTCACCATTGTTAAAGCTCTAAACTCCATATCAAATTACGTAAAATAAACATACTCCCACGGGGTTTTAACACATCAAATACGCAAATCAGAAACCAACCGATATCACCACAAATCGTAGAGTCAAATAAGCATATACGGAAAACAATAATCGAAATCCCCGTGGGTGAACATACACAACTGAATCTATCTACCACCTGCCTCACATCTGAAGCAAAGCTATCTTTGCGGACTCTACACATTAGACTCCTCAAATAACCACACGAACTGACAGACAATACACTCAATAGATCTGGAATTGAAAACAAAATCAGGAATGAAGGATGGAGGAACTTAACGAAGAAAAAAATCAGAATTCCCAAATCAAACCTGAGGATCAAACAATTGGCGAACGAACGGAATTCACAAACAAACTCTAGTAATAGAACATTTGGAAGAGGAGATTGAATAAGAGATGAGGAAGAGAGCAAATGGAGAGAAGTTGAGGGCAACAGAGATGTACGGGAGAACTGGCGATGTGAGAGGGAAGGAGAAGGAAATTAATTGAACGTAAATAGGAAATAAGAAAAGAGAATTAAGAATAATAAAAGGAAAAATATAATTTCCTAACTCCTTAATTAAATAATAAGACAAAAGACAAATGTGACCCTCTCTCCATCCAACATAGAGTATTATGCCATAGATGACATAAACACATTAAAATAAGATAAGGATATTATTTAACTCCCTTTGCGAATCAAAAAGAAAATAAATAAAAAAATTCTGGGGCATAACAACATACCCCCCTTAAAAATAATTTCATCCTTGAAATTTGACGAAACTCGGGATACAAGCAGATGCATTTCAAGCACGAGAATACTACGAACACAAACAAGGAGCCAACACTCAGAACAAAACTCACTGCTGATTGATTGACAAAAGAACAAGAAGAAGATTACTAACACATAGTTCTAAGACACAGAAAGAACACTCACACGTCTCAGAAGCCTGAACCTCACAGATCCACATTCAGAACTTATTAGCTACCTCATTGACAGAAGAGGTGAAACAGAAGATTACAAACACTCAATCTAAAGGCACGGGAACTCTCAAAAACGTCCTTACCCAAAGGACCAACACACTCATGAACTCACACCAGAACACAACATATAACATAAAATACAAGCACATAACACTAGCTCACAACTGAAGCACACAACTCTATCAAACAAGAACTCACATTCGGTCATCCATTCCCAAGGGACCCGACTCTCTCAGAATCACTCTTAGAAGATACAAGCACATGCAGACAGACACTACGCTTCTGCTGTGCTACTCTGATGGTGGACTACCCCAGAGTAGACACACACAATTGACTCTAGATATCAATCAAACCAGGTAGCAGATATAGACAATTCACGCAGCTGACAGCATGTAGCACATAGCAGACAATGACACGGAAGTGTAGACATGCAGACACCCACAAAACCCAATGAAAGCTAACTCTGGCTCTGATACCACTAAATATAACAACCCCAAAACCACCCTGGTTGAGAGACCGTTACACGCCGCACACTTATTACCTAAGACTCGTAAGGCTACACTAATGAATCCCCAAAACAGAACTGAAACTCATATCTTAAACATAAAGTTACATCTGTCTTTACAAATCCAAGCAGAAAGCTAATTACAGGGCTGAAACTAAATACATGGCAACGCTAGAACTGAAATACATAACAGAGGCTAAATACAAATGGGGCCTTGAAGCCAAACAAAATGGAAGCAAAATATGAAGGCAAAACTAAAGTAGAAGCCGAAACTCCAAATCAAAGTTGAAACCTACAAATCAGACTGATATAGGGGTGAGCAAAACTATCACTCAGCAGAGCCATAAAGTACAAGAAGATGCGATGCTCACAACCTTCAAGAATAAAAGTTACTATTCCAGAACAATGGGGTGCTGTTGTCGGGGAGAGGGCAAATCAGTTTGTGGCTGAATGTGGTGAGTGGGTAAAAGAGATGTGCCCTTTAAATGTTGAGAAATGGGAAAACATGCCAAAGGATGTACTCGACCGACTCTACGGAAAAATCATGGTAATAATTATTTTTTATAAGTAGTTTTAAAATATGTAAATGTGTTTACTTGTATTTATTTGTTTTAAAATATGTAAATTGTTGACGACATTATGTTATGTGTGAATGACATTAATCTATGTATCATGTGTTACTTTTCTGTTTTGATTTGGATGGTAGAGTAAATATGAGTTACTGGAGGGAGCTCATGTGAAGAGTGTAATGAAAAACCAATGCTCAAACCTATATAGGCATTGGAGAGAAAGGCTGAAAAAGAAATATTTCACTAATAGCACCTCTTTAAGAGATGTGGAAAGTAGTTGCCCATCTGATATTGATCCAACGCAATGGAGATGGTTGGGGTATGATTACTGGAGCTCTGCTAAGCAAAGGGTATATTTATGCTAGTATATTTATTATTATATAGTTATACAATAATAGTGTATAAACTTTATAATCTAACAAGTATTGTATACTGCAGGAAAGGAGTGAAAAAAATCGGGCTAATGCTTTGTCAATGAAGATTCGTTCCATTACTGGATCAAAATCCATTCCAAGAGTACTTCATGAACTTGTAACATTAAAAAATCTGAATACTTTCACATGTTTAACTAATCTGATATATAAATTACTGAATACATATGTTTTATATGTTTCATTATAGGATAAGAAGATTGAAAGGTCTAAGGTCACTGAAGGAAGCACATCCGATTCCACATCACTCACACAAATAGCTGAGCCAAAGTACATACAACTATGGATAAAGACGAAAGGGTAATTATGACTTGTCCTTGCTCTTCTTTATTGATGTGTAATTGTTTTTATTTTAAGTTAGCTAGTAATTTGTTGTCAGAATGAACTGAGTGTTTTTTAATTTGATAATTCACTATAGTCACAAGGATGGTAGATTGGATGAAGAGGCAGAAAAAGTTCTTGAAAAATAGCGAGAGATTCATTTGAAGATGATAGAAGAGAGGGGCTCAGATGAGCTATCTGTAGAGGAGGCCTATGAGATGGTTCAAGGCCACTCTTCTGGTCATGCTCGTGGGTTTGGAAGAGCTCACCCAGTCCCATCAAAGAAAGAAGGATTTAGGACATCTGAGATTGAAAGAAGGGAGCAAGAGTTGAGGGCTGATTTTGAAAGAAGAAAGGTAGAATTGAGGGCTGAGATAGAAAAGAAAGAGACTGAGGCTAGGGAGAGAGAGCAAGAATTAAGGGCTGAGATTGAAAAGAAAGAGAATGAGGCTAGGGAGAGAGATCAAGACTTGAGGGCTGAGATAGAAAGGAAATAAAAATAAGTAATGGAAAGGGAAGCCAAATTACGGGAAGATATCCTAGCACAATTGTTACAGATGTTCCACCAGATGTCAGTTTAATTTACTAAGTGATCTACTCTATGATATTATTTCCTTATGTATAGATTTCATTTTTGAATAATGGGCCCTTATTTCTGTTTGTAACAGGTTCAAGTGCTGGGTGATAATTAAAATTTAGAGAAAGTTGTAGAAATAGTTGTAAAAACTGTTTTGGTAAGCTGGGATTTAGCTCAGTGATGCTTTTGTATGCTTGAAATAGGCTTGAAGATGTTTTTGTAAGGTGGGAAATAGCTTTAGTGGTGCTTTGTATGTGGGAAAACAGATTCAGGGATGTTCTGTAAGATGGGAAACTTTTGTGATGTTAATACACATGTAATCCTTCTTTATTGTTAAATACAACTACAGTTCTATTATCTCATTCATTTGAGCATTTTCTTTCTGATGTTTTTGTGATATATTCCTCACGTGGTCATAAAATCTCATCACTGGCCACTTATGTATTGCTTGCTTTCTGTTGTCTATTAAATGGAAACACATCACATCCATAAGGGATGTTGATTTTCTCCAATTTTGGTGCTCTCGTGTAATGTTGATGACCCCTTGTACTTTTAATAGCTATAGAAGCTGATGTTGGATCTGACCTGTTCGGATCCTATGTTCAATTTGCATCAATTTCACTGCAGTTGAAGTGGCTGCTGGAAACAGGATCTTAGCTTTGTCAATTAATGAAATTTGTATATGTATCCTAAACAATAGCTTTTGATGCCCTAAAATTTTTATGTATTGTTGTTTGCATCTTTACATGGTGGTTAGGTTATTTGGCTATGTAGTATTTGGCTATGCTGAGAAAACTTGTAACACCCCGTCTGTAACACCCCATCCAACATTAACACACTTACAACAAACTGCAGCGGAAAACATACTTCATCACATTACTTAACTCGCTGGTGTTACACGCCGTTAACCACCCACGTGGCTAACAAGGCTATTACATATACATTGTATCGGTCTGATGGACTAGATTCCCGAGCGACTACACATTATTATCTCTTTCCATTAACAACAATAACAACATACACCTTTCGATTGTACCGAGTATTCACAAACTAATGTCGATAACAATTTCGGTCTTACTACACCTACTGTACATATATAACTTAAAAGATTACCCATGTACATACGACTACCCCGTCCTACTCTCGAACGGCTTCCAGCTCCTTGTACCTGAAAATAGGAAAAGAAGAGAAAAGGGTGGCCCCCTAGGGGCTCAGCACCTTTGTTGGTATGGTAATCCCGCAGAATCATGCATGTAAACTACAAATACACAACACATTACACTGCACAACAATGGCTCATTAAAACAGCCAATACAACTACACTTAACAAATCGCTCATTGTGATCTTTAACCCCTAGAGAGTGTTTCTCCTTTCACGGAGCTATTTCCTTAATAGACGACACATACCCACCAATCGGGTTATCCTTAGACGCCTCTTACAATAAACTGGAATTCATATCCATAATCCACATACTCCACATCTTAACAACATATCACATCACATCGCAATAAGAAATGCCACACAACAATAATACATAACATAACGGGAACGGTTCCCTTTATGAACCGGCCCAAACATAGTCAGTTCACTTGTAGCCTAGAGAATGTTGCCAGTCTCATGATAAGCTCGTTACATAACTCGTTACCGTCTCGTTAAATGAACGGATAACTTAACACAAGGTGCCTCGGATATAGTGATCCAAGCACACCGAACAAACATATACATAGTATGCCCCTGTGGCCCGACGTGAGTCAGTAAAATAGCCTTGGTTAAGCTAAAGGGAAGGTTGGAAACCAAATTGGAAAACAACCATAACATACAGAGAGGATCGAACCTGATATGACAACGACCCCCATACTCACATGCGTGGCCGGAACAGACTGGACTCCTCACTTCCCCCGTTAGCACTTGTTAGTAGTTCAACATTGAACTCAAATAATGAATCACAAACATTGGGTTAAGTCTTGTTAGACACACACACAAGGGAAGGGAGAGTCATACATTCACACACAAACATCACACAAACATCACATGAATAACTCACGCATAGCCGTGGTTAGAACGTTCCTTAGGTCGGAAACGTTATCACCGGATACCGTTCTCTTACGTTTACCTAATAGTGGTTAACTAGCCCTTCATGCGCATTCGAGGTTACCGGTATCAGCACGTAAACACACAACAACAATAACGACTATAAACTCGTTTCATGATTTATCTTATAACGTGGAAAACATACAGAAAAACACATTGGCATACAAGCCGGTGTAATCCGGTAGGACACAGGTTGCAAGAAAACCATACCTGTCACCGGAGTCCACTCTATCATGTCCACTTATGTTCCTCGAACAATTCTCGAACAACTGGTAACATTACATGTACTTTTATCAACACTGGGGTAACATGATTGTTTAAAGTCTAATGCTCATAAATTATCCCCGTTAACTTAGTTAAATAACTTCACACTTTAACTTGTTTTACTTTTACATTTTAATACAACTTTTCCCCCACTAAATTGTCATTATAACTCACTAGGGTTTACTACTTAAACCACACTTAGTTTGTTTTTTTTTACATTTTGGGCCGTCCGACCCACCGTCCGACCCACAACTGGGTCGGACCGTTCCAGAACTTTTTCCGTCTTTCAAATCCTCCCGTCCGACCCATGTCCGACCCAAGACCTCTGGGTTGGACCATTCCAGAAACATCAACGGGTGACTTAACAGGGGCTGTCCGACCCACCCAGGGTCGGACCACTGGGTCGGACAACATCAGAATTTGTCCAAAACTTGTCAAACTTTCTCCAAACTTCTCCTCAAGCCTCCTAATGTGTTCTAACATCATTTGGCACATTCAACCCTTCATATAACATCCATAAAACGCATTTTATAACTCCTTAAACACTTACTCTTTTCTTACCAAAATTCCTAACACTTATATTGTTTTCTCCTTAGTTTCTCCAAGTGGTGTTTCATAATTATGATAACCACTATGCCAAAAATGTTTCCTTACCGTCATAACATCATCTCAAACATCTTTTCTTACTAACTAAATCTCCTCACATCTTACCTAAACATCATTTCCTCCTTGTACATCAACATTCCTAAACCTTAAACAAACTTCTCCAAGACTTTAATACATCCTAAAAACACACATTGAATTCCTAGAACTTCCAAGATAATACCTAAATCCTTGTATCACTCTAAATCACCTTAATACATGCTCTTCCCTAGTAAAACACTTGTTCACCTTTAACACTTCCTAGTTCACCAAAACTTATTTAAAACACTTAGAACTTATACATTTTCCAAATTTTGCCATAGCTTCTCTTGTATATTCTCACATCCAAACACTTAGGTTTTTACCTTATTTCATTCAAGAACACCTAAGTCCACCAAGAACTTTCTCACACACAAAACTTCACCAAATTTACACTACATCACAATATAGTGCATAAACCTAAATTACTTGGCACTTAGGCCCTTAAATAACATGGCTCTTAGGCCCTTAAATTGCATAAACCTTAAACACTGAATTTCCCACATAAATAATGCCTTTGACCTGCAATTACATACAACAACACATATGCCCTTTAATAGTTTCCTTAAGAGCATTTTACTAGCTCATTTGCCATTGGCTCCTTAGGTATTTTATCAAGCAAATCAAGCTCATTTCTCCTAAGGCATTTAAACTACATTGAGATAGTTTGTTTACCTCTTTTCCTCTCAAACTTCTTTCTTGTTTCCTTGAACCGAAAATCAGCAAGGAGTTTGATCACTTGTCAACTTTTTAATCAATATACATAATAGGGTAATGAGCTTAAGAATTCACACTTAAACTCATATACAAACCCTGGTTTAACATAAGTGTTTTAATACACTAAAATGATATTTACCTTTGAATTTGAAAGAGAACTTGAATATGTAACAAGAGAGGACTTCTCCTTGTCCCTTGAAGATTGAAATGATGCTAAAACAAGCAAGGTAAGGACACCATCAATGGTGATTTTTCGGACAACACACAAAAATGAGAGGAAACTTGGTTTTTCTTTGAGTTTCCTTACCTTGGAGCAAAGGAGAATGTCAAGGCAAGAAAAGATGAGCTCAAGCTCTCCCATGGAGATTTCTCTTGGCACCAAAATGAGGTTTTGAAGTTTTGAAAAGACAAGATTGTAGAGCTTGACTTAACTAAGAGAATGGTGGTCTTAGTTTTTGATTTGGCAAAGAGAGCTAGGAGATATAAGAGTTCAAAGATGGAGAATGGTGTGAGAGCTGCTGCAAACCGATGGAGAGAGGAGGAAGAAGGGTTGGCTACGGTGGGAACAAAGAAATGAGAGAATGAGAAGGTAAGTAGCTAGTTTTAGATATTTGTTTGTTAAAAGCAAATAGTAACTTGCTTTATCCTTTATGTATTTACTTGATAAGTGCTAGCAAGGGTGGTGACTCACACCATGAAAACCGGCCCCCTTTAGTTACTTAGGGGTGTTTTGGTCTTAGTTGACCAACTAAATTACATATAATAACATATGTTACAAACTAGCTTATAATAGTTACTATTCACTAAAACAAGGCACATAGATGTGAAATTTTGATTTCTCATTGATCTAGACTTCCAAATGTGATACTAAGTAGTACAAATATTAATTAAAGAGTAATGATGGACATTTAGCCACTCAAAACTCATTTACAAAACAATTTTTCAAAAATGTGCTTTAAGACTCCTTAAAGCACATTTTGTGTTTTAACTTGTTTTCAAGCTTGGTTTTCTTTAGTAATTGATTTAATATGTTCATTAACATATTTATAAGGTATAGGTATGACCTTTAGGTCTTATACAAATTTATCCCAAGCTTAGAGCACATTTTTGCCCATATTGACTTTAAGGCATTTATTTGTGTTTGTTTGGTTTAATTGTCTACTAAGGTTTCCTAAGGACTTAATTAGCCTTATTAAATCATAATTGAATATTATTAAGTCTTGGTAGGCTCTTTGGGTCCTAACCAAGTTCATTCCAAGCTTAGAGCATGTTTTTGCTCAAACTGTCTTTATGGTACTTTATTGTTTTTACCCTGGTTTAAATTGTACACTGACGTTTCTAAGGCACTTTTTAGCCTTTACATACCATAGTTTAAATGTTTAACAACATATCAAGGTTTGGGGTATTTCACCGTCTAAAGCCAGTCGTGGTTATCGCAAACTTAACACTTAATCAAAAACGTCACAGCGGAAATAACTAACACCGGGACCTTGCCACGGTCTGATCATTAGAATATACCAAACCTTAAACCGATTTACAACACTTATCCAAAATATACAACAGACCAAAATACCACCAACCAACCGAGTTTAAACATCCAAGTCATAAACACCAACTTACATCAGTTTAAATATAAACAGACGGGCGCACAAGCGCAACCCGTGCTCAAAATAGGTAACCCATCCTAAGCCTAACCGCTCCTACTCTCGTGGTGTGACTTCATGGGCCTCTTACCTGCAAGTGTAAAAACAGCCCCCAAAGGGGGTCAGCACGAATACTGGTACGACCCTCTCGTGGCCCCCAAGCTAACGGGACTACGACGACTAATTGTCGATAGCATGGAAGTTGATTAGATACATAAGCATAATATGAAGTGCAAAAATGAACATACTTAGTCCACACACAATTGTACGACACAAGTGTTCCCTTAACAAATGGGTTAGTAATAACCTCCTCCAAATCTGATTCCTCTTACCCTCAGTTCTCCTTAACTTACCTCAGTCTTAACCTTATCTTAACCTCAGTATACAAACCGTTCCTAGAATGGGAATGGTTGTAGCTTAACTCAAACTTAGGATTTAGGTGATCCTACCGCACCATCTTAATGCCACCTACCTTGGACGGGAGTCCAGTGTAGCTGAGCCGGCAACCGACCCTAGGCAACGAGTCCGAAGACAAGTCCTCAAGCGGAGGGCGGATCTGATTCAGATACCGACCCCCTTTCCTTAGCATGCATGACCGGAGTCAGTCCCGGGTTCCTCACTCCCCCCCTTAAGTTCCAGTTAGTGAAAATCTTACAAACCATGTGTTAGTTAAACCTTAACGGGTATTAACCAACAGATACCAATACTTAACTCCTTTTCTTAACTCAACAAGTACTAAACTTAGTTAGTAACAATCTCAAGTCTCGTGGGTTAGTGTAAGGAAAACACATTCACAACGAGAACAAGTATGACCGGTTTCATGCTTTATCTTGTCTTAGTCATAGCAATTAAACAGATAGTACACAAGCCGAGGGACACCTCGTTAGCAAGCAGGTCACAAGAAAGACTGTACCGTTCACCGTCGACGGTCGTTTGGTTTATCTCCTTCCAAGTCCTAATTCACAAGTCCTAAAACATTCATTTAGTTTTAGGTTATTATTCAATTCAACTTAATACAATTACTTAACCTCCCTAGACATCAACTTTTACCCATTGTTTTTCACTAAGCCCTATGATTTTTAAACTTAACTTCTAAGTGCATCATTTCTTCATTATCTACTACTTTTTTTCACCCTCTTAGCATGCCCCATAACTTTATAACATCAACATTTATCAATCCCCACCATTAGATATCATTTCCCAACCTTAACAAAGTTTTTGGTCAAAACAGCACCGCGTCCGAACTTATGTCTGAGCTTCCCAAGTTCGGACGCAAGTCGAGACTCAAAAGGGTGCAACTAGACGTGTGTCCGAACATGTGTCCGAGCTTCCCTAAGTTCGGACATAGGTCGAGGAAAAATCAAAAGAAAAATTTTAGGTGTCCGAACATGGGTCCGAGCTTCCCTAAGTTCGGACATAGATCGAGGAAAAAATCCCAAGTGTCCGAACTTCGAAGGCCGGATAGAAGTCCGGACACTGGCCGAGACTCAGAAATTCAATCGCAACAGGGCATGTCCGAGCTTCCAAATTCGGACGGAAGTTCGGACAGGCCAGAATACCCATCTTCTATATCCTTAAACACTTATCTTATTTCTTAGTATGTTCTAACCTCGTTTGGGCACTTAAAATACACCTTAAGCCCTCCACTAAACTCCTTAAATCACCCATCAATATCCATCTTAGTCATTATGCATTTCCCTTGCAATAATGTCAACACTTGTAATGTTTCTCACTAGGCTTCTAAGTGGTGGTTCACACCTATTATAACCACTATGCCAAATGCTTCCTCCCACTATAACATCATCTCCCAAGCATCTTTCACCACCTAAAATTCCTTTATGCAACTACTTAAAGTTCCTACACAAATTTATGCCTCCTTCTTCCAACACATTATTTCCTTTCTACTAGTTTACCAATATTTGCCTAAGTCCTAAATACACAAGTTCATTCATTTGATTCCTAAATCCTCCATGATAATGCCTAAGTCATTCTAACTCACAAGAACACCTTGAACTTACTCTTTTTCATCAAAACAACCCCTAAAGTTCCCTAGTACTACCTTAGTCATGAAATTTCCTTAGAACATCTTAAACACTAAGTTTCTTCATCAAATTTTGACATGGGTTCTCTAGTATATTGTTACACCTAAACACTTGGTTTTTCACCATCAAACAACCAAGATCACTCAGTTCTCATTACTTCATCTTAACACACATTTAAACCAAAACCACACCACACCATCATATAATGTATAAACTTAAAATGCTTGGCACTTGGGCCCTTAAATGACAATAATCTTAACCACTGAATCTCCACATATATTTGCCTTTGATCTGCGAATACACATAACAAGGCTCCCATTGAAATAAAATGCTTCTTGTAATTCATCTCAACATTGTTTAACTATCTCTTTTCATTGGCTCCTTGGTCACAAGTTCTCAAACATAGTCATTGTTTCTCCTAGGTTATATATAGCCCTTTTCTAATGTAAACCCTAAGCTACACTCAACATATACCTAAGTCCCATCCCTTAATGCATTAAACACCTTAAGGTAAGACATTTACCTTGTTCTTTTTAAGCTTCACAAACTTTCTCCCTTAGGTTTTTCTTGCTCAATCTCAGTCACCAAATCAAGTTCTCCTTGCCAATGTTCTAACCAACATTCAATGACTCCAATGAGTACTAAACAACACACTAACCTTAAGGAATAAAACCTAGGTTAAAAATGTGTTTTAAGGTATTAAATTGATTGTTTTTACCTTGGTTTCTCAAGACAAGCTTGGATATGAATCAAGAAGGACCTCCTCTTGCCCTTGGAGAACAAGAAACAAGCTAGAACAAGGCATAACAATGAAGACCCATGAGTATACATTTTCGGTTATGGAGAGAAAATGATGGAAACCTAGATTTTCTTACATATTCTTTACCTTAAGAGAATGGAGAAGCCAATGAACCCTCTAAACTTGGGTTTCCTCCACTAATGGCGGTTTGCCTTGGCACCAAAATGGAGCTCTTGAAGTTTTGGAAAGATAGAAAGGAAGAGCTTGAGCTAACTAAGAAGAATATGTAATTTGTTTTGGTTTTGGAGATAAAATGAGTAAGTAGTAATCAAAGGAAGATGGAACTTACATGGGGGTTGTTCTTCACGTCAATGGAGAAGGGAGAAAGCAAGAGAAATCGGTGGTGAAAGAGGAGAATGAAGAGGTGAGGAGAGAGGTACACAAAGGTAAGATATTTATGTTAAAAGGTGAATAGTGAATTAACTTACTTTTTCTTTTCTTCTTTACTTAACTAGATAAGTGTGGTGAGTCACACTTAAAACCGGCCCCCTTGGTCAAATAATGTATATTGTGGATTTGTTGACCATTTAATTGACTTACTTTGACTAATGTCTTAAACTAGCACTATTTGGTTACTATTCACTAAACAAGGCACATAATTGTGAAATTTTTGATTTCCCATTGATTTAGACTTCCTAATGTGATACTAATTAGTACTCAAGTTAATTAAGGAGTAATGATGGACATTTAGCCACTCAAAACCCATTTACAAGACAATTTTTCAAAAATGTGCTTTAAGACTCCTTAAAGCACATTTTGTGTTTTAACTTGTTTTCAAGCTTGGTTTTCTTTGGTAATTGGTTTAAAATGACCATTAGGATATTACTAAGGTCTAAGAATGATATTTGGGTGCTCACCCAAGTCTCTCCAAGCTTAGAGCACGTTTTTGCTTAAACTGCTCTTTTGGTGTTTCCTTATGTTTTCTTTGATTAAAATGGTTTCTTAATGTTTATAAGGCATTATTTAGCTTTCTTATATCTTAGTTTATCACTTACACACCATATCTAAGTTTGGGGTATTTCAATCTACCCCCCTTAAAAGAACTTTGTGTAACACCCCTAATCCTAAACCTGTTCTAACGTCACAAGTCGTAGCATAAATAATATTAATTCACAGCGGAAAAGTAAAACTAACTAACCCTGGTGTTACACGTCGTTACTCACCCTTGTGAGTAACTAGGCATCCTTACTCCATCCTTCCACTACTTAACGCTGTGATGAGCAGATACTGAGCACCCTAATTATTACAGGCCAAACGAAACTAAATGAGCAACTAAATGAAGCACAACAAACTCCAAAATACATTACATAATAAAACTACAAGTGTTTATTAAAACACAGCAGCTACCCTGTTCCCCGCACTCCGGCTTGTGTCTTCTTCTGTGACCTGAAATGTTTTGCCCATTGAAGGGCTCAGCAATCGAAATGCTGGTATGCTAAATGTAGTCCTAAGTCATCTTGATTCCTTAAGTCGTTTTAGCCATCTTGTTATTAGATTCGTTACATAAAATACCGGTAACAATAGCAACAGTAATAACTGTAAACATTAAACAATCACATAATAGTTCACCTGCAACATCAGTGCATAATAAAACAACAACCAGATAACCACCACCAATAATTCCAACCACAACAACAAGTCATAAGTATTAATTAACTGAACTTGTTAGTAGGTCATATGACCCTTAACCTCTTTAAACCAACCACTTAACTTTCCAATTAATTTCACCTCAAGCGTCATGTCAAGACAACCCTTAATAATCTTTGATAATGGACAGTGTGTCCCCTGGGTTCCAGATGAACCATTACCAGCTGACCTTATGGCCCTGGATAATATTTGACCGATCCGGTCGAACCTGTGCACCAACGGCAGTGCCCTCCGCCATCCCCGAATGTGGCTGATGGATTTCCTTGAGTGACTCTCCTTTGAAGTCTCTCGTAGTGATCACAATGCGCAACCAGAAAGTCGAAACAGTCTGGATTCCTCTATTTATAAGTTAGCCCTTTTGTCAGTGACATAATAACCAATATTGAATTAAGACCTTAACAGTTGACCTTTGTTAGATTCAATAATACCTAAAGGTCAGCTAGCCTTTTTCCCAGTTTAGATGTATAAACTTCCAGTCATAAGACGTTCGCGCATAAAATACAACGCAACAGTTTGAGCAATTCAGTACACAATATCATATACATAAAATCACAGATATCGCTCTTGACAATTAAACACATAATGTCTGGACCTTAGGATAATCCTTAGGACATTCAGACCACACAATTAACATACCGTTCACCGGGGTAATAGCTAGCTTGACAACGCACGCTCTAGTAATTCTTTCACGTACGCTGTTATTTATACATACAATAACGTATATTATTAATATGACCGTCCAATAAATATTACAGTACAGTCACTGTAGAGTTTATTCTCGTTGTACAACCACTTGTATATTATTTATATTCTCCTGTTATTTCAGCAGTGGTCCTAGATAACCTAACAGTTCATTATTTTATGTGGAGTTCACATGTGATAATGAATTTCCATTATACGGTATATCCTTATCTCATTAATTATTTATTCATAATTATTTCATTTATCATTTATATCATATCATTTAATTATTTATGTTATAACCACTTTTATTTAATAGACTTTATATTATACTCCACAATATGCCATAATTCATAGTTTTACTTCCTTTCTTTATTAAATCACAACACCATCCCTATTAACTCGGTATTTATATTTTATACCCAATAACTTCTATAAATTACCAAATAATCACATAACTTTTATAATTTATTAATTAACCACTTTAACATTTCGGAAATTACTACAATAAATATTTTAATCTTTGTAAATTACCAATTGGCCACAAGTACTTTTCGGTTTTAATATTAACTTTCATATAATTACATTTTGACCCTCAAAACTTTATATATGTTACATATTAACTTATAAACCATAGTTTTAACATTTAATTATCTTAATTACCGAAAAGACCCTTATATTGTTGCAAATTATATTTCCGCCCCTATTCAAATTGGCTTTTACATATATACTTTTATAAATTACATATTCATCCCAAAACTTTTATAAACTTAATATTTTATGTCATAAATCATTTTAACCCAAAGTTTTTGGTCAACACTTTGACCAAGACTTAATTTCATACTTAATAATTTAATATACCCATAAAATCATATATATTCTCGGTTACACTCTAAACTTTCCAATAATTACAAAATAGTCCAAAAACTTTATAAAATGTTATTTAAACACTTATTTAAATTCACCAAAATTCATAATATTAATTCCTACCTTATATTATATCATAATTATGCCAAATAACCCCTTATGTTCTCGGCAATTATAATTTATACACTAAACTTTTCAAAATTTACATTTTAGCCACATAACTTATTAAAATAGCCATTTAAATACTTGTAGCTATTTTTAATATTCCCAAATTTATAATATAAGTTAATACACTTATATATATGTTAAAATTCGCCAAATCTCATATAATGCTCTCGGCCCTAATTTAATTTTATCATATGGTTTTTAAAACTTGATTTAACTTTATAATAAATACATATAAATGTATACAAGCCATATAACACTTCTAAAAATTATGCTAATGACTTAGAATGATTATAACCTCAAAATATAACATTTTATTCCTAGACCACTCGGTTTACTTATTTATGTAACTTAATTAATTTTTTTTTGTGACACAAATATATACCTTAAGGTAATAACCTTACCTTATATGTTATAAATTATTTTTCTTGATACTTTAGCTACATAATTTCGGCCTTAATATTAACTTGGCCTAAACATGATTTTTATACTAAAGTTTGAAGCTTAAATTAAACTTAAACTTAATAAAAACTTGTTTATATAACTTACCCTTAAATCAAGACAATTCTTGTACTAGATTTTTCCTTGGATTTCTAAGCTCTCCAAATGCTATTTTGTTGAAGAACTTTCGGCTCCTTATAAACATTTAGGAGATCTATTTGTTAGACTTCTAACAAGAGTTTATAAATAATAATTGAAGTAATTTTACAAGAGTTTACCTTAGGAATTTATCAAGGTATTTTTGATACACCTTGGGATGATTGTAGATCCAAGTTTCCTTCATGAAATAATGAAAAGAATATGGATTTAGAAATTCCAATATTTTGAAAATTGCTTAAGGTAATTTACTAGGATTTTCAACATGAAAATATACCTTAACTTGTTCTTGTTGTTCCTTGTGTTGTTGTTGAATCTAGGAACCTCCTTGGTACACCTAAGCTTGGTGAAAATTGTAGGAATTGCTAGGATGATTTCTTGCTTCAAGACTTGGTAGAATTAACTAGGAAATTACATTAAAATGGTGTTAGGATTTAATACACCATTAATGGAGCTTAAAGCTCTAAGGAATTAAATTAGCAAAGGAAGAAGAAAGGAGGAAGCAAGAGAAGACTTACCATTTCGGTGAATGAGTGCAAGGAGAAATGAGAGGCTACGTGATGTCTTAAGACAAGAAGGACAAGGAAGAAAATTGGAAATGATTGGTAAGTTTCAAGGCATTATTTTATGTCTTATCTTTGATTAATTTGACTTAGAAACTTGACTACAAAAGTCTCTATTTTGAGACAGATTTTCGGCTGCTAGAAGAGAAATAATGGAGGTTTGTTTGATGATTGAAACCTAGAAGACAAGAGAAGTGGGTAATTGTTTTCTCTTTTGATTTTCTAATTGGTTTGTCCTTGTTTTTCCATGTCCTTTACGGTTGAATTAGAGCAGCTTGGCACCAGATTTCTTTGGTGATTGAAGACATAATATCATGCCTATATAGGTAGGTACTCTAGCTTAATTTTTACAAGGCAATCAAGACTTATTTTCCTTGTCAAAATCGGACAGCACAAGCCTAGGAACAAGTTGATTTTTGTTTGATTTGAGATAAGAACTAATGCTTGTTAGGTATGTGTTTTATTAACTAACAAATGAAGCAAACAGCATCTCTTTTCCCTTGTCAAAATCGGCTGCCATGTGCCAAATGAGCCACTTGTTTTGCCTTGTTTAATTGACTAGTCAAATGTATGACTAGATTTGTATTTAATTCCTTTGTCTTGATATGAGCTAATGTTCATTATTTTCTTGCAGGGGGAAATCGACAATAGAGGCCTATGTTGACTGATTTATTTGTTACATAATTATATAGTACATGCTAGGTGGTTTACATTATCATAAGGCAATTTTTGAAGCAAAACTAGCCAAAATCACCCAAAAAACGGCCCATATAGAGGCCAAATGGGTTTGATTTTTAATCTGATTTTTGTTACACTATATTGTACTAAGATCATACTAATATTTGTAATAGGTTCCAGCATTTAATTGGTACATTTTTAATATGGTAAAGGATGAAAGTTTTAAGGTAAAAATGCTGATTTTCGGTACCTTTTTGTCCCAAAACTCGCCCCCATTTGTACTATGAATTTAGTACTGTCATCAATTGATTTAGATGGTCATTTTATCCACTTTTAAGTTTATCAACTCGTGGATCCTCAAAAACTTCAAGGTAATTGAGTAAAACGCATTTTCGTGACACCCGAAGGTGCGTTTTTGTGCTTTAAGGATTTTCTAGAAAGTAAGTAGTTGCTATGTGTTCCAAGTGTTTATTGCCATTTTTTATAGTCAATAATAATATGTTGAGGTGTTACATTGAGTTATATGGGGTCATATCAACTTAGAACACAATTCTCGGGCTAACCGGGCAAAAAGGAGCGTTAAGAAACTCCCCCGAGTATTTTGTCTTTAACTAAGAATTTATTTTGCGAACTTTGTCTTAAATGTTCATTAAGGTACTATTATGCATTTAGAATGATTTTAATGCTTTACTTTATTTAATAAGGTATTTCCGGGACTTTCGGGCCTTAAGGGGCCTTTAAGGGAACTCCCGGGCATTTTGTATTTTTACTCAGTTCTAACTGAGGGCTTGTGTTTCAAAGGTCATATAATGATCCTTGGTCAACTTTATATGAGTTTTTTTGTTTATATAACTAGTTTAGCTTAAGGTCGGGCTTTAACGCACGTTTTTGACCTTAAGGAGTTTAGGTGCGATCATAAGAGCTTAAGATAAATATTTACTCAGAAGGAGTTGAATCTCAGACAGAGATGGTTGGAATTCTTGAAAGACTACGACATTGACCTCCAATACAAAGAGGGAAAGGCCAATGTTGTAGCGGACGCCCTGAGCCGTCGAGCACACTCACTCCATTCGCTAGTTTCTTTCTCCAGCTTGGTTGATGAGGTGCGAGAGGCTCAGAGGACAGATGAGTATATGAGAGAGGTCAGACAGAAGCTGACAGATGGTACTTTTGAGAGTCAGAAATATGACTTCAGACTTCACGACGATGATCTGATCAAACTTAAGGGCCGGTTATGCATACCACGGGGCAACACGGATCTGAAAGATCGTATACTTAGGGAATCACACTGTTCTTCAGTTTCCATCCATCCGGGAGCCTCTAAGATGTATAAAGACATGAAGAGATACTTCTGGTGGTCGGGGATGAAGACAGATGTTACCGAGTTCGTCTTGAGGTGTCTTACTTGCCAGAAGGTGAAATTCGAGCACCGACGACCGGGCGAATGGTACAATCGATGCCAGTTCCGGAATGGAAGTTCCATGATATCTCCATGGACTTTGTAGTTGGACTCCCACCATCTAGGGGAGGTCTCAACATGATATGGGTGGTGGTGGATCGCCTTACCAAGTAGCCCGATTCATACCAATGAAGGATACTTGGAAGGTGACCAAATTGGCTGAGTTGTTTGAGAAGGAAATTATGAGGCATCACGGGATACCGAAGACCATAGTGTCAGATAGAGATACTAGATTCCTTTCGAGGTACTGGAGAGCTACCAGAGAAGCGTTGGGTACAGAACTGAAGTTGAGTACCGCGTTCCATCCTCAGACAGATGGTAAGACTGAGCGTACGATTCAGACACTCGAGGACATGCTGAGAGCATGTGCCTTAGACTTCTAGGGCAGTTGGATTGACAAATTACATCTAATCGAGTTTTCATACAACAACAGCTACCACGCTTCGATCAAGATGGCACCTTTTCAAGCTTTGTACGGTAGACCATGTCGTACACCGCTCTGCTGGGATGAGTCAAGTGAGACGGTCATTATAGGACCAGAGTACTTAGAGCAAGTTAAGGATGAAGTTCAGCAAATCAGGGAGAATATGAAAGCTGCTCAAGATAAGCAGAAGTCGTATGCTGATATTCGACGACGAGACCTGGAGTTTGCAGTGGGCGACCGGGTATTTCTGCGAGTTTCACCGATGAAGGGTGTATTCAGATTTGGGCAGAAGGACAAATTAAGCCCGAAGTTTGTTGGTCCTTATGAGATTACGGAGCGGGTGGGCCCGGTTGCTTACAGGTTGAATTGACCTGCCGAACTGGGTAAAGTGCATGATGTTTTTCATGTTTCACAGCTAAAGAAATACATGCATCACCCCTCCCATGTGTTAGAACCTGAGAGGTTGACATTAGAACCGAATATGAGATCAGTGGAGGTTACACAGAGAATCTTGGATAGTAAGACTAGGGACACTCGCCATAAGTCAGTGCGACTGGTGAAGGTTCTCTGGTCTAACCAGGATGTCGAAGAGGCCACGTGGGAATTAGAGGATAAGATGAGGGCGAAGTACCCTTCTTTGTTTACTGACTAGATCGTCTGTATAGGGTACGGGGTGTACCCCGTTTTAAGGGGGAGAGCTTCCTCGCTTTTGAGTTAGGAAACGAGCATGTTTGTCGTTTGTTTGGTTGTGTAAGATGTGATTTTGTGTAAGTTGCTACACTTTGGTGATAAGTTTGAGTTATGTATAATACTTATGTATTGTATTTGTGATTGACCTTTGAGTCTTGAGATGTGTGAATGAGATGAGTTATGTATAATACTTATGTATTGTATTTGTGATTGACCTTTGAGTCTTGAGATGTGTGAATGAGAATATAAGATGTGGTATTAAGATTAAGAAATTGAGTACCGTGAATGATTTAGTACACGTGTGAACTTTGGGGACAAAGTGAAATACCCCTAACATTTAAATAATTAAATAATGGTAAATATATATTATTTAGGGGATTATTCAACCCTAAGAGAGTATATAAACACTCAGGCGTTAACACACAATTTAAACCAAAACCACACCACACCATCATATAATGTATAACTTAAAATGCTTGGCACTTGGGCCCTTAAATGACAATAATCTTAACCACTGAATCTCCACATATATTTTCCTTTGACCTGCGATTACACATAACAAGGCTCCCATTGAAATAAAATGCTTCTTGTAATTCATCTCAACATTATTTAACTAACTCTTTTCTCATTGGCTCCTTAGTCACAAGTTCTCAAACATAGTCATTGTTTCTCCTAGGTTATACATAGCCCTTTTCTAATGTAAACCCTAAGCTACAGTCAACATATACCTAAGTCCCATCCCTTAATGCATTAAACACCTTAAGGTAAGACATTTACCTTGTTCTTTTTAAGCTTCACAAACTTTCTCCCTTAGGTTTTTCTTGCTCAATCTCGGTCACCAAATCAAGTTCTCCTTGCCAATGTTCTAACCAACATTCAATGACTCCAATGAGTATTAAACAACACACTAACCTTAAGGAATAAACCTAGGTTAAAAATGTGTTTTAAGGTATTAAATTGATTGTTTTACCTTGGTTTCTCAAGACAAGCTTGGATATGAATCAAGAAGGACCTCCTCTTGCCCTTGGAGAACAAGAAACAAGCTAGAACAAGGCATAACAATGAAGCCCCATGAGTATACATTTTCGGTTATGGAGAGAAAATGATGGAAACCTAGATTTTCTTACATATTCTTTACCTTAAGAGAATGGAGAAGCCAATGAACCCTCCAAACTTGAGTTTCCTCCTCTAATGGCGGTTTGCCTTGGCACCAAAATGGAGCTCTTGTAGTTTTGGAAAGATAGAAAGGAAGAGCTTGAGCTAACTAAGAAGAATATGTAATTTGTTTTGGTTTTGGAGATAAAATGAGTAAGTAGTAATCAAAGGAAGATGGAACTTACATGGGGTATGTTCTTCACATCAATGGAGATGGGTGAAAGCAAGAGAAATTGGTGGTGAAAGAGGAGAATGAAGAGGTGAGGAGAGAGGTACACAAAGGTAAGATATTTATGTTAAAAGGTGAATAGTGAATTTACTTACTTTTTCTTTTCTTCTTTACTTAACTAGATAAGTGTGGTGAGTCACACTTAAAAACCAGCCCCCTTGGTCAAATAATGTATATTGTGGTCTTTGTTGACCATTTAATTGACTTACTTTGACTAATGTCTTAAACTAGCACTATTTGGTTACTATTCACTAAACAAGGCACATAATTATGAAATTTTTGATTCCCCATTGATTTAGACTTCCTAATGTGATACTAATTAGTACTCAAGTTAATTAAGGAGTAATGATGGACATTTAGCCACACAAAACCCATTTACAAGACAATTTTTCAAAAATGTGCTTTAAGACTCCTTAAAGCACATTTTGTGTTTTAACTTGTTTTCAAGCTTGGTTTTCTTTGGTAATTGGTTTAAAATGACCATTAGGATATTACTAAGGTCTAAGAATGATATTTGGGTGCTCACCCAAGTCTCTCCAAGCTTAGAGCACGTTTTTGCTTAAACTGCTCTTTTGGTGTTTTCTTATGTTTTCTCTGATTAAAATGGTTATTAATGTTTCTAAGGCATTATTTAGCCTTATTATATCTACTTTATCACTTACACACCATATCTAAGTTTAGGGTATTTCAAAACTAAAGTTTTCAGATGAATATGCAAAAGTATTTGCCCAGGTTTGAGGATTTACTCCGTGGAATCATTAAACTTCTTGTGCGTGGCTGTGATCATTTGGCCTTTTTTTCTATGTCCAGTTTTTTACAGATTGCTGAAATTGTAGCAAGAAATCCAAGACTTTTGGTATTTTCTCTCCTTTGTAGAATTATCTAATGATAGGATGTACAATTGTGGTGATTATTTATAGAAAATAGTTACTGGTTGATGCAGGTGATATCTGATGAGATATACGAACACATCATTTATGCACCAGCAACTCATACGAGCTTTGCATCTTTGCCAGGGTTGTGGGAAAGGACTTTAACTGTGAATGGGTTCTCCAAGTATTAAACATGACTTTAGTCAGAAATTTTGATATATGATTCAAGAAATATCGATATACACATCCTACGATTGCTATAGGCTTTTGCCATGATTGGGTGGCGGCTTGGATATGTTGCTGGACCCAAGCACTTCTCTACAGCCTGTGGGAAGATCCAGAGTTAGGTATGACTCTGAAGCTTGGAAGTATTCCTGCTTGAATCATCCCAATTTTTTTAGTTTCAAGTGCAATGATCCTTCCATCGTTAGAAGCATGTGCATGGTACATATATGTTGTAGAGCCTTTGGAACATGTGGTTGATTCCGGTTTTTGTGGATGATGCTAGAAGCAGTGTTCTTTATGTTACCTCGAGGGGTCTTCTTAGTTTAGCTATTGTCATGGTATACCTGGAAAAATGTTACATATTGAACCCAACAATGCTTGAAATTCACTAGTAGAAAAAAGATTAAAAATACGTCACATAAATGACGGTTTGTAACACAACCGTAGCTAAAGCATGGGGGGCGCGCGCGGGGTTAGAATGACGAGTTTTAAACGACGGTTTATATAACCCGTCGTTTAAAATTGTTTGACTACGCGCCGCCAATAATCTTAAACTACGGTTAATCTCAAACCGTCATTTTTAATACGTATTATAAACAACGATTAAAATAACCGTCATTTTATGTCTTTGAATCATCGTACGGGGTTCTTAAAAGACGAATTACATTGAACCGCCTCTTTAACCCTAATAATTCCTATTCATCACCTGCGCGCCATATTTCTTTCTTCTTCACGCTGAATTAAGCCCCCCGAAAGCTTCGTTCTCTCTCGATCAACTGTTGTCCCCCTCTAAATTTTGTGTCGTCGTTCTTCCTCCATTGTCGCCACCGTATCTCAGTCGTCGTCATCCATCCACCACCGCACCTTCTAGCTTCTACTCGTCGACGTACCGCATAAGCTAGGCACGCTTTGCACGGCAAGTCGTCGTCTCTGTTTCCACCACCGCAACGCGAGAGATCGTCGCGCGACCTGCATGCTGGCTTGCTAGCTTATTCTCGTCATCCATCCACCACCGCACCTTGTTTGCTTTGCTCGTCGACCGCGCAAGGCTCTACTGTCGTCAGTCTCCACCACCGCGGCACGTGATTGCCGACCTTCATGCTGGTGATCGATTGCTTGAACGTTCTGGTAATATTCTCAGCTTATATTCTATGATCTTTTCCCCTTGTGAAATTAGTAAGCTAGGCTGTGAAATTTGTAGTGATAATGTGGTACTGATTAGCGTGAATTAATCGGTTATGTACCGATTGAAGTCTATCAATTTTGTCTTACTGCTGCCATATTGTTTTTTCTGATGAATTAATCGTTCTGTACCGATTGAATTTTGTCAATTCCGCTGCCATGTTTTTCTGATGAATTAATCGGTTCTGTTTCAATTGAATTCTGTCAATTCTGTCTTAATGCTGCCATGTTTTTCTGATGAATTAATCGGTTATGTACTGATCATCTAGTAAGCTTTTTTCTGTCATTTTTCATTCTAGAACAAGATTTTGCGTTTGCCTGATTTATGATTTGTGGGCTTTTTGTATAATTGCAACTTTCTGTTTCCATGTTTGTCTTAAGTTTCTTGTCTTAACGGTTATTTATGCCAGTTGCAATAAGTTTTAACTGATTTGATGATATCTAGCTTTTGGGTATGGTAATCATTATGATTTTCTTCCTGTTATTTCCTTCTACGGGGGAGCTAGCTATGGTGGTGAAAATACACGTGAGTGCTATTGGATTTGGTGAAATTGTCTTCACTTAGATAGATATATTGGTAATATATAGGATTGGCGAATCAACCAATAATTGAATATTGTGCTGGGAATCTAAGGTCTCTTGTTAGGCTATTTCAATGCTCAGAGAGTTGAAGGGTAACAACCCCATATGCACCAGGTTTTCCATATAAGCAGCATATAAAATCTGATAAATAATCTAACAAACTAAGATCATACTCTACCACAATCACATAGCTGAAATGAAAGAAGAAGCCATGTCAGTAGCTAGAAGGAAGTTCTGATAAGGTAGTGGTGGAGAGGGTGTGAGTCACAGAGACAGCAAATAAGATCAAAGATAATTAACCATTTAGCACCTGGTAGGCCTAAGCAAGGATCTAACAACTTTTGCAGCTTTAAGTCTCTGTTTTACATCAAGAAAACTTGAGCCACTGCTATAGCCTGTTTTCTATTCATCTTTTCGTTAACAACTTAAGCCTTAGAGATAAACCCCTCAAGATCTACAAAACTGCTTTTTTTTTGTTTCAGTCTGTACACAAGGCCATGTGATTACTTTCCTTTTTGAAATGTAAATTATGTGGTGCTCAATGTAAGATTGCTAGTTTTTTTTTCTTGCTTATGTTTTGCTGCAAAACTGCACTAAAGCAAGTGTAAACTGCTGTTCTAAATGTGTTGCTAAACCTGGTAACAATGGGCTGGAAAATTCTTTGTGTTGTGGAGTAATTATGATGGTGAACTGGTAGTTTAACAATGGGTTTTAACTACTTTAGTCGCTGCAGGAGTAATGCAGAAAACAGGTAGATCTAGTCCAAGAGAAATGAGCTGGTAATGACTAAGAGAAATCTGGTTGTGAACTGTGTTGGTAACAGCAGAAAAACTGAATTAATTAGGATTGAAACCTTGGGTTTCCTAGTGTCGAACTTGTATGGAAACTGCTTTAGATAGTAGTTAGGGAAGTCTGAAGCATTAAGTGACCAATATGCCAACTAGTTATGAGTGGAACAACCAGCTAAGTCGGTCAGGAGAACTCTGTAGGAACCAACTAACGAGATAGTGAAGAAATGAACTCTACCACTTCTCATCTCTACACAAACAATTTTCAGAAATAATAGGAAGGTTGAAATGACTTGATAATGAACTTAACAACTTGCTAACACATTATAAATGAGCTGGGGATTGTTTGAGAAACCAGTAGCACATTAAAAAGAGTAGAGGAATTAAAAGAATGTAGAAAACTCAACACATCTACAGCTGCTGATTGATTCTCTACATCTGAATATATTGTTGTCCCGCATTACTGAACTGTTTCAGTAGGTTTTAAATATTTATAATGTTTGTGAATTTCTCTTCTGCTTGAACCCTTGGATTAACTCTAGTTATTTTAATCAGACCTAAGGTGGCAAGGCTCTGCTCGCCGTCTCCACCACCGCTGGATGCAATCGACCTGCTAGCTTGCTTCTTCTCGAAGGCGCTAGCTTGAACTGGTAATATTCTCAACTTATCTTCTCCGATCATCAGCAAATAATGTACAATCCTTTCCCCTTGTGAAATTAGTAAGATAGGTTGTGAAATTACGGAAGAACCAAATACGGCCGCGTGTGATCAATTATATGTACCTAGCTGACACTCCTCTGTTCAGTTAGTATGTACACTCCCTTGGATTGAGCATTCTGACCAGATTGTTGCTTCTAAATTGCGTTTGTATGGTCGGTTTCAACCAATGCATTACTACTGATTATATATTATATCTGTTGAGGCAGCTTTTCTTCCCTTACAACATAGGTAGCTATGTCATCATTTTTTTTGCTGCTGTCAAAATTTGATTAATACCACATCTTTGCTTCAGTTCTTGTTTATTTCTCCATTTCTTCAACATCAATAATGCTGCGATTAGGATATACATGTTTTGCGCTCTGATCATTCTTTACTTGAATTTGCGCCTGTACAGTGATAAGTCACTGGGTTGCATCTCACACACCAATTTAGATTACAGGCTGATTGCGTAACCGGTAATACACTTGAACTTAATGATTCTTAATATTATTATTTTCTTTAGTATTAGGATATACATGCTCTGCACTCTCATCATTCACACTTGAATTTACACCTCTACAGTGAAAAAGGTCACTTTCCCTGGGCTGCTGCATCTCACACACCAATTTGATTACGGGCTGATCCCGGAACCGGTAATACACTTGAACTTAGTGATTTTAAATATTGTTATTTTCTTTAGTATTAGGATGTACATGCTCTGTGTTCTCATCATTCTCTACTTGAATTTGCACCTCTACAGTGAAAAGTCACTGGGCTAGTTGCTGCATCTCACACACCAATTTTGATTACGGCTGATTCTGGAACCGGTATACACTTGAACTTACTGTGTTTAAATATTGTTATTGTCTTTAGTATTAGGATATACATGTTGTGCGTTGTCATCATTTTCTACTTGAATTTGGCCTTGTACAGTGATAAGTCACTGGCTGCTGCATCTCATACACACCAAATTGATTAAGGGCTGAAAACAGATCATCTTGGAACCGGTAATACACTCGAACTTACTGATTTTAAATATTGTTATATTATTTGGTATTAGGATATACAACTAGTAGTATATGCATATATAGGTATATATTAGGAAAAGTAGATGGAGATATATAGTAATAATGAATCATCTAATTGGTGATTGGAGGAAAGTTTGATTACACCACGTTGAGATTCTTGGATAAACCATCACATAAACCTTCTGTACGTCTTTTTAATATACACCACCGCAACACAAGACTATACTCTCTCTCAAATTGAAAATTGACCCGAAATCAGCAACAAACCGACCCTGACCAAACTGAACCATATCGTTGTAAGCCGAGAATAAACCACAATATTACACAACCATCCAAACCACAATCAACTAAACCGAAGTAACCACAAGCATACCTTATTTACTCTTAAAAAATGAATGTACAACATCAACAATTTTGTTAAGGTATGTGTAGGTTACTAATGTGTAACAGTATTGTAGAAGAAAGAAGATGACACATTCATGGATGTATAGTGGGAAATTAGACAATAAATATCTCGAAGGAGTCGACAAATTTTGCAATGTTCTGGTGAATAATTTGACTCCGGCCAATAAGGGGTACATATTTTGTCCTTGTGTGGACTGCAAAACTATTTGAAGTATCGAGAGATAGAAAAAATAAAAGAACATCTGATTCGCCGTGGTTTTACGAAAGACTATGAAGCTATAGTCCGGTGGCATGGTGAGAGTGCAGTAAATGTCATGTGTAATGAACAAGACTATCGTGAAGACAACCAAACAACTGTGGATGAGCACAACACAAAGACAATGAACCAGATTTCGATGACATTGCTGCAATATTGGAAGTGTTTGAACAAGAGTTTTACAACAGGCCAGAAACCTATGAGACTTTGTTGGATTCATCCAAAACACCATTGTATCCGGGGTGTGATCCTACAAAGTTGAGTAAATTGAGTGCTGTCTTGAAACTCTTCAATTTAAAATCAAAACATGGTTGGAGCGATGTGAGTTTCACTGCTCTTTTACAGCTGATGAAGAGCGTACTACTACCTGCGGATAATGTTTTAC
>CM041778.1:271279087-271568630 GCA_023374045.1 Limonium bicolor | reverse complement strand
TGGATTAAGGTCTTGATCTCCTGCCTTTTTCTCTGCTTTATGTGTTCGGGGTAGTACTTCTCCCGCAACACTTCTACGAACTCTGTCCATTCTAATTCCGGTGTAGCTCTACGGTGGCCCTCAATAGTCCGCCACCAAATGTCAGCTGCGCCCTTCAGGCTGTATGCGGCGATGTCGACCTGTTGATCTTCTGGAACTCCGACAGTCTTGAACGTCTTCTGGTGCTCTGTATTGAACTTCTCCAGTGCGACGGGGTCCGGTTCTCCTGAATAAGTTGGTACTTTCGCGTCAGCAACGCTCTTCAACCAGTTGGTTTCTCTGGGCCGCGGCGGGTGGGGTATGGCTCCAGTAAATTGAGCTCCTAGCTGTTGCGCGAAAGTTACCATGGCTGCTGTTAAGTCTTGTACTGATGGAACATCTGCCGGTGTCTCGCCACTGCGTCCACTACTGTCTCCTCGTGGTCCTTCGCTGGTCGACATCTAAGATAGTATATTTTTATTTCTACTCGGTTGCTACACCGTATCACATACACAATCAAAAACATGTAAGTAAGCTAACTACTAGCAATAAAATATCCCTAGGGTTTTCTTTTCTAGGTCACGAATTCTCACGGACGTTTCCCGTAACCCAATATTCCTATGCTCATTGTCCTAGACTCAGTATCTTTCATCAGAGCGGTACTCCGCTCTGATACCACTTTTTGTAACACCCCTAATCCTAAACCTGTAATGACGTCATAATTCGCAGCATAATAAATAGTAATTCGCAGCGGAAAATAAAACTAACTACCTTGGTGTTACACGCCGTCACTCACCCTTGTGAGTAACAAGGCATCCTTACCCTTTTCAACATTACAACTTCTCACGCTGTGATGAACAGATACTGAGCACTCTACTTATTACAAACCAAATCCAACTAAATGAGCAACTAACTGAAATACAACAAACTCCAAAATATAATACATAACAGATCCACAAGTGTTTTATAAAAACACAGCGGCTACCCTGTTCCCCGCACTCCGGCTTGTGTATTCTTCAGAGACCTGAAATGTTTGGCCCAATGAAGGGCTCAGCAAACTATGCTGGTATGCTAAATGTAGTCCTAAGTCTTCTAGATTCCTTAAGTCGTTTTAGCCATCTTGATATTAGATTCTTTACATGAAATACCGGTTTACAATAGTAACAGCAACAACTGTAAGCACTTAACAAACACATAACAATCCACCTGTAAACGTCAGTGTACAATAGTACACAGCATCAATAATCACGCAACAATAACCACATAACAATAAACAATAATCACACATTAGTAAACCATAACAATAACCAAACGAGATACACGTATTAAACTGCACTTTGTTAGTTAGTCACTAGGCTCTTAACCTTTAAACCAATCATTTAACCTTTCCCATTTAATTTCCATTTCAAGTGTCATGATAAGACAAACCTTAATAACCTGTGAAAATGGACAGTGTGTCCCACTGGGTTCCAAAGGAACCGTTACCAGTAGACCTTATGGCCCTGGATAAATATATGTAATGACCGATCCGGTCGAAACTGTGCACCAACGGCAGTGCATTCCGCCATCCCCGAATGTGGCTGATGGATTTGGAGTGACTCCCTTCTTGAGTCCCTCATAGTGATCACAATGCGCAACCAGAAAGTCGAAACGATCTGGATTCCTCTCTTTACAAGTTAGCCCTTTTTGTCAGTGACATAATTATCAATACTTGAAATAAGACTTATCACATTTGACCCTTGTTAGGTTCAATAATACCTAAAGGTCAGTTAGTCTCTTTTTCCAGTTTAGATGTGTAAACTTTAGTCACAAGACATTCGCGCATATAATGCAACACAACAGTTTGGGCAATCCCACATACAATATCATTCACATAAAATCATAGATATCTTCTTAAGCATTTAAACACACAATGTCTGGACCTTAGGATAATCCTTAGGACATTCAGACCACACAATTAACATACCGTTCACCAAGAAACTGCTAGCTTGACAAACTCCTGTTTAGTAGTCCCTTCCCGTACGCTGTTATTTAGACATGCAATACCGGGTAGTATTAATATAACTATTCACTAAATATTATAGTACTGTCACTGTAGTGTTTATACTCGTCGTATGATAACTCCGTATGTTATTTACTTTCCCCCTGTTATTTTAACAGTGGTTCTAGATAATCTAGCAGTTCATTATTTTATGTGAAACTCACATGTGATAATGAATTATCATTTATATTATATCCCTTGGTCATTTTTATTCTAACCAAAATTATTTTATAAACTTAACATTATATTCCTTAATATACCATAATACATTATATTACCTAGTTTTACTTCCTTGCCTTATTAAATTACAAAACCAACCTTTTTAATCCGGTATTTATATATTATACCCAACAATTTAATAAATTACTAAATAGCCACACATAATTTTCCGGTAATCATAATTGATCCCGTTAACTTTTACAACTTAACAAATATCCATATTTTCTATAATTTATTAAATACCCTTATCAATTTCAAAAATTGTAAAACAATCATATTAACTTCTATAAATTGCCAAATAACCTTATAACTTTTATAATTCACTAATTACCCTCCTTAACCTTTGTAAATATTAATTAACCACCTTATTTTACAAATCACCAAATACTCTTACTATTTCGGTAATTACATATTAATACCACCAATTTTATAAATTACTAATTAAGCTCATAAGCTTTTCGGTTTATTCATATAGTTTCTATATTTACACTTTTAACCCCAAAACTTTATATAAGTCACATATTCACTTATAAACTATAGTCTAAATATTTTATTTCCTAAAATAACCGAAACAACCCATATTTTTTTCTTTATTTACATTTCCGCCCATATTAATTTCTATCTTTCATATATACTTCCATAAATTACATATTCACCCCAAAACTTTTATAAACTTAATATTTTATGTCATAAATCATTTTTAACCCAAAGTTTTTGGTCAACACTTTGACCAAGACTTAATTTCATAATTAATACTTCAATATACCCATAAAATCATATGTATTTCCGGTAACATCCTAAACTTCCCAATAATTACAAATTAGTCCCAAAACTTATTAAATGTCATTCTTAACACTTAAACACTTATTTAAATTCACCAAAATACATAATATTAACTCCTACCTTATATTATCACAAATATACCAAATTAATCCTCTAGTTCTCGGCAATTACAATAAACACCCCAAACTTCTCAAAATTTATATTTTAGCCACATAACTTATTAAACTAGACATATAAATACTTGTAGCTATTTTTAATGTTCCCAAAATTTATAATATAAGTTAATATACTTATATATTTTCGAAAATCACCTAAATCATATACTAAGCTCTCGGCTTTAATTTAAATTATTCTATATGATTTTAAAATTTGTTTTAAACTTTATAATAAATATATATAAAGGTATATAAGCCATATAACACTTCTAAAAATTATGCTAATGACTTAGAATGATTATAAACTAAAAATAGAACATAAAATTCCTAAACAATTCGATTTGACCATTCATACCTCATAGTTTATAAATTTGTTATCTAACCCATGATTTTACATAAGGTCATATTTAAATCACTTATGTAATTAACTTTGGTCAAGGCACCTAGTATGGTCAAGGTTGACCTATCTATTATCGATTTGACCAAGAGTCTACCTAATTACGGTTTTGATTTATATTGTAGCAATGTTTGTAAATTGTGTTTAAAATCTTTTAAATAATCTCTATGACATTATATGTCACATAAACATTAGGTTAACTTACCAAATATGCTATACCACATTATAATATATAGCTTGGTTAAATATAACCATAAGATCTCTCGGTTATGTTACACTTGACTATATCTTTTATAGATTATGCTTTAACCCCCCTTAAGTTCCTTCCTTGACCTTATAGGTCATTTGAACACCAAACTTACTAATCAAAAATGTAAAGAATGATATAAAACTTTATACTGAATATATGTAACATACTTACTTGATTTTTTTCAAGCAAATAAATCTGCCACACCCTTCCAAAAGCCCACGGCTGGTTAATACAATTTCTTAGGTTAGTTTTGAACATAACCCAATATATAAGCTTAGTTAGAAATAGCATCTAGGTGGTATAATCTCTTACTTTGCTATCTTTTACTTAAGCTTAGCTCCAACAATTTTTTTGAAGGCGTTCCAGCAACTATGCGCCACCATCTACTCCAAGTAAACATTAGTATTAGTCTAATGATATTAATAGTTGATTTACGTATAACTTAGTTAGACTTAAGCATGAATTTACCTTGTTATAGTGGCTTGAAGGAGGCTGTTTACGCCTGGAATTTGAAGGCAAATGAGGTGTTAAAACACCACACAATATAGGGTATACAACCGGTAATATTAGGTAGAAACAAAGACCATCACTTACCATGTTATCATTATTACCGTAAGTACATGTATGGCATGGTCTTGACAGGTCTTCTATGTGAGTTTATCAGCACCGAATGGCCATGAAAACAAAAGAAAGAAGAAGCTGGAGAAGTGAAGAAGAGAAACGGGAACAAGGTAGCAGAATGGTGTATGTTTAACACCTGTTTTAACACCTTCAAAGTCCTTATATGTCCTCTTCTCCTTCTCTGTTTTTTTCCAGCAAGAAGACACTACATCTTTGCAAGACAGCTCAAGCTAGTTCAAGAGCTGCCTTTCCATGGGGGTTGCTGTTTGCTTACGGTGGAAGAGGGGAAGGAAACTACTGGTCTTCTTCGCTACAGCTGGGGAAGACAATGCAGAAATGAAAAAAAGATTCAGTAGCTTTATGAAGGGATAGGCTGAGTCATTTACGTGAGACCTCTCGGTGGTTTCCAAAAGATGAAGGCAGCTTCATCAAGCTGGGCGGCTCTCCATTATAAAGGTGGTGTATTGTTTAGACTTATCATTAACTTCAGCAGTTTAAGTGGTGTACATGCCACCGATTAGTTTTAATGGGTCTTGCACCATGATCAATATTTAATTGCTCCCAGCAGATAAGAACGAGCATGGGTGGTCTGGAACACTCACGCCTTCGGCTGGAGTGACAATAATTAAGGCATAATGGCTACTTTGAAGCATTAAGTAACATATGTTATCTTATGTAGTAGTGTAGGATGAGTCATGTTTTTTTTTTGATAGGTATTTAATTGTCCCAGCAGATGAGGACGAGCAGGGAATGTCTGAAGCACCACCGCCTTCAGCTGGAGTTTCTTAAAGCATGACCACAAGCTTAAAGGATAAGTAATATATGTTATAGTGTGGGATGAGTCATACCATTAGTTTGAATTTTATTTCAGCATGGGGGAAAGTCCTCTTAACCGACCGTGGTGCTGCCAAGGTGGGAATAATGCTTTGATTAATTAATATTGTGAAGTGTATTTTATCCACCCTTTTTACAGCTCACTTATATTTTTTTTTCGTTATCTTTTTGTTGAGGAAGAAAGAAGTTTGTCTTACAGTATTTTATTGCATCAAACCTGCGATTACAAATCAGTGTAGCAATCTGTGAGCGTAGATTTGATTGCGTGATCATAGAGACAAGGTACAATGCTTACACAGATTAGTCAAGGTCCGTTGTTTTCAACGTTGGTTTTCTAAAATATGAGCATTATTTAACAAGTGGATTTAGTACCTCACTTATGGAGTCTTGTTTGTTTTTTTTTTTATATGTTATATACTCATTACCGGTTTTGATTTGTATCAACATGCATAGTATTGCTCATGGTATATGCTCCCTATTTTATTGATAGTGTACATGTACCACTATCGGTTGTATGGTGTGCATGGCCACAACTCTTTGTCTATATAAGTGCATATAAGTTACGGTTATAATGAGTCTGTTGGAGGTTTTTATTTGTTTAGTTTGTACAGGTATGTTACCGGTAATATATATGAGTGTTAGGTAGATTAATCTTGCTATATTGATGTATACTTATGTATTGTCTAAGTACATTAGGTAGTTAATTATTTTATTAAGTGGAAGTGTGTAAAAACAAGTCCAAATATGCCATATAAAATCGGCATTAATGTACAGATTTTTGGACTTGTAAACCTTGTGCTATAATTAATGTTCTAATATTTCTTAAGTATTTATGATATGTATTAAATATCAAAATTATGTAACATAAGTTGTTACAGGGTTTAATTGTGTATATCAATTTATTTTAGCATTTATAAATGCTTAAGCATCCGTAAAATATTTACGTTGCTCGTTATGTAAGGAGTTTAGGTGCGTTTTAAACGCCTAGGTGTATATATATTTTTCTCAGGGTTTAATAATCCCCAAATAATATTTATAATTCCCCAAATAATATTTATTTACTTATATTTAACTATTTAAATGTTAGGGGTATTTCATTATCTCTCACCTTTTTAATAAATTTCATCGATTTATTAAAAAGCTTTACTAAATCTGTTTTAATCTGATCGGTGATAAACAGCTAGGTTAATTAAGCCGTAAATCTGTAGGAAACTTATTTTCATCGGATAAGTTAGTACTCATTTGCAAGAATATAATTCCTCGCACTTAATTTCCGTTTACTAGTGCTTGCTTGAGTTTTCATCGGACCTTGCATTTTCTGGTAATCGAGTTCTTATGAGTCTATGATTAGTCCTTAGGATAATAACAGGAATTTTGCCAAACTATTATAATAAACCGGTAGAGATAGCATAATTAATCAGATTATATAAACCTGAACCGGAGTTCCGTTTAATTTATCTTCAACTCAGTTAATCTTATCTGTTGTTTTATTTTACAAAAACAAGTCAATTAATTCCCCCCTCTTGTGACAAGCTTAGGTACTATTTTATTTCGCTATAAGTCCCACGGTTTGACCCCGGCCGCTTCTGTCTTACTATACTACTGGTGACCGGGTTTTATTTGCAGCCCGACGGATATTTTGAGTATTAATTTCTTTCTTAATTATTTTAATTACACCAGTTCCAACCACTCACAATATACAGTCTGCAAAATGGCGCCGTTGCCGGGGACTTTATTTATTCTAGTTCCTAAGCCCCGGATAATTCACCTGTTACATTATAATAATCTGTTACTATTATTTTGGACATCTGACTTTGGACATCTGACTACGGACATCTGACTTCTGACTCTTTATTTTATTGTCATTTATTTTTCAGTCATTTAATTTCCATTGTCCTTTAAATTTCAGTAAATTAACTACTAACCTAAAATTTCTGTCATTTAATTTTCTGTCATTTAATAATCTGACTCTAACTACTAACTTATAATTTCTGTCATTTAAATTTCTGTCATTTAAATTCAGTCTACTAACTACTAACTTATAATTTCTGTAATCTAACTACTAACTTATAATTTCTGTCCATTTTTATTTATTTTAACACATCATGAGTTTCTTTTTTCTGTTTTGAGTGGTGAATGCCTTTTACCAGGTCAAACAGCCTCCCGGAAAATATTAATAATCACACGGTTGGTTACATCCCAGAGATCGAGAGAACCTTTCTACGCACTCTAAGCCAGAGACGAACTCAACAAAACATTACCACCACAGAGATAGAATCTAACCCGGAAGCTGATATGGCATCTACACCTGTAACACCCCATCCAACATTAACACACTTACAATAAACTGCAGCGGAATAACAAACCTCATCACATTACTTAACTCGTTGGTGTTACACGCCGTTAGCCACCCACGTGGCTAACAAGGCTAATCCATATACATTGTACCGGTCTGATGGGCTAAATTCCCGAGCAACTACACATTATGATCCCTTTCCATTAATAATAACAACAACTTACACCTTTCAACTATACCGAGTATTTATAAACTGATGCCGACAACAATTTCGCTCTTACTACACCTACTGTATATATACACTTAAATGAATACCCATGTACAATGACTACCCCGTCCTACTCTCGAACGGCTCCCAGCTCTCTGTACCTGAAATAGGAAAAGAAGAGAAAGGGTGGCCCCCAAGGGGCTCAGCACCTTTGCTGGTATGGTAATCCCGCAGCCCACATGCTACCGGGCCACGCACAACTAATTGTCGTCTTAGCATGCGGTTGATTATATTTAAATCATGCATGTAACTGTAAACACACAACACATAATATTTTGCCTCAATGGGCTCAACAAATGGATAATATATCCTTACTTAATAAGTCACTCATGGTATTCATTATTCCTAGAGTGTTTCTCCTCTAATGGAGCTACTTCCTTAATAGACGACAACTACCCGTTGATCGGGTTATCCTTAAACGCCTCTTATCACAAACTGGGATTCATATCCATGATCCACACACTCCATATCTTACAACATATATCATTCCTCACATAACAAAACTTAATCAACACTTCCACGTATCGACGTGCACATGATAACATCGCAATAGGAATTACTTACAATAACATCACATAACATAACGGGAACGGTCCTCTTAGGAACCGACCCAAACATAGTTAAATCACTGGTGAGCCTAGAGAATGTGTCACCCTCATGGTAAGCTCGTTATACAACAACAACACTCATTACCGTCCTAATAGTCGGACAAGTAACTTAAGTTAAGATGGTTCGGGTTTGGAGGCCCGAACACACCACACAAACACATGTTCCCCCTAAACCGATCATAAGTCAGAATAGCTAAGCTTTGGAGTGAGCTATGGGAGATCATAACCCGTGAGGGAAACAACCATAACAAAGAGAAGGGTAAGGCTAAGAAGGATACCTTCTCCCAAACAACGTGCGACCGGCCAAACCGGATTCCTCACTACTGTTAGTACATACTTACTTTTAGATATTAGTTAGAACCCCACTATGGAATCTATCATAACTACACTCATACAGTATTAGAACTGGGTTAAACATACAAGGGAGATCCCTACATTCACATACACATATCACACAATTAACACACGCATAGCCGTGGTTAGTATGTCCCATGGTTCGGGTCGTTTACTCCAATCCAATACCAAACTCTCATGTGATCCTAGACTCAGTTAACTAAGGTTAACACTTCCGAGGTTAAATGGTATCGGAGTTGAACACGCCACATAAATGAATTACTGTAAACTCATTACATGTTTTATCTTACAACGTGGCAAACACACAGAAAAACACATTGGCATACAAGCCGGTGTAATCCGGTAGGACACAGGTTGCAAGAAAACCATACCTGTCACCGGAGTCCACTTTACCACGTCCACTTATGTTCCTCGAGCAATTCTCGAACAACTGACAACATTACATGTACTTTTATTAACATTGGGGTAACATGTTTGTTTAAAGTCTAATGCTTATAACTTTTCCCCGTTAACTTGGTTAAATAACTTTACATTTTTAACATGTTTCACTCTTTCATTTACTTCAACTTTTCACCCACCAAATTGTGACTATAACTCACCTAACATGTCCTACACAACCTTATAACATCATTATCCATCAATCCCCATCATTAGACATCTTTTAATAACCTAAAACAATGTTTTTATAGTGGTCCGGGACTTGGTCCTCTTCTTAAGTCCCGGACCATATGCTAACTCAAGTCTCGGCCTTTTAAAATGGGGTGGTCCGGGACCTTATACAAGGCCTAAGTCCCGGACCACATCCTTATGTGACTCTCGGCCTATTTTACACCCCTGGTCCGGGACTTGAACCATGACCTAGGTCCCGGACCAAAGCTACAGACTTGGTAAATTGCATTTTTCAAACCTTGTTGCATTATTTCTCCACCTCCATTAATTACCCAAACTTCATACATGAACTTAGGCATATTCTAATACCAAAATATCACTTTGATTCTCCTTACAACATTGTCTTTTTTTTTTTGCATAATTTTGGGCCGTCCGACCCACCGTCCGACCCACACTGGGTCGGACCGTTCCAGAAACTTTTCCCGTCTGCTAAATACTCATGTCCGACCCATGTCCGACCCAACCATCTGGGTCGGACCATTCCAGAGACTTAGAGCACACATGTCCGACCCATGTCCGACCCAACCATCTGGGTCAGACCATTCCAGAAACATCAACGGGTAACTTAACAGAGGCTGTCCGACCCACCCTGGGTCGGACCACTGGGTCGGACAACATCAAAAGTTGTCCAAAACTGTCAAACTTTCTCCAAACTTTTCCTCAAGCCTCCTAATGTGTTCTAACATCATTTGGCACCCTTAACCCTTCATATAACATCCATAAAACTCATTTTATAACTCCTTAAACACTTACTCTCTTCTTACCAAAATTCCTTACACTTATATTGTTTTCTCCTTAAGATTTCTAAGTGGTATTTTACCTATAATGACCACTATACCAAGGTGTTTCCCCTACACCTTAACATCTCCTCTAAATCACTTTAATACATGTTTTCTTCCCAAGTAAAACATTTGTTCACCTTTCACACTTCCTAGTTCACCAAAACCATTTAAAACACTTAGAACTTCTCACACATTTTCCCAAATTTGGCCATAGCTTCTCTTGTATATACTCACATCCAAACACTTAGGTTTTTACCTTATTTCATTCAAGAACAGCTAAAATCCATCAACCACACTTTATACACAAGACTTCACACATTTAGCACTACATCACAATATAGTGCATAACTTAAATTGCTTGGCACTTAGGCCCTTAAGTAACATGGCTCTTAGGCCCTTAAATTGCATAAACCTTAAACACTGAATTTCCACAATATATAAGCCTTTGACCTGCAATTACACACACCAAGACATATGTTCCTTTACTAGTATCCTTGAGAACACCTTACTAAGTCATTCACCATTTGCTCTTTAGGTAGTTTTAACAAGCATTATAAGCTCATTTCTCCTAAGGCATTAAACAACATTAGGTTAGTATATTTACCTCTTTTCCAAACAAACTTCTTTCTCGTTTCCTTATAAAACCGGTAAGGTATTTTATTCCTTGTCAAGTTCTATACATTGTACAAACAACATAATGAGTATTCAAGCTTTAAGCTTCATCTCATTGTAAACCCTAGATTTACATTGTTTCAAAAACATTAATGTACTTGTTTTACCTTGATCTTTGAAGAGGGTTTGAATATCTATGAAGAGAGGACTCCACCTAGTCCATAAGAGATTGGAATGAAGCTAGAACAAAGTCACACAAAGAGCTCCATCAATGAGTATTTTCGGTCAACAACAAAACATGGAGGAAACTTGATTTTTCTTTGAGATTCCTTACCTAGAAGCAAAGGAGATCAATAATATGTGGAAAGACAAGCTCAAGCTCCTTCAATGGTGGAACTCCATGGCACCAAATGGGGCTCTTGAAGTTTTGAGAAGATAGAAATGAAGAGCTTGATGAGAGGAAGAGATTGGTGGTGTTTGTTTTTGATTTGGATAAGTGAGCTAGATTTTACAAGAGATTAAAGATGGACTTCCATGGTGGTGGTGCTGTATTACCGTGAGAGAACAGCAAGAAGGGAGGAAGGAGAAGGTTGGAACCGTGTGAAATGAGAAAGGAAGGGAGAATGAAGATAGACTTGCTTTTAGAAGATATTTGTAACTTATAAGCAAATAGTACCTTAACTAATTCTTCTTTACTTATTTGATATGTTAACAAGAGTGGTGAGTCACCACACTTAAAAACCGGCCCCCCTTTTAGTTAGAAGGGTATAATAGTCTTTGTTGACCAATTTAATTACTTATAACAATATATGTTACAAACTAGCTTATAAAAATCACTATTCACAAAACAAGGCACATAGAAGTGAAATTTTTGATTTCCCATGATATAGACTTCCAAATGTGATACTATATAGTACACATGTTAATTAAAGAGTAATGATTGACATTTAGCCATTCAAAACTCATTTACAAGACAATTTTTCAAAAACGTGCTTTAAGACTCCTTAAAGCACATTTTGTGTTTTAACTTGTTTTCAAGCTTGGTTTTCCTTGGTAATTGATTTAATATGTTCATTAACATATTTATAAGGTATAGGTATGACCATTAGGTCTTTTACAAATTTATCCCAAGCTTAGAGCACATTTTGCTCTTATTGACTTTAAGGTATTTTCTTGTGTTTTGTTTGGTTTTATTATCTACCAAGGTTTCCTGAGGACTTGATTAGCCTTATAAAGTCATAATTAAATATTATTAAGTCTTGGTAGGCTCTTTGGGTCCTAACCAAGTTCACTCATAGCTTAGAGCATGTTTTTGCTCAACTGTATCTTAGCGTTTTATTGCATTTACTATGGTTTAAATTGTTCACTGATGTTTCTAAGGCACTTTTTAGCCTTTATATAACATAGTTTGATATTTAAACCACATATCAAGGTTTGGGGTATTTCAATCTACCCCCCGTAAAAGAACTTCGTCCTCGAAGTTTACATTTCCCTCACATCTTGGATTATAATACGGGGATTACTTATAGAGATAAAACTTCCATAACCAAACACACTTTACATCACGACCTCAGACTTAATGGTCCGGGCAACACATTCACATCCACACATAACATAACATATTCACATGATAACCTCGACTCAATGGTCCGGGTATCTTAACAACACTTACACATACATAAAACCCTTAGACTCTTGGGTCTGGGTACCATAACAACATTCAGACACATAGGTCTTGATAACATAACAGCCTTTAGACACAGAGGTCTATGTAACACAACACATTTAGACTCATAGGTCTTAATAGCATACACTTTTAGAACTCGAGGTCAAAATAATATTTATTACACATACCACACAACATGTCATAGCATGTATAACAATCAAAAATATTTTTGATATACACTGTGATCCCGCAGAACCCGGTCGCGATGGACACTTTCCGTCCCCGTGCCTCTGGGAGATCAAAACAATCACTTAAATTTAAAATTTCCTTGTGAGGTTAAGTAAGAGAACTTTAATTATGTAAAGTACCTATCAACGTTTTATAAATACCAATTGAAAATCCTTTTGAAAACACACACAACTCCAAGTCCAACTTAAGCTCTTTGCTTCTTTTCTTAGCGTGGTTATTTGTGACCACTTATTGGGGGTTTCAAGAATCGTCCAACCCTAATGTGATCAGCACCAGTGTTGAACTATCTTTCCACTCCAATTTGTGTTCGGCTTCCCTTGATCACATGCAAATCAAGTTCCACCTCACACTTCATTTTCAAGCATCAAATAAATCACTCATTTCCAATTTTCTATCTTTTAAATCATTCTAGTCATGATCATAACATCTCCAAAGGATAGAACTCCGTCTATCAGTTACCTCCATTCACTTTAATCCTGTTGCCTAGGGAATCTTATTCTCACTAGGTTCTATGTCGGTATCATGCCCTTTCTTGAATCACTATATAGTATATATATACACATATATTTTATCAAAATACAACACACAATTTCACATTTATACATTGTCGGGGTTTTGTTCCCCCTGGAGTTTCTCTACTCCCACACTTGTACTATCACTCACAACTGTTAATAAATCAACACACTTATCACAATGGTATTCGCATCTTCTGTGCGCAATTACCACAATTAAACCATGAATGAATGTGTATGTTTACGTAACACACACACACCAATCATCAAAACAATAATTTTGTGCTATGCACAATATAAGTCACATACACTACGTACACTTGTACGGTAATATACACTAAGTGGTTTTGCGCTCTACCCCCCCTTAAAAGGGATTACGCCCACGTAATCAATCACTAAACATTGGCTTAAATGTTCTGCCGTCGTGAAGTGTTTTAACTTCCACGCGGCCTATTACACAATGGATTCTGATTAGAGGATCTTAACCATATTGGCGGTTTAGTTCCTAAACCAAGAATTCTCATTGGAGTTTGTTTAAACTCTTAGTTGGTTTCGATTCTGGCCTGTTAGGCTTCTAGGCGTTAATAATTAGCCATTCACTCATGTTCACCATGCACATTCAACACTTGAATCACTGGCTCACTAGTTTCTGCTGTGAAACTCTAATAACTGTAGAGCTTAATTGCCCCACTTGTTATTCTTACTGTATTGTACATCCCCAATTGTCACCTTCATCTTGGTAACAATGGTTTCTCAACCGACGCATGGTATCTCTTACCGTTAGCGAATTCGGTGAGTTATAAACTTCCTATCCACTTCCATAACAATTTACTGTGTATACAGCTATGTATTTCACAATGATTGACTTGTTCCCTTCCGACTTACTGTCGGTTGAGATTGAGCTACTACCTAGTGTGTAGTGCTCTCTCAGCTATTTACAACATTTGGGGTGTATTCCATACCGATATTTGGCAGTTAGTGCTACTGTAGTCACTCACTGTTAATCATGTCTCCACATTTGGTTTTGTACAAGTACTCCTTTATTGGTGCGGCCTTGCATTTCCTATGCATCGGCCTTTATAACATTATTGCTTCACAATTAACATGTTTCCAATTCTTAGCTATCCCACTCGTTCATTACTGCGCAAGTGCAATACCAAAACACTCAGTCATACAGAGTGCAGAGGCGTAAACTCTTGACAGTAAATCCCTTATGTGATTCGCCATGGAATTCACACTGAGTTCCTTATCACATAGTACCGACCATTGGCTTATTGCCCAGTCTGTGTATCATCACTTGCTTGCATGTCCATTGAGTTTAACCCATAACTGGTCTTATCCGCCACAACACTTATACAACGGTCGCTTACTGCGCACCGTGCTTATTGTATAACACTAACTTACATCGTATTTACTGTCACATTAACTTCCACGCATATACTTATATCATTCGTATTATGGTTCATCCCTCATTTGGATGACTACTGAATGCTCCTTGAGCATCGATCATTCGAGTCACAAGCCGGCATTATTCAGCTCGGTGTTTCACTTTATACACACGTGTTACTAAGCTAACTGCTCTCTTTCAATAACAATATGGTCAATCCTTAACATATTTCTTGGGCTTGATGCACATAACTACCGCTCCTGCGGTCTCACAATATCGAGAGGTATCCCCACTCTTAATGTAGTGGTTCGTTCTCCGCTCTATTACTTGTATAACATAAACTTCTGCAATCAATCTAATTTTCATAACACATTTTATTTGTGGCTTATAAGCCTTACTGCTTTGAGCTGCGCTCATTGTAGGCTGTCCACACATATGTACTTCTCTGTAAACATTACATGGTTGAGATATTACATTGGGCTCCATGACAAGGTCGTTACATTCCGTTTCCTTTCATGGGACGCCCCTTAGGTATGTCAGTCCGTCTCCTGACAACTTATGTCTAAACTGGGTGTTAGTTTCAACCCTTATGCTTCTGTTATGCATTTCGTGCAACAATTACTGAGCGAACACCTTTAAGGATTGCTCCTGGGTGTTGCTAAGTCATGCCCTTACATCTGGTTCACAGTTATTGGTACATTCAGTTAGCCACGCCTTTTTGCGTTCTTAACTGGTTATTATCATTATCTTCTTCTGTGAAGATCAACATTTCCTGATAGTGTAGGTACTCGTTCTGGGAGTTTCATCCCGTTCATTGCACATTAATGTGTCCACACTAGGCATCTGCTTTGCCATGTACAGGCTGGGTCACCATTCCAGCTATAATGTTTATCCCTGAGGATCCTTAAGTCATATACGATGTCTTTACATTCAGTTAGTGCACTTCGCACCTCCTGACTCTTAAACATTTCCTTGGAAGGAAGGAATTCACTAATCCTTTTAATCTCGTTAACTTAACTGAGTTCCTTAACTTCAACTATTCCTTGTAATCCTTAGCTCTTGTTTGACTCATACTGCTGACCGTAGACGGAGTCGACTACTTCCCGTGTTTCGGACTCTACTCGTGTACATATGTGGGGTACCATACTGATACATTGCTACTTACCCAACTAACCCATAAGTAGGTCTGTCAGGCCCAAGCTCCTATCGGAGTGCGGTCGTCCCACAATTCAGTTGGTACACTCGTAGTGTCCGTCACACGCCTAGTGAAGTATTCTGTTGTCAACTCCCTTATATTGTCCCGTGACATATTCGTTCCTTGCTTCCCGAACTTAATCGAGGGAAAGTTTATCCACTGTTGTATCTTTATCAACTGCCCTTGGGTTTTTTGGTTTGGTTTAAAAGAATGTAGAAAGAAGTGTTGGTTTGAAAGAAATTTTGGTTTTGAAAAGAAAAGGGTTTGAATAAATCTGGGTTTGAAAGAAATTTTTTCATGATTTCACAACATCTTCTTACCTTAGCCAAGTCTAGCTTCTTGCTGACTGGTGTACTTACAATTACAGGGGTTAGGCTAACAGGCCCTTCCACTGTTATGACGATCACATTTAACCTTCTAGTACTTTACTAAGTACTTTGTAGTGGTTATAAATTTCCCGAACAGCCCTGTTATAGCAGCACTTGTTATGGCAAGTGCGCCATGCTAACTGGCTATCGGTTTAACACATACCGGTTGTGGTATTGTTTTTACCCAAACTGTCATCAGTGGCCTTGTTGGCCCTCACTGATCTTACTGCCTTGACAATAACTCTTCTAGGTGACTTCTCACTATCTTCACATGACGATCATCAACTAGGGTGTTTCCCATTCTGGGAGACCCCTTTTTCTTAGTATTGTATTCTCTTTGTAGCCCGTTCCACGTATTTGGGCACTACGTTGTAGTTCCCTTGTCGGTTGATATACCGTTGGCGTATTATCTGGCAACTGTGGTTCCGTAGACACTCGTCTCGGGTTTCATTAATCCATTTCTTGCCTGTTGCACGGTTGGTGCGTTGCAAGCTGTGTTCTCGACTGCTCGGCATGTCGACCCAGGCTGCCGGAAATTCTATTCTTCTATACAAAAGATTCTTCATTCTTCGCTATTTAATGCGGTTAACATTGTTCAGATGGAGACCGTCTCCGGGATTCCCAGTTTTCGGTATCTACCGTATGACAGGTTCTCCGTACCTTTAGAGGTACTTAATAACAGCCAGATCGGGTATTCCCGAGTAAGAGAGGACTTCCATCTTCTCTGGCGTTGTTGCCCAAGTTATAAAACAGGGATTGTGGAGGGTGGGATGGATATTGTAGGTTTCCAGTACACACTGGAAATTCCTATCTAGCGTATCTCTCACGCTATCACTCAACCCTTAACCCAAAGTACTTAAATCCTAACTCGGTACATCCTAAGCTCGGTAGTTCAGTCATTAGAGCGATACTTCGCTCTGATACCACTTTTTGTAACACCCCATCCAACATTAACACACTTACAATAAACTGCAGCGGAATAACAAACCTCATCACATTACTTAACTCGTTGGTGTTACACGCCGTTAGCCACCCACGTGGCTAACAAGGCTAATCCATATACATTGTACCGGTCTGATGGGCTAAATTCCCGAGCAAACTACACATTATGATCCCTTTCCATTAATAATAACAACAACTTACACCTTTCAACTATACCGAGTATTTATAAACTGATGCCGACAACAATTTCGGTCTTACTACACCTACTGTATATACACTTAAATGAATACCCATGTACAATGACTACCCCGTCCTACTCTCGAACGGCTTCCAGCTCTCTGTACCTGAAATAGGAAAAGAAGAGAAAGGGTGGCCCCCAAGGGGCTCAGCACCTTTGCTGGTATGGTAATCCCGCAGCCCACATGCTACCGGGCCACGCACAACTAATTGTCGTCTTAGCATGCGGTTGATTATATTTAAATCATGCATGTAACTGTAAACACACAACACATAACATTTCGCCTCAATGGGCTCAACAAACGGACAATATATCCTTACTTAATAAGTCACTCATGGTATTCATTATTCCAAGAGTGTTTCTCCTCTAATGGAGCTACTTCCTTAATAGACGACAACTACCCGTTGATCGGGTTATCCTTAAACGCCTCTTATCACAAACTGGGATTCATATCCATGATCCACACACTCCATAGCTTACAACATATATCATTCCTCACATAACCAAACTTAATCAACATTTCCACGTATCGACGTGCACATGATAACATCGCAATAGGAATTACTTACAATAACATCACATAACATAAGCCTAGAGAATGTGTCACCCTCATGGTAAGCTCGTTATACAACAACAACACTCATTACCGTCCTAATAGTCGGACAAGTAACTTAAGTTAAGATGGTTCGGGTTTGAAGGCCCGAACACACCACACAAACACATGTTCCCCCTAAACCGATCATAAGTCAGAATAGCTAAGCTTTGGAGTGAGCTATGGGAGATCATAACCCGTGAGGGAAACAACCATAACAAAGAGAAGGGTAAGGCTAAGAAGGATACCCTCTCCCAAACAACGCGCGACCGGCCAAACCGGATTCCTCACTACTGTTAGTACATACTTACTTTTAGATATTAGTTAGAACCCCACTATGGAGTCTATCATAACTACACTCATACAGTATTAGAACTGGGTTAAACATACAAGGGAGATCCCTACATTCACATACACATATCACACAATTAACACACGCATAGCCGTGGTTAGTACGTCCCATGGTTCGGGTCGTTTACTCCAAATACCGAACTCTCATGTGATCCTAGACTCAGTTAACTAAGGTTAACACTTCCGAGGTTAAATGGTATCGGAGTTGAACACGCCACATAAATGAATTACTGTAAACTCATTACATGTTTTATCTTACAACGTGGCAAACACACAGAAAAACACATTGGCATACAAGCCGGTGTAATCCGGTAGGACACAGGTTGCAAGAAAACCATACCTGTCACCGGAGTCCACTTTACCACGTCCACTTATGTTCCTCGAGCAATTCTCGAACAACTGACAACATTACATGTAGCTTTATTAACATTGGGGTAACATGTTTGTTTAAAGTCTAATGCTTATAACTTTTCCCCGTTAACTTGGTTAAATAACTTTACATTTTTAACATGTTTCACTCTTTCATTTACTTCAACTTTTCACCCACCAAATTGTGACTATAACTCACCTAACATGTCCTACACAACCTTATAACATCATTATCCATCAATCCCCATCATTAGACATCTTTTAATAACCTAAAACAATGTTTTATAGTGGTCCGGGACTTGGTCCTCTTCTTAAGTCCCGGACCATATGCTAACTCAAGTCTCGGCCTTTTAAAATGGGGTGGTCCGGGACCTTATACAAGGCCTAAGTCCCGGACCACATCCTTATGTGACTCTCGGCCTATTTTACACCCCTGGTCCGGGACTTGAACCATGACCTAGGTCCCGGACCAAAGCTACAGACTTGGTAAAATTGCATTTTTCAAACCTTGTTGCATTATTTCTCCACCTCCATTAATTACCCAAACTTCATACACGAACTTAGGCATATTCTAATACCAAAATATCACTTTGATTCTCCTTACAACATTGTCTTTTTTTTTTGCATAATTTTGGGTCGTCCGACCCACAGCTGGGTCGGACCGTTCCAGAAACTTTTCCCGTCTGCTAAATACTCATGTCCGACCCATGTCCGACCCAACCATCTGGGTCGGACCATTCCTGAGACTTAGAGCACACATGTCCGACCCATGTCCGACCCAACCATCTGGTCGGACCATTCCAGAAACATCAACGGGTAACTTAACAGAGGTTGTCCGACCCACCCTGGGTCGGACCACTGGGTCGGACAACATCAGAAGTTGTCCAAAACTTGTCAAACTTTCCCAAACTTTCCTCAAGCCTCCTAATGTGTTCTAACATCATTTGGCACCCTTAACCCTTCATATAACATCCATAAAACTCATTTTATAACTCCTTAAACGCTTACTCTCTTCTTACCAAAATTCCTTACACTTATATTGTTTTCTCCTTAAGATTTCTAAGTGGTATTTTACCTATAATGACCACTATACCATGGTGTTTCCCCTACACCTTAACATCTCCTCTAAATCACTTTAATACATGTTTTCTTCCCAAGTAAAACATTTGTTCACCTTTCACTTACATTCCTAGTTCACCAAAACCATTTAAAACACTTAGAACTTCTCACACATTTTCCCAAATTTGGCCATAGCTTCTCTTGTATATACTCACATCCAAACACTTAGGTTTTTACCTTATTTCATTCAAGAACAGCTAAAATCCATCAACCACACTTTATACACAAGACTTCACACATTTAGCACTACATCACAATATAGTGCATAACTTAAATTGCTTGGCACTTAGGCCCTTAAGTAACATGGCTCTTAGGCCCTTAAATTGCATAAACCTTAAACACTGAATTTCCACAATATATAAGCCTTTGACCTGCAATTACACACACCAAGACATATGTTCCTTTACTAGTCTCCTTGAGAACACCTTACTAAGTCATTCACCATTTGCTCTTTAGGTAGTTTTAACAAGCATTATAAGCTCATTTCTCCTAAGGCATTAAACAACATTAGGTTAGTATATTTACCTCTTTTCCAAACAAACTTCTTTCTCGTTTCCTTATAAAACCGGTAAGGTATTTGATTCCTTGTCAAGTTCTATACATTGTACAAACATAATGATATTCAAGCTTTAAGCTTCATCTCATTGTAAACCCTAGATTTACATTGTTTCAAAAACATTAAGTACTTGTTTTACCTTGATCTTTGAAGAGGGTTTGAATATCTATGAAGAGAGGACTCCACCTAGTCCATAAGAGATTGGAATGAAGCTAGAACAAAGTCACACAAAGAGCTCCATCAATGAGTATTTTCGGTCAACAACAAAACATGGAGGAAACTTGATTTTTCTTTGAGATTCCTTACCTAGAAGCAAAGGAGATCAATAATTTGGAAAGACAAGCTCAAGCTCCTTCAATGGTGGAACTCCATGGCACCGAAATGGGGCTCTTGAAGTTTTGAGAAGATAGAAATGAAGAGCTTGATGAGAGGAAGAGATTGGTGGTGTTTTTTTTTTGATTTGGATAAGTGAGCTAGATTTTACAAGAGATTAAAGATGGACTTCCATGGTTGGTGCTGTATTACCGTGAGAGAACAGCAAGAAGGGAGGAAGGAGAAGGTTGGAACCGTGTGAAATGAGAAAGGAAGGGAGAATGAAGATAGACTTGCTTTTTAGAAGATATTTGTAACTTATAAAGCAAATAGTACCTTAACTAGTCATTCTTTACTTATTTGATATGTTAACAAGAGTGGTGAGTCACCACACTTAAAAACCGGCCCCCCTTTTAGTTAGAAGGGTATAATAGTCTTTGTTGACCAATTTAATTACTTATAACAATATGTTACAAACTAGCTTATAAAAATCACTATTCACAAAACAAGGCACATAGAAGTGAAATTTTTGATTTCCCATTGATATAGACTTCCAAATGTGATACTATATAGTACACATGTTAATTAAAGAGTAATGATGGACATTTAGCCATTCAAAACTCATTTACAAGACAATTTTTCAAAAACGTGCTTTAAGACTCCTTAAAGCACATTTTGTGTTTTAACTTGTTTTCAAGCTTGGTTTTCCTTGGTAATTGATTTAATATGTTCATTAACATATTTATAAGGTATAGGTATGACCATTAGGTCTTTTACAAATTTATCCCAAGCTTAGAGCACATTTTGCTCTTATTGACTTTAAGGTATTTTCTTGTGTTTTGTTTGGTTTTATTATCTACCAAGGTTTCCTGAGGACTTGATTAGCCTTATAAAGTCATAATTAAATATTATTAAGTCTTGGTAGGCTCTTTGGGTCCTAACCAAGTTCACTCATAGCTTAGAGCATGTTTTTGCTCAACTGTATCTTAGCGTTTTATTGCATTTACTATGGTTTAAATTGTTCACTGATGTTTCTAAGGCACTTTTTAGCCTTTATATAACATAGTTTGATATTTAAACCACATATCAAGGTTTGGGGTATTTCAACACCAGCGACAGTTCGAAATATCAACAGGCCGACTAATCTAGGACAACAGCCTGCCATCATCCTTCCTCACCTTACCCCATCCGAATACGATGAGTGGCAGAAGTTGATGCCGTATCATCAAATCCGATGTGTAAAGGAGCTGGGCATGTTTGATGGCACCAATCCTGACGAAGCTCTGTTACATGTTACCAAGTTCTTGCAGCATGCCAACAGTCTAACTGCGACCGACGCAGTACTCCAGTACGCAAGACTGTCATTATTCCCTCACAGCCTGACGGGAAGTGTGAGCAAATGGTATCATAGCCTGACACCAAGTACCATTGGTACTTGGGATGAAATAGCCACCAAGTTCTACGACAAATTCTTACCCCGAGCCGAACGTTGGAAATGATTGCTGAAATCTATAATTTCAAGCAGCCAGGGTCGGAGAACATTTGCGAAACTTGGGACCGTTTCAAAGGACTACTACTTACTTGTCCTCACCATGGTCTGACGAAAGAACAAGTATCACAATTGTTTTACAAAGGTTGATCGGTCCATGCAGAACAATGGTACTGTCCTCGTTAGGGGCTGACATTCTGAAAAAGCCAGGAGAACAGTTTCTGAATAGCATGGAATCTCTCTGTGAAGAAATCAGAGACGGGGCCTCCGGTGGATCAAGGAGCGGTACTCTAGGTTTATACCATGTTGGGGAAAGTGATAACAAGTTTGACCTGCTGATGAAAAGCCATGAGCAACTCATGGAGAGCAATGCTCAGCAGGCAACAAAAGTAAGTACTCTGCAGAATGTGGTTGAGCAGATGGCTATGAACTCCTACCCTCAGCAAGCTAAGTCGATGATTTCCCGATCATCTACAATCCCTCCAGGCTATGCTCCTCTGTCCCAATCATCTCCAGCTATCTCTTGTACACAATGTGGTGGGCCTCATGACTATGAACAATGCCCCCAACTACAAGAATTAAAAGCGGCAGAGGAAGCAAACTATCTCACCAACAATTCAGGGTACAGGCAACCTTGGCAACGTAACATGCAACCCAATCTTCGCTACTCAAACACCGACAATATCCAAAACCCACATACACTACAACCATCTCAAAATTACAGACCTCAGTCCAATTTTCAAGGAGGCCAGAGGCAGTATCAGCAACAGCCTTATGGCAATGATGCTTCTTCGAGTCGACCAACTCAACCTCCTTCGATTCTTGAATCTGAAATGTCTCAAATGCAAGAGATGTTTAAGGCAATGATGGGTAAATCCCGAGACACGCAAGAGGAGGTCGCAGCCCTGCGCAAAGACCAAAAAGCCTTGCAATCTCAGATTCAACAGTTATTCACCCAACAAAGACCTCCTGATCAATTCCCTTCACAGACTAATCCCAATCCAAGAGAGCAAGCAAATTCAGTCCTTATAGAAGATGGCACATCCCAATCAGCGAACTTGAGTGCAATCTCCCTAAGGAGTGGAAGAGAACTTGCTACTAGAAAAGAAAAAGAAAATCAAGAAGAGGCCAGCATCAATGATGCAGACACAGCCAATCCAGCCCCACCTCCCTCAAAAATCCAAGTTCCTATTCCTGCTACTCCATCTCCATCCCAAATAACTATCGACATTCCATCTTCATCTCATAAAAACAGTGAACTCCCATTTCCCAACAGGATGAAAAAGAAACACCTAGATGAGCAGTTTTCCAAATTCTTGAGCATTTTCAAGAAACTGACTCTCGATATACCTCTAATTGATGCTTTGCAAAAGATGCCCAACTACGCCAAATTTCTTAAGGATCTCTTAACAAAGAAAAAGAAGAAACCTGGAAAAGAAACCGTGCACCTCACGGAGGAATGCTCTGCTGCCCTTCTTCGAGCACTCCCTCCCAAACAAACAGATCCGGGAAATCCCGTTATCCCGTGTTTTATAGGTAGAGTGGACTGTGGAAGTGGTTTATGCGACCTGGGAGCCAGTATTAATATCATGCCCTATGCCACCTTCTTGAAAGTAAAAGGAGGGGAGATGCAACCGGTTCCTTCCAAACTCCAACTAGCTGACAGATCAGAGATCAAGCCAATGGGAATAGTCCGAGATCTGGTAGTTGGAGTGCCTCGCTTTATCTTTCCAGCTGACTTCGTCATTCTAGAAATGAATGACGATGTTGAGGTTCCCCTGATTCTAGGTCGACCGTTTCTAAGTACTGCCAAAGCCATAATTGATGTCCACGATGGAAAGATCACTTTGAGATACGAGGATGAAACGATCGAATTCGATATGCAGAAAATGATGAAGAAAAGTTCTAACTTTTCTCCTCACGCTAAGACAGTGGGATTAATAGATGATGAGGAGGAGGAAGGTGATTTTTCTACAAATGAGGACATGTATCCCCTATCTTCCATCCCGAAAGCTGAAACTGAACCGCTAGAGCAAGTATTATGTACTTCTCTAGAAGAAAAGGTGGAGGATCTGGAAGTTAACGCCATGCTGGCGTACGTAGAAAAAGGAAAGGCAAGTTTTCAAGCCTACCGACCACCAATCGAAAGACTTGACAGGATACCTCAAAAATCAATTCCATCAATAGAACAGCCACCAGAGCTCGAGCTTAAGGAGCTACTTTCTAAACTCAAGTATGCCTTTTTAGCTGAAAATGACCATTTGCCTGTCATTATTTCCTCTTCTCTGAATTCCGGGGAGGAAACGAGGTTACTTGAGATATTGAAGAAACACAAAACAACGATCGGGTGGACTATTGATGATATAAAAGGAATTGATCCCTCCTACTGCACGCATCACATTTACATGGAGGAAAACTACCGAAGAAGGGGGGCATCGAGGCTGTTGTGAATGATAAGGGAGAGGCTATCCCTCAAAGAAAAATCACTGGTTGGCGCATGTGTATCGACTATAGGCGCTTAAACTTGGCAACCAGGAAAGATCGCTTCCCCCTCCCCTTTATTGATCAGATGTTAGAGAGACTAGCAGGGCAAGAGTACTACTGCTTTTTAGATGGGTTCTCAGGGTACTTCCAAATACCAATCGCATCAGAGGACCAGGACAAGACCACTTTCACTTGTCCATACGGCACCTTTGCGTACAGACGAATGCCCTTCGGACTATGTAATGCCCCTGCTACCTTCTAGCGATGCATGCAAGCTATATTCGCTGATTTCATCGAACAGAGCATAGAGGTATTCATGGATGACTTCTCTGTCTATGGCTCTAGTTTTGATAAATGCTTGGCACAACTTGATTTGATCCTAGGACAGTGTGAGGATACAAATCTTGTTTTGAACTGGGAAAAATGTCACTTTATGGTCAAGGACGGGATTGTCCTTGGACATAAAGTATCGGCTGAAGGAATAGAGGTGGATAAGGCCAAGGTAGAGGTTATAGAGAAATTACCGGCACCAACCTCTGTTAAAGATATTCGAGCGTTTCTCGGGCATGCAGGATTCTATCGATGGTTTATACAAGACTTCTCCAAAATCACTAAACCATTGACCGACCTGCTACAGAAAGATGCCCCGTTTCATTTGATGATAAGTGTTCAGCTGCTTTCAATACAATAACACAAAAACTGGCATCTGCACCTGTTGTCATATCACCCGACTGGTCTCTCCCGTTTGAGATCATGTGTGATGCAAGTGACTATGCAGTGGGGGCAGCTCTATGCCAGAAAAAAGAGAAGATTCTAAGAGTGATTGCTTATGCCAGCAGGACACTAAACGATGCCCAGAAGAACTATACTACCACTGAAAAAGAGCTTCTGGCTATAGTATTCTCCCTTGATAAGTTCAGGTCGTACTTATGGGGAAGCAAAGTCATAGTGCACACAGACCACTCTGCTCTCAAATACCTATTTGCAAAACAAGAAGCCAAGCCTCGCTTGTTGCGCTGAATTCTTCTACTGCGGGAGTTTGACATATAAGTCAAAGACAAGAGCGGAAAATTAAATGTCGTCGCTGACCATCTCTCCCGGTTAGTAACTCCTACGGATAGTGTGCCTATTAACGAATTCTTCCCCGATGAGACTGCCTTTTATATCACCAAGGTACAAGAGCCATGGTATGCGGACCTGGCCAATTATCTAGTCTCTGGAACAATACCATATGATCTATCTTACTCCCAGAAGAAGAAATTCCTTTCTGATTCAAAATATTATTTCTGGGAAGATCCATATTTGTTCCGAGTCTGTGCGGATGGGTTGATTCGCCGGTGTCTCCCTAGAAATGAGGTTCACAGCGTCATACATTTTTCACTCACGGGAAGCCGATGGTCACCATGGACCCACAAGGACCGCTGCCAAGATCCTGGCCTCCGGATTTTATTGGCCGACTTTCACAAGGATGTTTACCAATTCTGCACCCAATGTGATAATTGTCAAAGAATGGGTAACACATCTAGAAGACATGAAATGCCACAACAAGGAATACTAGAAGTGGAACTCTTTGATTGTTGGGGCATTGATTTTATGGGACCTTTCCCTTCCTCACAGGGCCACCAATATGTTTTAGTGGTAGTGGATTACGTGTCAAAATGGGTAGAAGCCATACCCTGTCATCATGCTGATTCAAAGACCGTAACTAAATTCCTTAAAAAGCACATCTTTACCCGTTTTGGCGTGCCTAGAATTATTATCAGTGACGGAGGATCCCACTTCTGCAACCGTTCATTGAAGCGCTTATGGGTAAATACGGGGTACGTCACAAGGTAGCTACCTTATCACCCCAGACAAAACGGCCAGGCAGAAGTTTCGAACCGTGAGTTAAAATGGATTCTCCAGAAAACGGTTAACTCATCACGAAAGGATTGGGCATTAAAGTTAGATGATGCGCTTTGGGCTTACCGCACCGCATTCAAGACTCCCATCGGGATGTCTCTTTTAAGCTCGTCTATGGGAAATCATGCCACCTGCCTGTAGAGCTGGAACATAAGGCATATTGGGCACTCAAGGCCCTAAACTTCGATATAGAAGCTGCAGGAGAAAAGCGTAAGCTTCAACTTTCTGAACTCAAGGAGTTAAGAGATCAGGCATACCACAGTGCGACAATATACAAGGAGAACACCAAGAAACACCATGACCAAATGATCCACAAACGCAACTTTAAAGTTGGCGACTGGGTGCTGCTTTATAATTCCAGATTGAAAATATTTCCTGGAAAACTCAAATCTCACTGAACTGACCCATTCCAAGTAGTTGAAACTACTCCTTTTGGTGTTTACGAACTCCAGAATAAGAAAGGAGAATGCTTCAAAGTCAATGGATCCCGTCTAAAAAGGTATGCTGGTATTCTTGAAAATAATAATGCTTTGTTAGCAATTTCTTTTGTGCAGGAATACGAGGAAGCCTCAGCCCAAAGGAACACAAGACGACACCTCCACGTCATAAGTTTAATAAAGTGTGCAAACTTCCTAACGCCAGTTGTTCAGATACCTTGCCCTCAAACTCTTCTCCAACCTAAACTTGGTCAAATGCGTCTAGCTAGAGACGTTAAGTGGGAGGCAACCCACTATCTATCTTTTGTCTTTCCTTTAATTTAATACTGTTTTCTTTTTGTACTATATTTCACTTTTATATGTTATAATAAAATGTAGGTTTTACTTGAGTTCTTTTGGATGTGTAGAATATTCTTTACAGGTACATTTCATGTCATTCCACAGCTGCACTCAAGTGTGGGGGAGGTCTATACACTCTACGAAAATTGGGGAGTACACTCTTTCCTTTATTAATTGCATGCCCTGTTAATTTAATTCCATCTACGCAATGAGGGAATTGCTTGAGCTTAAGTGTGGGGGAAGAGCCCTTTTCGGGGCATTTTGTGCTTAAAATGTTTAAATCTCTCTGCTTATCTTGCATGTGTTCAAAAATTAAAATTATGGACCCTGCTAATGTAGGTTGTTCTCTTTAAAAACAAATAATGTTTGAATTGTGGGATAAAGGGGTACAAAAATTTGATTACTTTTTGAGGAGCATTTTTATGCGGCGTGACCAAATGATCTGCAATGTTTGGATTTTTTGCTCAGGGTTTCTTTCTGTTTTCTCTCTTAGGGATTCCTAAGGGGTTCTCTCTGTTAAAAAAATAAATACAAAAAAATAAAAAAATAATAAGGGACTTGCGAGACACCATTGGTAACCAACAAAAGAGGTTGAGTGTTCTTAAATACAAAGGCGTGATGCCTACATTTTATCTTCTCATCCCTTATGCAAAAGTGAAACAAATGCATAAATCTATTTTTCCTTTTGTTTTCTCCTCAATGCCTATTCTTGAGAGAAGTTGGTCATGGTAGAAGTTCTCAGAGTCACCTAAACAAAGAAGCATTGAAGTACCTTGGATCATACACCGAAACTCTATATTTTATTTTTACCCTGAGCACACCTATGCCACCAGCAGTTGATTTTTCACACTCCTCGAAAAAATTTAAAGATCATGTATTGTTCACCTCTTTATCCTACCCTTCATAATAATATTTGTTAGTATTGAGCATTCCCTACTTACTTGGGTACATGGTTTTGCTTGAGGACAAGCAAAAAGATAAGTGTGGGGGTGTGAATAAGTGTCCAAATGAACATGTTTTATAGGTGTATTTCATATATTATATTAGCACTTTTCTTGCTCATTTCTCCACATTGGTTAGTTTTCCTCTAGTTATGTTTTATTGATTATCTCACAAATTTATTGATTAAACATGAGGAAAACCAAGCTAGGAGCAAAGTACACGAAGAGACGAACGCATAGGCGCAGACGGGGATCAAATCGGAGCTAAAACGAACATTTTAGAGGCAATTGACCTTTGGTCCGGACCAACACATGTCAGCGCGCCATAGAAGAAAAATCGACATGTCCGGACCAGTCTGGTCCGGACGGTGGTCCGGACATGTCGATCTTGCCAGCGTACAGGGCAGGTCGGCAGCAGTGTGAAGAGATAAATACATTATCTCTTCACACGGAAATACCACCGCCTAAACTCCCCCTTTTACCTATATTTCTCTATAAATACACCTACAACCCTCCATTAATCCATATCTCATTCCACCCCAAACTTATGCCATTTTTCCTCCATAAAAATACCATAAAACTCTCCAAAAAAATCATACATCTCATCCACATATTATCCACATAAATTCATACAACACCTCATTTCATAAAAACATTCCATTTCCATACCGTTGTTCTGTCCAACCTCTGCCCAAATATTAGCAGTCGAGATAGTGGTGCTGAATTAATTATCTTTCCCAGATGATTTCTTTTACTTCTTATTCTGTCTTTTTAATTATGTTGGGCTAAGAGGATTTACTCCGGGCGAAGGTTTAGCTGTAATTTGTTTAATTATGTAATCTATATTTCTACCGGTTAAAATAAATACAGTTTGCTACGATTAAAGTTTATCTCTCACCTTTTTAATAAATTTCATCGATTTATTAAAAAGCTTTAGTAAATCTGTTTTAATCTGATCGGTGATAAACAGATAGGTTAATTAAGCCGTAAATCTGTAGGAAACTTATTTTCATCGGATAAGTTAGTACTCATTTGCAAGAATATAATTCCTCGCACTTAATTTCCGTTTACTAGTGCTTGCTTGAGTTTTCATCGGACCTTGCATTTTCTGGTAATTGAGTTCTTATGAGTCTATGATTAGTCCTTAGGATAATAACAGGAATTTTGCCAAACTATTATATAAACCGGTAGAGATAGCATAATTAATCAGATTATATAAACCTGAACCCGGAGTTCCGTTTAATTTATATTCAACTCAGTTAATCTTATGTGTTGTTTTATTTTACAAAAACAAGTCAATTAATTCCCCCCTCTTGTGACAAGCTTAGGTACTATTTTATTTCGCTATAAGTCCCACGGTTTGACCCCGGCCGCTTCTGTCTTACTATACTACTGCGACCGGTTTTATTTGCAGCCCGATGGATATTTTGAGTATTAATTCTCTTTCTTAATTATTTTAATTACACCCAGTTCCAACCACTCACAATATACAGTCTGCACACACATCCTTTTTGGACGAGGGATATACAACCATGCGCTGCTACTGACCTGTTCCCAGTCATCGGTAAAGACGCGCGCACATCACAATAAAAGACTCAGCTCATGGATAAAATGATATCCAGAGTCAAAGGAAGAATTTACCAAGATTTGACATTTTCTTATATTCCTAGCTACCCCACTAAATCATTAACTGCACAAGTGCAATACCAAAACACTCAATCCTACGGAGTGTAGAGGCGTAAACCCTTTGTAGTTAATATCTAGTGAAACTGTAACACCCCTAAAACCGGCCTAAGAGTTAAGGGTATTACACGCCGCGTATTACTACCAATAACGCAAGGCTCTAAACGATCAAAAACAATAAAGGCCCAAAACAGAGTTCACTAATCATTGTAAACCAAAGTATTCAAATACATCGGAAGTAAACGGATTCCAAATACATATCCGAATCAGAAACTCAAAACAGAGGAAGGCCCGAAGGCTACAATGTCATAACAGAAGTTTAAACAGACAAACGAGCTAAGCAATACAGCTCCAGAACTCAAGATGATCCTCGCTGATCAATCTGCAAAAATGTTAGAAGTAGGGGAATGAGCACACAACTATGCCCAGTAAGCAGCGACCGTCATCAGCAAGGTCGCTCAAAACAATTGAAATCAGAAGAAGAGAAGATAAACATCTTATACACAATTCTCAGATAGTCAGAAGCTTTCAGAAACAGAAGCAGAGTGGAACACAAAGGGGTTCCCATTTCAGAAACAGTCAGAGCACTTAAACGGAAAGGGGGACAAAACACAATGCACACACTCAGAAGGGTCGAAGACCCATAGACCATACCAGGTCTCTCGGCAACGCAGAAATGACTCGAAAGAGCCAAAGGGTTCGTCAACCCCACAGAACAGAAAGGGAATGACCCACACTCAGAACGACGTCTACATGGTATACCACGGAATAGCTCGACCCAGCCATTCACGGCTCAGAAACAATGTGTAATGTCCCAAAACAGAAAGGTTGCTTAAACAGAAGCAAAGTTGCATATAAATATGCCAAAACACTCATAAATCAGTAGTACAGAACATAAGGAATCCAATGCCGCAGACGGCACTCAAATCGGAGTTCAAACGAAGAAGTTATGTTGAAAACAGGGGGTGTCCGAACTTGTGTCCGGACGTCGAAGTTCGGACACAAGTCGAGACTCAGAAACCAGAGAAAGCCAAATGTCCGAACTTGTGTCCGGACATCAATGTTCGGACACAAGTCGAGTTGAAATCAGATAGAGGAATTCAGCATGTCCGAACATCCAAGTTCGGACGGATGTTCGGACAGGTTTTACGGGAAAACACGCGGAGGGTCCGACCTTGTGTCCGGACTTCAAAGTTCGGACACAGGTCGAACTTTAAATCAGAGGGAAGACTTGAGGGTGTGTCCGAACATCCATGTTCGGACAGATGTTCGGACATACCCCGAACTCGCAAATCAGAAAGGCAGAAACGCACTGTCCGAACTTCAAAGCTCGGACGGAAGTTCGGACAGTGCGAAAAATACAGTTTCCAGAAGACGAACAGAGCAGAAAAACAACACAAATCAATGCCTCAAAATGCCAATGAAGCACACACACCAAATCAGACATTAAAACAGGAAACCATGGGGGTTTAGCCATTCTAAAACGCAACAACAGACATCACAAACAGAAATCACACATGAAACAGAACCGTTGCAATCCCCATGGCTGAACTTCCAAACTGAATCGAGTAACCACCTACCTCAATTAGCAGAAGAAGAACAACGATCTGAAACCGCAGGCACAATCCACGCAGAGCAACAATCCGATACAGACCAACAGCCACTGAATATCACAATCAAGCCCAGAAATCAGAAACATTCGAAGGAAACCTAGACTTGGAAACTCCAAAACTGTATAACTCTCTGCATCACAAACCTGGAATCGAGACCAGACGAAATACTCTGCAGAAGAATCCCAACTTGCGCACAACCAACGGCCACTGATTCGAACACAAACAAAACCCTCAATCAGAAACTGGAACAAGAACAGATGATACAACGGAGACCGGTTCTGCAATACCAACCTGAAAACGAAGAGGAAACCACACTGCAACGGAGATCACCAATCTGATTGCAGCAGTAGAACCAGAATCTTCAACAGAGGGGAAAGATCGAGAGAGAAGGAAGGAGAGAGAAACTGCCGCTTAGCACCACGATAGAGAACGCTCCTCACGATTAGACTGAATTGAACTGTCGTGATGAAAATAATTAGAAGACTAAATTAAATAAGGTTCTCATCCTTATTAACTAATAAAAACAATTACCTTAATTGTTTTATGCAAGGACTTCCCTGCCCCTGTCGTTAAAAGGAATGCCGATCAAGTCCCACTGTCAATAAGGAATAAAACAGTCCAACTTAGGATAGCATTGCAACTGATATAACATAAGGTATGAATTATGCGGGTTATAACATCACCTCCCCCTTAAAAGAATCTCGTCCTCGAGATTAACTCACCTTACTGCTCGAACAGGGAGGGAAACTTGGCACGCAGCTCATCTTCGAGCTCCCACGTAGCTTCACTCTCTAACTGATCTGACCACTGGACCTTCACCATAGGCAGGGTCTTACTACGAAGCCGACGGACGTCCCTGGCTAGAATGCGAGTAGGCACCGCCTCGAAACTGCAGTCCTCTCTGTCTGGCCATCCGACTGAGGATGGTAAGCTGAACTGAACGCTAAATTCGTACCCAAGGCCTTATGCAAACTGCGCCAAAATCTCGAAACAAAACGAGGGTCACGATCAGACACAATAGTAGTGGGCACACCGTGAAGCCTCACTATCTCATCCAGATATAAACGAGCTAGGCGCTCCAAACTGAAGGTCTTCTTCACCGGCAGAAAATGAGCAGACTTCGTCAGACGATCAACTATCACCCAAACAGCATCACAACCCGAAGGAGTCCTGGGCAAACCCATGACGAAATCCATCCCCACACTCTCCCACTTCCACTCAGGAATGGGAAGGGGCTGAAGCAAACCCGCTGGCCTCTGGTGCTCAGCCTTAATCTGCTGACAGGTCTGGCACTTCGAAACAAACTCTGAGATATCACGCTTCATCCCAGACCACCAGAATGACTCTCTGAGGTCTCGATACATCTTCACCCCTCCTGGGTGAACTGAATAAGGCGCTCCATGGGCCTCCTGAAGGATCTCTCTGCGCAGCACTGCATCGTCTGGCACACATACACGGCCTCTGAAACGCAGACAACCATCACTGGAGACACTGAAATCTGAACTCTGCTCTGAAGACAGCCCCTCTCTAATCCGACATAAAGCTGAGTCTGACTCCTGACCAACCCGAATCCTGTCGACCAACGAAGACTGCACCTGAAGCGCTGCTATCACACTGGCACTGGCTGGTCTGACTACCCAAACTCCCATACGCTGAAGCTCTAAGGCGGACCTCTGAACTCCTGACAAGGCACAAGCTACGCCCGGAGCACCTCTCCGGCTCAAGCGTCTGCTACAACATTCGCTCTACCCGGGTGGTAGAGGATCTCTAAATCGTAGTCATGAAGTAGCTCCAACCACCTCCTCTGTCTCAAGTTCAGCTCCTTCTGAGTGAACAAATACTTGAGGCTCTTGTGGTCAGTGTAAACCTTACACGACGCTCCATATAAATAATGTCTCCAAATCTTCAGCGCGAACACTACAGCTGCCAACTCCAGATCGTGGGTAGGGTAGTTCTTCTCATAGGGCTTAAGCTGTCGAGAGCCATAAGCCACTACCTTACCCTGCTGCATCAAAACACATCCCAGTCCCTTATGGGACGCATCACAGAAGACCTCGAACCCCTCGGTCCCAGAAGGCAAAGTCAGAATCGGTGCCGTCGTCAGTCTCTTCTTAATCTCCTGGAAACTCTGCTCGCAAGCCTCGCTCCACTCATACTTGATCTCCTTCCTCAACAGACGGGTCAGCGGGGATACAATCTTAGAGAACCCCTCAACGAACTTCCTGTAGTACCCAGCTAACCCAAGGAAACTGCGAATCTCAGCAACATTCGTGGGCCTCGCCCACTCCATCACAGCTCTAATCTTCTCAGGATCTACTGAGATACCGTCCTTCGAGACCACATGTCCCAAGAATACTACGCGATCAAGCCAGAAGTCACACTTCTTCAACTTAGCATACAACTCATGATCCTTCAACGTCTGCAAAACAATCCTCAGATGCTCCTCATGCTCCTCTGCGCTCCTGGAGTACACCAAGATATCATCTATGAAGACCACTACGAACTGATCCAGATAGGGTTTGAAAACCCGGTTCATCATGTCCATGAATACTGATGGAGCATTAGTCAGACCAAACGGCATGACTAGGAACTCGTAATGACCATAACGAGTCCTAAAAGCGGACTTAGGCACATCCTCGGCCTTAATCCTCAACTGATGGTAGCCTGAACGAAGATCTATCTTCGAGAACACTGTGGCACCCGCCAACTGGTCAAACAAATCGTCGATGCGCGGAAGGGGATAGCGATTCTTGATGGTCACCTTGTTCAGCTCCCTGTAGTCGATGCACAAACGGAAGGTCCCATCCTTCTTCTTCACAAACAGCACTGGCGCTCCCCAAGGCGAAACACTAGGGCGTATGAAGCCCTTATCTAACAGCTCCTGAAGCTGGACCTTCAGCTCCTTCAACTCCGCCGGACTCATACGGTAAGGGGCCCTAGAGATGGGCTGAGTCTCTGGCGCTAAATCGATGGTGAACTCCACCTCTCGCACTGGTGGAAGTCCGGGCACGTCGTCCTGGAAGACCTCAGGAAACTCTCTGACAATCGGGATGCTCTCCAAGCTAGATCCCTCACGCACCTCTGGCAGATAACATAAGAAGCCCTGGCAGCCCTTCCTCAAGAAACTGGCTGCCTGCATCGCTGACACAATCACCGGCGCACATGGAACTGCATTCCCAGAGAAGGCAAAACGAGACCCGCCTGGCAGATCAAATACTACTCTCCTCGCTGCACAATCTATATGGGCATGGTGCTCTGCTAGCCAATCCATGCCCAAAATCACATCAAAACAGGTCATCCGCATCGGGATGAGGTCAGCAAAGAAAGTCTTGTCCCTAACTACTATGGGACAAGCCTTACACACAGAATCCAGCACACAAGGGGCAACCCCACCTAATGGACTACTCACACACAAGTCTACCTCACTAGGCACAGCAGTCAGTCCAAGGTCACCCAACAAATCACAGCAGATAAAGGAGTGCGTAGCTCCAGAATCAAACAGACAAAACACATCTCGAGAATGGATCTGGAGAATACCTGAGATGACGCGATCACCCGCTCGATCACGCTCTCCAGCCATAGCATAAACCCGGGCCTGAGTCTGAGGCTTCTTCTGATCGGACCTCGCCCCTGAATCTGAGCCGGTACCTCTCCCCTGAGCCTCTACTGGACCTGAGGGCACTGAGCAATCCGGTGCTCCATCGACCCGCACTTAAAGCAGGCACCAGTCTTCTTATAGCACTCCCTACCAGGATGGGAGCGACCACAAGACCCACACTTCGTCCCAGCTGACGAAGATGAAGAAGCTCCCCGGCGATCTCCATAGGTCTGCTTCTTCTGAGGAGGCAGCCTCCTTCTTCTGAGGCTCCTCAGCACGCCTCTTCCCTTTATGGTCCTTGCCAGCCTGTCTGCCCCTGATGTCCGCCTCTACCAGCAAGGCGACATCCGCCACATCTCTGAAGGTCCGGTGACGAAGAGGTGTCACCGCCGACCTGATGTCTGGCCTCAATCCGCTCTCAAACTTACGAGCCTTCCTGTGCTCATCCGGCTCTGGAGCATACTTCGACAGCGTCACAAACTTCCTCACATACTCTTCTACCGACATATCTCTCCCCTGGCGCAGCCGGTTATACTCGTTGATCTTCTGGTCCTTGTACACATCCGGATAGAACTGCTTGTTGAACTCCAAGCAGAACTGATCCCAGGTCCAAGGCTGGGGATGCCTACCCATCACCATGCGCCACCACTCCTTCGCCTCCCCCTTAAAGAGGAACGTGGCGAAGTCCACCTTCTGGTCATCCTCCGACCCCATCACTCTCAGCAGGTCCTCGACCTCTGTAATCCAGTGGCTCGCCTCCTGAGGGTCACCACAGCCATCAAAGGATGGAGGCTTTAGCTTCATGAACTCCTGGAGAGCTCGGACTCGGCCTCCCACGGCATTCGCTCCTGCTGGGCCAGCACCACCAGCTCCTCCACCAGCTCCCCCAGCAGCTGCAGCCATCGTCTGCATCAACTGCGTCACAAACTGCTGCACTACATCCGCAGCATCTCCCTGAGGGGTCACTGGTGTCCTACGAGGAGCCATTCTGAGATACACAAATCCAAAACTTGTCAGAACTACTCATACTTCAACACTGTCACAACTGACCTCGCACAAGCAAACACACCCACAGACACCAAAGAAAGCCAAACCTGGCTCTGATACCACTAAATGTAACACCCCTAAAACCGGCCTAAGAGTTAAGGGTATTACACGCCGCGTATTACTACCAATAACGCAAGGCTCTAAACGATCAAAACAATAAAGGCCCAAAACGAGTTCACTAACATTGTAAACCAAAGTATTCAAATACAGCGGAAGTAAACGGATTCCAAATACATATCCGAATCAGAAACTCAAAACAGAGGAAGGCCCGAAGGCTACAAGTCATAACAGAAGTTTAAACAGTCAAGAGCTAAGCACTACAGCTCCAGAACTCAAGATGATCCTCGCTGATCAATCTGCAAAAATGTTAGAAGTAGGGGAATGAGCACACAACTATGCCCAGTAAGCAGCGACCGTCATCAGCAAGGTCGCTCAAAACAATTGAAATCAGAAGAAGAGAAGATAAACATCTTATGCACAATTCTCAGATAGTCAGAAGCTTTCAGAAACAGAAGCAGAGTGGAACACAAGGGTTCCCATTTCAGAAACAGTCAGAGCACTTAAACAGAAAGGGGACAAAACACAATGCACACACTCAGAAGGGTCGAAGACCCATAGACCATACCAGGTCTCTCGGCAACGCAGAAATGACTCGAAAGAGCCAAAGGGTTCGTCAACCCCACAGAACAGAAAGGGAATGACCCACACTCAGAACGACGTCTACATGGTATACCACGGAATAGCTCGACCCAGCCATTCACGGCTCAGAAACAATGTGTAATGTCCCAAAACAGAAAGGTTGCTTAAACAGAAGCAAAGTTGCATTTAAATATGCCAAAACACTCATAAATCAGTAGTACAGAACATAAGGAAACCAATGCCGCAGACGGCACTCAAATCGGAGTTCAAACGAAGAAGTTATGTTGAAAACAGAGGGTGTCCGAACTTGTGTCCGGACGTCGAAGTTCGGACACAAGTCGAGACTCAGAAACCAGAGAAAGCCAAATGTCCGAACTTGTGTCCGGACATCAATGTTCGGACACAAGTCGAGTTGAAATCAGATAGAGGAATTCAGCATGTCCGAACATCCAAGTTCGGACGGATGTTCGGACAGGTTTTACGGGAAAACACGCGGAGGTCCGACCTTGTGTCCGGACTTCAAGTTCGGACACAGGTCGAACTTTAAATCAGAGGGAAGACTTGAGGGTGTGTCCGAACATCCATGTTCGGACAGATGTTCGGACATACCCCGAACTCGCAAATCAGAAAGGCAGAAACGCACTGTCCGAACTTCAAAGCTCGGACGGAAGTTCGGACAGTGCGAAAAATAAGTTTCCAGAAGACGAACAGAGCAGAAAAACAACACAAATCAATGCCTCAAAATGCCAATGAAGCACACACACCAAATCAGACATTAAAACAGGAAACCATGGGGGTTTAGCCATTCCAAAACGCAACCAAACAGACATCACAAACAGAAATCACACACAAACAGAACCGTTGCAATCCCCATGGCTGAACTTCCAAACTGAATCGAGTAACCACCTACCTCAATTAGCAGAAGAAGAACAACGATCTGAAACCGCAGGCACAATCCACGCAGAGCAACAATCCGATACAGACCAACAGCCACTGAATACCACAATCAAGCCCAGAAATCAGAAAACATTCGAAGGAAACCTAGACTTGGAAACTCCAAAACTGTATAACTCTCTGCATCACAAACCTGGAATCGAGACCAGACGAAATACTCTGCAGAAGAATCCCAACTTGCGCAACCAACGGCCACTGATTCGAACACAATCAAAACCCTCAATCAGAAACTGGAACAAGAACAGATGATACAACGGAGACCGGTTCTGCAATACCAACCTGAAAACGAAGAGGAAACCACACTGCAACGGAGATCACCAATCTGATTGCAGCAGTAGAACCAGAATCTTCAACAGAGGGGAAAGATCGAGAGAGAAGGAAGAGAGAGAAACTGCCGCTTAGCACCACGATAGAGAACGCTCCTCACGATTAGACTGAATTGAACTGTCGTGATGAAAATAATTAGAAGACTAAATTAAATAAGGTTCTCATCCTTATTAACTAATAAAAACAATTACCTTAATTGTTTTATGCAAGGACTTCCCTGCCCCTGTCATTAAAAGGAATGCCGATCAAGTCCCACTGTCAATAAGGAATAAAACAGTCCAACTTAGGATAGCATTGCAACTGATATAACATAAGGTATGAATTATGCGGGTTATAACAGAAACAACTAGATAGGAAGAAACAGTAACCATATGAGTTATACAATCAAGGCTCAGTTAGTCACATCAGGCTGAGATAGTCACACAAGTAGTTTTCCTTTTGAAAATCATTTAAGCTCAATTAGTGTTTTTAAAAAACGTCGCTTTAAGTTTATTAGCAGAAGTATTTGAGTAAGAGAAATCGTACCTGGTATGAGTAGAAACAGTAACCAAACTCGAATGTGCGAACTTCTACTAATAACCTATAATTAAAGTGTTTTCAAGTAGTGATTAGCTAAGGAACTCATAAAGCTAAACATATTTTATTCTTACGGGTTTATAGTTTCCAGTTTACAATTACTCTCTCATAAGGATTTGGGCTAGGTTCTGTTAATAAAATCTTCCATTAGGCCTATCTCATTTAATCTGGATCGATTTAGGGTTATAACCCGAGAGTGGCCCAAGCTCTCGTTGAATTGTGGGCTTTTGGAGTTCATAGACTTGGCCCCAATAGGTTAACCCAAATCCGCGTTACTTTTTCATCAACTGATTAAATTCTCAAAAATGATTTTACGACGTTTCGAATGCTTAACCTTAATTTAATTCCGGGTTTGACTTGACCATCTACGCCATTGAACTTGTACGTCTTAGGTGTACACTTAATCTTATTTCATTTACTAACTCTTGATCATCGGTTTAGCTTAATCAAACTCTTAAGTTATAGTTGACTAATTTACTTTAATACCTGATTAAAGTTCTAAGGTTTAGGGTATGTAATTCTCCCAATCGTCCACCTAGGTTTATACTTTAATTGTTATGTATGAATTAGGTTTACTCTAATATTTCCTATAAGGTAAGTTATTCCTTTTATTTATTTCTAGTATACATATATATTAGGATTCATTGAAGACATTCTTTGTGTAGTTTTATTGTATTTAGTTATTCCTATTAACTTTTACACATTTCTACATCCAATATATGGTTTATAATATAAAATATTTTCCTTTGTTTCAATTCAGTATATTAACTTCTATAATATATAGTTAACATAAAAGTAGGTTGATTTAATTCCTTGATTTAACCTAAGATAATATTTTATTTCTTTTATTTCTTTATTTCATTCAAAAGTTTATACCTAAAAATATTTATTAACATTCCAACCTATAAAGTTAGTTCGGTATTCTTATATTATTTCCAACCTATAAAGTTTATTATTCCATTATACTTTAATTTTCATTACATTAAAACCATATATCATAAGGTAATTTATGAAAATTTCAGAAAAACAATTTTTAGACCAATTTCCTTTTGTCTAAAAATTCTAAAATTTAATATATAGTAATTATGATATTTTAGACATATTATATACATTTTATTTCATAAAAATATCTTTTTTCATTATCTAAATAAATCCATAATACTCATATTTTACAAAAATTATAACTTACGTTTAAAAGCTCAAAAACAGAATTAATTTACATGAAAATAAACTAGATTTTATAAGGAATCTATGGTTAAAATTTCGTGCCAAAATACATTAAGGAAGGTCATTAAATAAATCTAGCAAGTTAGAGTATTATTCTGTGTTTTATATTAACTTAATACATTATTAATCTCTACGTTTTAATCTCAACCGTCCGTTCCCCTTAACTACAATCGGATGGCCCAATTTCATCATGTTCATATAGAAATCCCCAAATCAACACGAATGGGATTCGATCAAATTCTCATAATCTACAGAACGAAATCCAGTGATTCTTGTTGCGTTCGACTCAAAAATGAAAGACGAATCTAATAGTACCGATTTCACGACCTATAATGCAGTGCACTGGAAAATCGATTCTGGGTAATTTCGAAGTTAGGGTTTATACGTTTTAATTCGATTTCGCCAAATTCCCTCAACGTATTACGTTATAGGTTAAATTGGTAGTTGGGTAAGTTCGAGAATGCAAAAACGAGTGACATTATCGGTGAAATTTGGTCGGAAATGTACCAGAAATGCACCAGCAAGGAATCCCGAATTCGTTTTTCTGGAAACTTGTTATTTTATGTGCAGTTCGGGTAGGCAACTTCCCGGATCAACTCGTGCCAACTGAGAGCGATTCGATCCACAAAACCTATCAGATTTTAAACTAGACATGTAACTCTAAAAATGAGTGGAAGAATCATTGAATTTGATGAACTAGGGAGAAAGTTACAGATCTCACAAGATCTGGGTTTACCTAGTCATTTTCTGGAAAATCTAGGCAAGAACACTACCGTGATCAAGTTGGGGACTTTAGACACCTTAATATTTCAAACGATTGAGAACTGGCTTGGGGTTCCTTCAGAAGAACTGTAGAGCCATTAAAGATCTTGAAAACAAGCTATCGTACTTGAATGTTCATTCACGGATGAAGAAGATATGATAGGATGAAGTTTACCTTATCAAATGGATTTCTGGAAATTTTGGGTTACGGTCGGGGAGGCAACTTTAGATCGATTTTGTGGTGAATGTGTGAAGAGTTAGGTCAAGTGGGAGTAATGGTTCGAAAGTAAAGTTGTAGGAGAATCAAATGCAAAAGACGGCATAAAAAAGGTGGAGTAATGGCTGAGATATAAGAGTCTAAAGATTGACCTATGCTATGCAAAAACTGACGAAAAAACTTAAACGTTTCAGTGGTATTTCCAGCTGACTGGGTGCGGCACGTGTCCTGAGGCCCGCGGCTGAGTCAGCTAGCCCTGGACAGGTCAGCAACCTCCAAAATTTTGGCTCTAAACTTCAATTTATCATAACTTTGGCTAGGATGATCCGTTTTTAATGTTCTTTTTATCAATCTTCTTGGTTTTCCATAAACTTTTTATTGATATAGGTTTCATGGGATGGTTTGAACATTCTCAAAAAGTCAACCCTAGCAAGGCCTAAGGAGCTTTGAGGTTACTATGATTTTATATTGACTTTTATGGTCCAAATCAATGTTCCAATTATTTCTAAAATCTTTTATAATATAATTAGAGTGTCTTGAAAATTTTCCAAGATTTATTGAATTATAAGTCTTACTATTAAATTCATAATACCATATAATAATTTAATAATCAATTGTATTATTTTGGGTTCAATAAAGGAAATCCCCTAAATTAATTTAGATTAATTTATGGGGTATTTCATTCACCCTGAGCCAATCTACTTTTTTTACCTCCACAAACCATAGAAACGACAAGGGGCATGAAGTAAGATGATATTCCATCATACCTTTCAATGCCACATACTCTTGATCCATAGAAGAAATAATATGTATTCAGCATAACATTTGTACAAGTATTTCTATTAAAGCACTTTCAATTTCTTTCACCACAGACTTTTCTCTTCACCCATGTAGTGGCTTTGGGTCAACTGTCCCAGATCACAAGGACCTTAGGTAGCTAGGTGATAAAGCACCCCCAAAGGACCTAATAACCAAGTGGACGAGGCCTGATTCAGATCAGAATTAAAGCTAGCATGCTTAGGATCAGCGAAGTACCTTGCCTTGTTCTTTTTCAACCATTTCAATCCAGTTCATTCCAAGGCTCAAAGCTATAAACAAAGTTCAGATGGTGAATATTTGTTTAAGCATTTCCAGAACAAAGACTTCAATTCAGCAATTAAAAACTAGAAAATTTTCAATATTTTACACCCCAAGATCAGCTAACCAACTATACTTACTTTATGACTTCCTGCCCAATTGAGCAATCACAGCAAGACTTTAACAAGTGTAACAGAAAAGAGCTCAAAGATACATAAAAGGCAAGCTGCGAAGGAGCTTACTCCACCTCACACTTAGAGTGAAGCAATGTCCTCATTGCTTAGGAAGAATTAACATTGTGCAAGCAATCCAACGACAAAATAAAATTACACACAACAAACTAGAAGGGATCATGTGAAATTTTCAAGAGAAGAAAAGTTAATAATACTCCACCAGAATCCGCTCGGAGTGTGTAGCCAGTCAAATCCCACACTTGAGTTCAGCTAAGCGACAAAGTAAGCAAGCTTGGAAATATAATCTGTAAAGCCAGGAGAACTCAAGTGGAACCAAACAAAACCATCAGTCGAAAAATATGAGCGACAACTCTTGTAGTAAGCATAACATCCGCCAAAACACCACAAACTAAAAAGAAAAGAGCAAAATAAATAACTAAACTAATGAAGTGAAAAGAGATACAAACCGGTGGGTTGCCTCCCACCAAGCTGCCCGAATTTAAAGTCTTTGGTTAGACTCTCACTTTGTTATCCCAGATCAAAAATAAAAGTTGACAATGGTGTCAACGGGAGTAAGAAGTGTGCAATAATCAATAACAAGCCACCTGGATCAAAACAATACATTACCCCAACAAATAGAATATGAAAATAAATACTTCTCAAAACCTTTTGTCTAAGGAGGAATTGAAGGGAACAATCTTCCAGGTGCAGATGAAATGATAAAGCCTCTTCTTCCTCAAACTGAAGGATATAGACATCCTCGTCTGTCTAGTAAGGCTCAATGAGTCTGTCGTAATGGCAAAGAGGTGGAGACCCGTCCTCCTCGAATCCTAGGATGTAAACATCCTCCTTATATAGGTGAGGGTCAATGAGGGTTCCACATGGACAATCGACTGCAATGAAGACCTCTGTTGGTGCGGGGGGAACCAAGGGTGGGGAGGGAGTGTGACTTAAGACATCGACGAGTTGCTCCACTGCATTGTTCCCAACTCTTGAAGGTTACCACTATTAAAGACTGAAGTCTGTTGTTGAGGAGAGATTCGCTGTAGATAATTTGGTTGAGACCTTTAACCACAACTGCTCTTGTACGATGAGACATTCATCGTACTCGTGAGCTCCCCCACAAAACGAGCAATATATATCTTGCAAATAAAATGATTCCTGGTCAATTTTCTCCTCAGTCCGCCTCATCTCTTCAATTTCGGGGCAATCTTCAAACTCGTGATTTCCCCCACACTGCAAGTAACACAAAATAGAGGAAAACGGATCACAAGAACTTGAAGACTCTTGCTCCACTGCCCAAATAGGAGTCTGTCCATAGACTACTCCTTCCTTTTGTTGGCTAACTGTCTATAAAGTTCAGATGTCGCATCGTGCGGTCTTTTTAGTTCAGCCAACAACTTGTACAACTCACTTGTCATTGCTTCATCGATTCTGATGTTTGACATTGGTAGAAATAAAGAAGAACAAAATAAAGTAATAATAAAACAAAACAAAAACAATTTACCACCAAGTCGTTTGTGATTATAAAAAAAATAAAGTTAGAAAGCTAGAAAAAATAAAATAAAAAGTAAAAAATAAAATAAAATATAATTGATTTCCCTTCTATTCTCTACGCTCGATGAAAGGTAATGCACATACACTAGACATCTGCTATAACCAAGAAGGAAAAAAACAAAATTAAAATTAGAACTAGGATAAAATGAGAAAGCAATAAACTATTAAAGAATAGAATAACGAAATAATTGAAATCAAAATAAACTAAAAATACAATAGAATAAAGTAAAATTACAAAAACAACTAAAAAAAAGCAAGATAAATATATTAAATATAAACAAAACATAAAATTAAATTATAAATAAATTGAAACAAGAAAGAAATAAATTAACAAAAATAGTGAAATTGCTAAAACAAAATAAACTAAAAAAATAAAAAATAAAAACAAGAAAAAAAATAAAATAAAACAATGGACAACCCAAGCTAAAGACTAGACAAAGTCAAGTCCCCGGCAGCGCATCATTTACAAATAGGCAAATTGGAGGCAAATAGAAATAACTAAGAAAATTATCCTAGAAAATCTATAAATCTAAAAATATCCACTGGTTGCAAAAATAAATCTCGGTCAAAGAGTATAGTGAACTAGAAGCTACCGGGGTCGAATCCACAGGGACTTAGTAATTAAATCTAATCTTAGAAAATAGCAAATTAAGAGGGTTGTCGTTTGTTTTGGTTTTTAAACTAAAGTAGCAAGCGAGAAAATTAAATAAAAATGTGTAGAAAGATGAATGAAGCGGAACCTTGGGTTCATGGGAATTCTTTGCTAGCCAAATTGTATAATTAATCAGTAGTTAATTGAGACTTGGATTGGCAAAATTCTTTTTTTATCTCTTTAAGACTAAATCCTAGTCAAATTGAGCTCTTCTATCCGTAACATATTGGTCCCAATCACGAACTAATGACAAACAAGTAAAAGGATTAAATGTGAGAATTGTTCTTGAATCTGAAGGTCCAATTAATTAATCTAATCAATTTTTCCACAGATTAATAGGTTGCTATGACCTTTCTATCACTCACCGGTCAGATCCTGATAGAAATTCGTAAAGCTAAGAATAAAAATCTGCAGCTTTTATTAAAGCGTTAATAAAAACAACAACCTGAACAATCCAAATAAATATCTCAATCAATCGGTAAAATAATTATAAATCTCTCATACCCAAGATTTAATACTTTAGCCTAACATAATTAAAGAACAAACACAAGAAAAGAGATTAGAATTCATCTGTGTGTCGATCTTCAAATTCATCGGTAATAAGGTAAAGCTGAAATACCCCAAACTTAGATATGGTGTTTAAATGATAAACTAAGATGTAAGGAGGCTAAATAATTCCTTAGAAACATTAAGAAACATTTCTAATCAAAGAAAATATAAGGAAACACCAAAAGAGCAGTTTAAGCAAAAACGTGCTCTAAGCTTGGAGAGACATGGGAGAGTACCCAAATGTTGTTCTAAGACCTTAGTAATATCCTAATGGTCATTTTAAGTCAATTACCAAAGAAAACCAAGCTTGAAAACAAGTTAAAACACAAAATGTGCTTTAAGGAGTCTTAAAGCACGTTTTTGAAAAATTGTCTTGTAAATGAGTTTTGAATGGCTAAATGTCCATCATTACTCTTTAGTTAATATGTGTACTATATAGTATCACATTTGGAGGTCTATATCAATGGGAAATCAAAAATTTCACAACAATGTGCCTTGTTTTTGGATGAATAGTGAATTTATTAAGCTAGTTTATAACATAAGTCTATATAAGTGAGACATTTGGTCAACAAAGACTAAACTACCCTTATTCACAAAGGGGGCCGGTTTCTTTAAGTGTGACTCACCACACTTATCTAGCTAAGTAAAGAGAAAGCAAATAAGTAAGTTATAAAGTAAAAGTACTATTCACCTTTAAGATAAATATCACACATTTACTTACCTCTCTCCTCACTCACTTCTTCATTCTTCTTTGCTTTCCCACGGTTTGTTGCTCTCTTTTCCTTCTCCATTCACGTTAGAGCTTGACCTCCATGAAAGCTCCACCTTCTCTTGGCCACATCTTGCTCATTTAAGCTCCAAATCCAAAACAAATACATATTCTTCTTAGTTAGCTCAAGCTCCTCCTTTCTATCTTTTCAAAACTTCAAGAGCTTCATTTTGGTGCCAAGTCAAACCACCATTAGAGGAGGAAATTCAAGTTTGGAGACTCCATTGGCATCTCCACTCTCTTAAGGTAAAGAAAGTGTAAGAAAATCTAGGTTTCCACCATTTTCTTCACTTGACCGAAAATATATGCTCATGGGACTCCATGTTTATGCCTTGTTCTAGCTTGTTTCTACTCTTCAAAGGAGAGAGGAGGTTCTTTTGCTTCACATCCAAGTTTGTCTTGAGAAACCAAGGTAAAACAATCACATTAATACCTTAAAACATATTTTTAAACCTAGGGTTTGTTCCTTAGGGTTAATGTGTTATCTAGTACTCATTGGAGTCATTGGATATTGGTTAGAACATTGGCAAGGAGAATCACATTGGTGACCGAGATTGAACAAAGAAAACCTAAGGAGAAAAGCTTTTAAGCTTGTGAGAAAACAAGGTAAATTACTTACCTTAAGTTGTCTTGTTGTTTAAGGGAATGAGATATGGTATGTGATGAGTTTAGTGTAGAGTTTATATTGGGAAGGTGCTATAAAACTTAGGAGAAACAATGACTGTTCTTGTGAACTTGTGACTAAGGAGCACATGAGGAAAAGAGATAGTTTAAGAATGTTAAGGTGAAGTACAAGAAGCATTCTATTTCAATGGGAGCCTTGTTGAGTGTATTTGCAGGTTGAAGGCATATATATGTGGAAATTCAGTGGTTAAGATTATTGTCATTTAAGGGCCTAAGTGCCAAGCATTTTAAGTTTGAGCACTATTTGATGATGTGGTGAAGTTTTAGTGAAAATTGTGTGATAAGTGTTGTGATAAGAATTTGTGTGGTATTGGTTTTTGATGGAGAAAAACCATGTGTTAGGAGGTATATATACTAGAGAACCTATGGAAAATTTAAAGGAGAGTTTAAGTGTTTAAGATATTCTAAGGGGATTTAATGACTAAGAAGGTACTAGGATGTTCTAGATATTGTCTTGGTGAAAAAGGGTGAAGTTAAGGTGTTTTAATGACTTATAATGACTTAGGTATCACCATGGAGGATTTATGAATCAAGAGGATGTATTTGAGTATTTAGAACTTAGGTAGAAGTTGGTAAACAACTAGGAAGGAAGTTTAGGTTGTGAAGGAACTTTAAATAAATGCATAAAAGAGTTTTAGAAGGAGAAAGATGCTTGGGAGATGATGTTAAGATAAGGAGAAAACATTTTGGGATAGTAGTTATCATAGGTGAGAAACACCATTTAGAAACCTAGTACAAAATGTTGTAAGTGTTAAGGAAATTCACAAAGAAGTAAGTAAAGGCTTAAGGAATTAGAAAATGAGTTTCATGAATGTTGTATGTGGATATAAGGGTACCAAATGTTGTTAGGAAGCATTAAGAGGCTTTAGGAGAAGATACTATAAGGGTTGGAGGCTTTGGAGGAATTTGGTTAAGTGTTTAAAGGCTTAGAAATTGAGTATAATGGCACGTCCGAACTTCCGTCCGAACTTGGAAGCTCGGACATGCCCTGTTACGCTTACAGTTTTCTGGATTTTAGGTAGTGTCCGAACTACCGTCCGAATTTGGAAGTTCGGACGCACCTGTTATTTCTTAGGGATTATCCTCGAACTGTGTCCGAACTTGGGAAGTCCGGACACATGTTCGGACGTATGGATTTCTGGTTAGGATTTTCCTCGACTCATGTCCGAACTTCCGAAGTCCGGACACAAGTTCGGACATGTGTCTGATTTCTGTCTAAAGTCACGGCTTGTGTCCGAACTTGGAAGTCCGGACACAAGTTCGGACAGGCCACTGTATGGACCAAAAACCTTGTTTAAGGTTAGGAAATGATGGGGATAATTAAGTATAGATGTTATGAGATTGTTAAGGACTTGTTTGGTGGGTGTGATGGTCATTAAGTGGGAGAGTAAGTGTAATAAATAATGAGGAGATGATGTACTTAAGAGTCAAGTTAAAAACCATAAGGCTTAGTGAAAGGCAATGGGTAAAAGTTGATGTCTAGGAAAGTTAAGTAATTCTATTGAGTTGGATTGATAATAACCTAAAACTGAATCAATGTTCTAGGCTTTGTGAATTGGGACTTGGAAGGAGATAAACCAAACGATCGTCGACGGTGAACGGTACAATCCTTTTCGTGACCTGCTTGCTAACGAGGTGTCCCTCGGCTTGTGTGCTATCTGTTTATTTGCTATGACTAAAACAAGATAAAGCATGCAACCGGTTATATTGTTCTCGTTGTGTTTGTGTTATATTTACACTAACCCGCGAGGCTTGAGATTGTTACTAACCAAGTTTAGTACTTACTGAGTTAAGAATAAGAGTTAAGTTGATGGTTGTTGGTTAATGCCCGTTAAGGCTTAGCTAGCACATGGTGTTTAAGATGTCTACTAACTGGAACTTGAGTGAGGAAACCCGGGACCGATCTCCGGTCATGCATGCTAAGTGAAAAAGGGGGACGGTATCTGAATCAGATCCGCCCTCCGCTTAAGGACTTGTCTTCGGACTTGTAGCCTAGGGCCGGTTGCCGGCTCAGCTACGCTGGACTCCCGTCCAGAGTAGGTGGCATTAAGATGGTGCGGTGGGATCACCTAAATCCCAGGTTCGAATTAAGCTACAACCAATCCCTCCCAGGAAAGGTTTGTATACTGAGATTAAGATTAAGATTGAGATTAAGATTAAGGTAAGGTAGGAACTGAGATTAAGGAAATGAGGACTAAGGAGGGGGTTACTAACCCACTTGTTAAGGGAACGCTTGAGTCGTTCATTGCTTGTGAACTATATATGTTCATTAGTGGTTATCGTTATTGCACTTCATATTATGTTTGTGTATGTAATCAATTTCCATGCTATCGACAATTAGTCGTCGTAGCCCCGTTAGCTTGGGGGCCATGAGAGGGTGTACCAGCATTCGTGCTGACCCCCTCGGGGGCTATTTTTACACTTGCAGGTAAGAGGCCCATGAGGACGCACTACGAGAGTAGGAGCGGTTAGACTTAGGTGGGGACTTTTATTTTGAGATCGGGTTGCGCCTGTGCACCCGACTGTTTTATTAAGCTGATGTAAGTTTGGGATTGTGCATAAGATACTAGTACTCGGTTGGTTGTGGTATTGAGAATATTGACGTTTAAGTTGGGTAAGTGATTTTGGATAAGTATTGTAAGTATTTAAACCGGTATATTCTATCGATCAGACCGTGGCAAGGTCCAGGTGTTGTTTATTTCCGCTGCGACGTTTTCGAATAAGTGTTTAGTTGCGACAACCACGATAGGCTTTGGAGGGGTGTTACAAAAAGTGGTATCAGAGCGTAGTTACGCTCTGATCAAGAATACCGGACATGAGTAACCACCGAGTTAGGATATAAGTTAAAGATAGGTATGGGTTAAGGGTGTGAGAAGTTAGAGTGAGTAGAGTCAGATGACCACTAATAAGTGTGGATTGTCTTTACCGTCTACGGACGTTATAAATTTACTAACCAAACAGTGGTGAATGTGAATCTAATGTAAGTTATGCTTGTTCAGATGGCAGGACGCCCTAGAGGAGCCGAGGTCGCGGCCGGGGTGAGGACATTCCAGGGATACCTGGAGGGCAGACGATCGCAGAGATCGTAGCTGCCGCTTTAGGGCACATGGGCTATCAGCCTGTGTGGGTGCACCACCTCCACCGCCACAACTAGGGAACCAAACTGGGTGAAGAGTCTAGCAGACCTTCGACCCGCTCACTTCAAGGGGAGACCGATCCCGCCAAGCTTGAGGCGTACATCTCCGAGCTGGAGACCGCCTTCGAGACCCTTGATGTCCCTGCTGGGATCAAGGTGCGCTTAGCTGCTTTCTACCTGAAGGGGGCGGCGGGCGATTGGTGGAAGCTGGTGAGGGCCGAGCATGTGGCCAACCCAGAGTTCGGCTGGGAGCATACACCGCCTTGCTACGGGCAAAGTACTACCCCGCCGCCCATGTCAAGAAGCGCTTGCAGTTAGATGCGCTTAAGCAGTCGGACAAGATGACGGTGGACGAGTATTACTCAGAGTTCACCGCCTTGCTCCGTCTTCTGCCAGGTCTAGGTATTCTGACCAGATCTTGGTAGACCGCTTCTATGGCGGGCTTAGCCATCGACTCCGCTACGGCATGGGGCCGACGAGTTACACTACCTTGCAGGTAATAAGAATGATTGAAATTGAGTAAGTGGTGAATAAGATTTAGATTATGAGAAATAAGTGAGACTAATACTATGGAAAAGCAGGAGTGCTATCATGCCGCTGCTAAGGTTGAGATTACCGTCCAGCTGAGGGACGAGGAGAATGCAAAGCGGAAGAGTGCTGGGAAGAGCTCAGAGAGTCAAGGGCAAGGAGGGTACAAGAAACAAAGTCCAGCCTCAGGCCCAGAAGAATCAGAACCCGAAAGGGAAGGAGGAAAAGGAGAAGGCTTCGGAAGAGCCATTGAAGCTGACCTATGCTATTGCAGCTACACCACTGCGCTCTAAGGCGCCAAAGGGTGAGAAAAATTGATATTGAATGAGTTAAGAAATAAATTGGTACCGTTTGAGATATAAGAATTGACAATATGAATCATCAGGATCTGAGACTGAGAGAGGAGCCGGTGGTGGCTACCAGCGACGCTTCATCTGTAGATGGTGTCACAAGGACCACCCCGGGCTCGACTGTAAGGGAAACAAAGTGGAGTGCAACTTCTGCGCAGTGTATGGACACCGGGCGTACGAGTGTTACCGGAACCCTGCTAGCAGAGCCTATACGCCCGACACCAGGGGCAAGGGCAAGACCGATCAGGGAGCTGGATCTGACGGTCAGAGGAAAGTGCAGCAGCCGGCAGACAAAAACGGCGACCCAGAAGACGGGGCCCACTCTACACATGGTGGATCGGGACGATGAGCCTGAGCCCTCATCGAGGCCAGGTACCACTATAACCATTTAGTAATAAAACTACCTGCTTACCGCATTATCATGCATGTTTGGTGAAATATATGAGTTAAGTAAAAATAAGATGAGATTAGAACCTAAGTAAGATATAACCTACTACCACTTTAGGAAGATTCAACATCTGCTACCCCATACCACTACATCTAACCCGGAGCACACCGACATCGAAACCACACACTTTCCAACCGAACAGTGTCAGGTTATCCGCCCAGGTATGATTTTATTAAGGGGATACCTGACACCCGAAGCACAAGTAGCCATCATCAGGAGATGCAACCAACTAGGAATGGGACCGGGAGGTTTTTACACACCGGAGTACCCAGGGGGAGCAAGGATGAAACTAAAGATGATGAGCCTGGGCAAGGATTGGAATCCGTATGCCAAGAATTACCAAACCACAAGGGAGCAAGATGGAGTCTCACCACCGGGAATACCCGAAGAGTTCCATCCAGTTATTACACAAGTCGTGGAAATCGCTCAGCAGTTGGAAGCTGAACCGATTCCAGACATCCAGCCAGACATTTGCATTGTAAACTTCTACGAAAAATGGGAAACTGGGACTACACCAGGATAAGGACGAGACAACGGAGTCTCTCGAAGAGGGATACCCGTAGTGTCTTGGTCCATTGGAGATGATGCGGAGTTTTTATACGGCGAGCAGAAGCGTGCGGACCGTGCAGATAATAGTACTTAAGTCAGGTGATGTATTAATTTTGGAGGAGAATCAAGGATGTTGTACCATGGGATTAAGAGAATCAAGCTGAATACAGCACCGTCAGCAGTAATCAATGCGACGCATATGAGACCAGGAAGATTAAACCTAACCTTTAGACAATATTAGCCATGTAATGTTAGAATGAGATGAGAATGAGATGTAAGATTGAAGCACATGTTGTAAACAGGATGGTCATGAATAAAATAACAGTGTTGTTCATATAAATTGTTACGACTCTTGTTATACCATCAACTCATGAAGCTTGTGAACACAATTAGGTTATGGACTCGGTACGGAAGGTGCACTAAGCATACTCACAGAGGCACAGGCCGACGCCAGCGGTACTATCCTCACCGGCACCTTTCCGATCAATGGAGTTGAGGCATCAGTTCTCTTCGACTCAGGGGCCTCGCATACCTTTGTCTCTGCATCATTTGCGAGCAGGTTGGGGCTAGACGCTGATGAGCTACCCGACTTCACGGTTACGCTCCCGTCTAAGGAGAAAGGTTCGTTGCACTCGTTACTACTACCGAGGAGCCACCATCAGAATTAAGGGGGAAGACTTCCCAGTCAGTCATTTCATTGAGTTCAGTAAGCTAGGATTTGATGTTATCTTCGGATGAACTGGTTGGAGCGGCACAAGGGACGTATCCTCTGCGCCGAGCATAGATTGCTGCTCAGGAGTCCGTCTGGGGTAACAATATCATACCGCCAGAGGCCCAGGAGAGCCTTCGACTAAGATCATCACCGCCATGGCAATGCACAGAGAATTAAGGAGAAAGGAAGAAGTATACCTCTGCTATGTACAGGACATAGAGAGAGACCCTGAGTTCGACCCCGACTTACCGGTAGTGTCGGAGTTCCCCGACTTATTCCACGGGAACTGCCCGGCATGCCACCCACTCGGGAGGTAGAGTTCACCATTGAGCTGCTACCTGGTACCGGACCGATAGCCAAAGCACCATACCGTATGGCTCCGGCAGAAATGACTGAGTTAAAGGAACACACTGAAAGATTTGTTGGATAAGGATTCATTAGACCAAGTGTGTCACCAGGGGACGCCAGTCCTCTTCGTGAAGAAGAAGGATGGTAGTCTCCGCCTCTGCATCGACTACAGAGAGTGAATGCAGTGACAGTGAAGAATAAGTACCCACTACCCCGCATTGACGATCTGTTCGATCAGTTGAAGGGAGCATCTGTGTTTTCCAAGATTGATCTCAGATCGGGGTATCATCAGATAGCCATTAAGGAGGGAGACATTGAGAAGACGGCATTCCGGACACGATACGGCCACTACGAGTTCACAGTGATGCCGTTCGGTTTGTCGAACGCGCCAGCGAAGTTTATGGATCTGATGAACCGCTTGTTCCGAAGCAGCTGGACAAGTCGGTGGTGGTTTTTATTGATGATATTTTGATATATTCAAAGTCTAAGGTTGAGCATGAGGAACATTTGAGAAGGGTGTTGGAAATATTAAGGGAGAACCAGCTATATGCTAAGTTCTCCAAGTGTGAGTTTTGGCTTGACCAGGTCTCTTTCCTGGGTCATGTCATCTCAGATGCTGGGATCGCAGTGGATCCAGCAAAGATTGATGCCGTACGTACCTGGCCAAGGCCGAAGACTGTTACCGACATCAGGAGCTTTCTCGGTCTGGCAGGCTACTACAGGAGGTTTGTTAGAGATTTCAGCAAGGTCGCGAAGCCGATGACCAGTCTGATGAAGAAAGATGCACCATTTCTATGGACAGTCGACTGTGAGAGATCATTTCAGCGCTTGAAGGACTCACTGACCACTGCACCGGTACTGACCATTCCAGACGGTACAGAGGGCTTTGAGGTTTATTGTGATGCATCCGGCAGAGGGCTGGTTGCGTGCTCATGCAACATGGCAAGGTGGTGGCATATGCCTCACGCCAGTTGAAGAAACATGAGGAGAACTACCCCACACATGATTTAGAGCTGGGAGCTGTAGTCTTCGCTTTGAAGATATGGCGCCACTACTTATACGGGGTTATCACGATCTACACCGATCACAAGAGTTTGAAATCATATTCACTCAGAAGGAGTTAAATCTTCGACAGAGGAGGTGGTTAGAATTTCTGAAAAGACTATGACATTGACCTCCAATACAAAGAAGGGAAGGCCAATGTTGTAGCAGATGCCCTGAGCCGTCGAGCACACTCACTCCATTCGCTATTTCTTTCTCCAGCTTGGTTGATGAGGTGCGAGAGGCTCAGGGACTGATGAGTATATGAGAGAGGTCAGACAGAAGCTGACAGATGGTACCTTTGAGAGTCAGAAATACGACTTCAGACTTCATGATGATGATCTGATCAGACTTAAGGGCCGATTATGCATACCACGAGGTAACACGGATCTGAAAGACCGTATACTTAGAGAATCACACTGTTCTTCAGTTTCCATCCATCCGGGAGCCTCTAAATGTATAAAGACATGAAGAGATACTTCTGGTGGTCGGGGATGAAGACAGATGTTACCGAGTTCGTCTTGAGGTGTCTCACATGCCAGAAGGTGAAATTCGAGCACCGACGACGGGCAGAATGGTACAGTCGATGCCAGTTCCGAGTGGAAGTTCCATGATATCTCCATTGACTTCGTAGTTGGCTTCCACCTGCTAGGGGAGGTCTCAACATGATATGGGTGGTGGTGGATCGCCTTACCAAAGTAGCCCGATTCATACCGATGAAGGATACTTGGAAGGTGACCAAATTAGCTGAGTTATTTGAGAAAGAAATCATGAGGCATCACGGCATACCAAAGACCATAGTGTCAGATAGAGATACCAGATTCCTTTCGAGGTACTGGAGAGCTACCAGAGAAGCGTTGGGTACAGAACTCAAACTGAGTACCGCGTTCCATCCTCAGACAGATGGTCAGACTGAGCGTACTATTCAGACACTCGAGGACATGCTGAGAGCATGTGCCTTAGACTTCCAGGGCAGTTGGATTGACAGATTGCATCTGATCGAGTTTTCATACAACAACAGCTATCACGCTTCGATCAAGATGGCACCTTTTCAAGCGTTGTACGGTAGACCATGTCGTACACCGCTCTGCTGGGATGAGTCGAGTGAGACGGTCATTATAGGACCAGAGTACTTAGAACAAGTTAAGGCTGAAGTTCAGCAAATCAGGGAGAACATGAAAGCTGCTCAAGATAGGCAGAAGTCGTATGCTGATGTTCGACGACGAGACCTGGAGTTCGCAGTGGGCGACCGGGTATTTCTGCGAGTATCACCGATGAAGGGTGTATTCAGGTTTGGGCAGAAGGGCAAGTTAAGCCCGAAATTTGTTGGTCCTTATGAGATTACGGAGCGGGTGGGCCCGGTTGCTTACAGGTTGAATTTACCTGCTGAGCTGGGTAAAGTGCATGATGTTTTCATGTTTCACAGCTAAAGAAATACATGCACCACCCCTCCCATGTGTTAGAACCTGAGAGGTTGACTTTAGAACCAAATGAGATCCGTGGAGACTCCTCAGAGAATCTTGGACAGTAAGACTAGGGACACTCGCCACAAGTCAGTGCGACTGGTGAAGGTTCTCTGGTCTAACCAGGATGTCGAAGAGGCCACGTGGGAATTAGAGGATAAGATGAGGGCGAAGTACCCTTCTTTATTTACTGACTAGATCGTCTGTATAGGGTACGGGGCGTACCCCTTTTTAAGGGGGGTAGAGCTTCCTCGCTTTTGAGTTAGGAAACGATCATGTTTGTCGTTTGTTTGGTTGTTTAAGATGTGATTTGTGTAAGTTGCTACACTTCGGTGTAAGTTTGAGTTATGTATGATACTTATGTATTGTATTTGAGATTGACCTTTGAGTCTTGAGATGTATGAATGTGAATATAAGATGTGGTATTAAGATTAAGAGAACTGTGTACCGTGAATGGTTAAACACATGTGTGAACTTTGAGGACAAAGTTCTTTTAAGGGGGGATTGAAATACCCCAAACTTAGATATGGTGTTTAAATGATAAACCAAGATATAAGAAGGCTAAATAATGCCTTAGAAACATTTCTAATCAAAGAAAATATAAGGAAACACCAAAAGAGCAGTTTAAGCAAAAACGTGCTCTAAGCTTGGAGAGACATGGGAGAGTACCCAAATGTTGTTCTAAGACCTTAGTAATATCCTAATGGTCATTTTAAGTCAATTACCAAAGAAAACCAAGCTTGAAAACAAGTTAAAACACAAAATGTGCTTTAAGGAGTCTTAAAGCACGTTTTTGAAAAATTGTCTTGTAAATGAGTTTTGAATGGCTAAATGTCCATCATTACTCTTTAATTAATATGTGTACTATATAGTATCACATTTGGAGGTCTATATCAATGGGAAATCAAAAATTTCACAACAATGTGCCTTGTTTTTGATGAATAGTGAATTTATTAAGCTAGTTTATAACATAAGTCTATATAAGTGAGACATTTGGTCAACAAAGACTAAACTACCCTCATTCACAAAGGGGGCCGGTTTCTTAAGTGTGACTCACCACACTTATCTAGCTAAGTAAAGAGAAAGCAAATAAGTAAGTTATAAAGTAAAAGTACTATTCACCTTTAAGATAAATATCACATTTACTTACCTCTCTCCTCACTTCTTCATTCTTCTTGCTTTCCCACGGTTTTTGCTCTCTTTTCTTCTCCATTCACGTAGAGCTTGACCTCCATGAAAGCTCCACCTTCTCTTGGCCACATCTTGCTCATTTAGCTCCAAATCCAAAACAAAATACATATTCTTCTTAGTTAGCTCAAGCTCCTCCTTTCTATCTTTTCAAAACTTCAAGAGCTTCATTTTGGTGCCAAGTCAAACCACCATTAGAGGAGGAAATTCAAGTTTGGAGACTCCATTGGCATCTCCATTCTCTTAAGGTAAAGAAAGTGTAAGAAAATCTAGGTTTCCACCATTTTCTTCACTTGACCGAAAATATACTCATGGGACTCCATGTTTATGCCTTTCTAGTTCTAGCTTGTTTCTACTCTTCAAAGAGAGGAGGTCCTTCTTGCTTCACATCCAAGTTTGTCTTGAGAAACCAAGGTAAAACAATCACATTAATACCTTAAAACATATTTTTAAACCTAGGGTTTGTTCCTTAGGGTTAATGTGTTATCTAGTACTCATTGGAGTCATTGGATATTGGTTAGAACATTGGCAAGGAGAATCACATTGGTGACCGAGATTGAACAAAGAAAACCTAAGGAGAAAAGCTTTTAAGCTTGTGAGAAAACAAGGTAAATTACTTACCTTAAGTTGTCTTGTTGTTTAAGGGAATGAGATATGGGTATGTGATGAGTTTAGTGTAGAGTTTATATTGGGAAGGTGCTATAAAACCTAGGAGAAACAACTATCTTGTGAACTTGTGACTAAGAGCACATGAGACACAGAGACAAGAGATAGTTAATGAGACAAAGAGTTAAGTAGAAGTACAAAGCATCATTCTATTTCAATGGGAGCCTTGTTGAGTGTATTCGCAGGTTGAAGGCATATATTGAATTCAGTGGTTAAGATTATTGTCATTTAAGGGCCTAAGTGCCAAGCCATTTTAAGTTGCACTATTGATGATGTGGTGAGTGGTTTAGTAAATTGTGTGATAGTGTTTGTGATAAATTTGGGTGTATTTGGTTGTTTGATGGAGAAAACCATGTGTTAGAGGTATTATATACTAGAGAACCTATGGCAAAATTTAAAGGAGAGTTTAAGTGTTTAAGATATTCTAAGGGGATTAATGACTAAGAAGGTACTAGGATGTTCTAGATATTGTCTTGGTGAAAAAGGGTGAAGTTAAGGTGTTTTAATGACTTATAATGACTTAGGTATCCCATGGAGATTTATGAATCAAGAGAATGTATTTGAGTATTTAGAACTTAGGTAAAGTTGTAACAACTAGGAAGAAGTTTAGGTTGTGAAGGAACTTTAAGTAAATGCATAAAAGAGTTTTAGAAGGAGAAAGATGCTTGGGAGATGATAAGATAAGGAGAAACATTTTGGGATAGTGTTATCATAGGTGAGAAACACCATTTAGAAACCTAGTACAAATGTTGTAAGTGTTAAGGAAATTCACAAAGAAATAGTAAAGGCTTAAGGAATTAGAAAATGAGTTTCATGAATGTTGTATGTGGATATAAGGGTACCAAATGTTGTTAGGAAGCATTAAGAGGCTTTAGGAGAAGATACTATAAGGGTTGGAGGCTTTGGAGGAATTTGGTTAAGTGTTTAAAGGCTTAGAAATTGAGTATAATGGCACGTCCGAACTTCCGTCCGAACTTGGAAGCTCGGACATGCCCTGTTACGCTACAGTTTTCTGGATTTTAGGTAGTGTCCGAACTACCGTCCGAATTTGGAAGTTCGGACGCACCTGTTATTTCTTAGGGATTATCCTCGAACTGTGTCCGAACTTGGGAATCCGGACACATGTTCGGACTATGGATTTCTGGTTAGGATTTCCTCGACTCATGTCCGAACTTCCGAAGTCCGGACACAAGTTCGGACATGTGTCTGATTTTCTGTCTAAAGTCACGGCTTGTGTCCGAACTTGGAAGTCCGGACACAAGTTCGGACAGGCCACTGTATGGACCAAAACCTTGTTTAAGGTTAGGAAATGATGGGGATAATTAAGTATGGTTATGAGATTGTTAAGGACTTGTTTTGGTGGTGTGATGGTCATTAAGTGGGAGAGTAGTGTAATAAATAATGAGGAGATGATGTACTTAAGAGTCAAGTTAAAACCATAAGGCTTAGTGAAAAGCAATGGTAAAAGTTGATGTCTAGGAAGTTAAGTAATTCTATTGAGTTGGATTGATAATAACCTAAAACTGAATCAATGTTCTAGGCTTTGTGAATTGGGACTTGGAAGGAGATAAACCAAACGATCGTCGACGTGAACGGTACAATCCTTTTCGTGACCTGCTTGCTAACGATGTCCCTCGCTTGTGTGCTATCTGTTTATTTGCTAGACTAAAACAAGATAAGCATGCAACCGGTTATATTGTTCTCGTTGTGTTTGTGTTATTTACCTAACCCGCGAGCTTGAGATTGTTACTAACCAAGTTTAGTACTTACTGAGTTAAGAATAAGAGTTAAGTTGATGGTTGTTGGTTAATGCCCGTTAAGGCTTAGCTAGCACATGGTGTTTAAGATGTCTACTAACTGGAACTTGAGTGAGGAAACCCGGACCGATCTCCGGTCATGCATGCTAAGTGAAAAGGGGACGGTATCTGAATCAGATCCGCCCTCCGCTTAAGGACTTGTCTTCGACTTGTAGCCTAGGGCCGGTTGCCGGCTCAGCTACGCTGGACTCCCTCCAGATAGGTGGCATTAAATGGTGCGTGGGATCACTAAATCCCAGGTTCGAATTAAGCTACAACCAATCCCTTCCAGGAAAGGTTTGTATACTGAGATTAAGATTAGATTGAGATTAAGATAGGTAAGGTAAGGAACTGAGATTAAGGAAATGAGGACTAAGGAGGGGGTTACTAACCCACTTGTTAAGGGAACGCTGAGTCGTTCATTGCTTGTGAACTATATGGTTCATCTGTGGTTAGTTATTGCACTTCATATTATGTTTGTGTATGTAATCAATTTCCATGCTATCGACAATTAGTCGTCGTAGCCCCGTTAGCTTGGGGGCCATGAGGGGTGTACCAGCATTCGTGCTGACCCCCTCGGGGCTATTTTTACACTTGCAGGTAAGAGGCCCATGAGGACGCACTACGAGAGTAGGAGCGGTTAGACTTAGGTGGGGACTTTTATTTTGAGTTCGGGTTGCGCCTGTGCACCCGACTGTTTATTAACTTGATGTAAGTTGGGATTGTGCATAAGATACTAGTACTCGGTTGGTTGTGGTATTGAATATTGATTTAAGTTGGTAAGTATTTTGGATAAGTATTGTAAGTATTAAACCGGATATTCTATCGATCAGACCGTGGCAAGGTCCAGGTGTTGTTTATTTCCGCTGCGACGTTTTCGATAAGTGTTTAGATTGCGACAACCACGATAGGCTTTGGATGGGGTGTTACAAAAGCAGATGAATAGAATTTGGAGCAGAAATCCTCTTCTCCGGTGTGAAATGGTCGCAGCACAAAGAGAATAAAAGAGGCACAATATGCAAAATGATGATGTTTGATGGATTCTCTCTTCCAAAGTCTTCCTTATTTACAGTCAAATTCAAGACTTTATGTCTGTCCATTGATGGTTTTTTAGTTTCTTCAGTTTTGTGAAATAAATAAAGACCTTCCGGTTCATCAAACTTCATTTATTCAATTTTTTTCCATCCATCAATAACTCTTGGAATGAATATGAAGTTTCTGTATTCATTTAACTTCATCCATCAATAGCTATTGGAAGACTCTGAAGTTACCTGCGTGTCTCTCCCCTTTTTTGCTTGTCCATTTTTTTTCTTCTTCTTCTTGTTTTTGTCCTTGCGGCAGTATCTTAAAATATATATAATAAACGTTAAACCGGACACAACTTCTGCAGGGTCTAAATTCTACGTATGAGCTCCGATTTGTTCCCCATTTGTGGCGTTGGAAGCTCGTGAGGGAATTTATGCATTTCTACCATCATTTCTTGCTTTAAAAATATAACTTGGCATTAGTTCTTGCTCAAAGTAAGATTCAGGAAAAGCTTAAGATAGGGTGAGAAAGCGCATAAAATGTTGCACAAAAGAATTTAACACCTATAAAACCATATCAATTTTACACTTATCATGTACTTTATGAGCTTTCATCTTGAATGGATGAAGCCATTAATCAATAAAAAATGGCTCTTTCTTATCGTGCTTGTTCATGTTAGTGGTGCATTGGATTTGACTTTTAGGGTGTTGCATGGTCTTAATCAAGTAACTCGTTGTCCTCTAGATATTTTATTTTGTGTATGTTTTCCTTATTTGTTGCACTTCTGAGTGTAGAGGAAGATTTCTCTCTTTGGGCATCCTAATCTCTACTCTGCATATCCTCTATATATAGTATCTCTTGTTTCATAATTATTGCTTTATTTTTTACTATAGATTAAAAAGTGGATGTCCAACAACTTAAATAAATTACAGATAGTTTTACAGGACCGCGGGCCAACTAATTGATTATGGAAAATTTAAATTGTTTGTGCATCAGTGATTGAATATACTCTCTAACAATTTTACCTAGACTAGAGCACTAAGTGGTCCTTTAATTAAGAAATTCTTGGAGTTACCAAACCCTACAGTATAAATCTCGAGTAGTTACATTCTAGTTCCTTTTAAACATGATTGGTAACTTTTAACTCTTGGACACATTTCCTAACTGAGGATGGTTTCATGATCGAACTAGATCTCTTAACAATCTCCATGAACATTATGAGCCTTTCAAAAATCCTAGTGAAGGTAGACTTATTTTTGGTTAGTAAAATCATCCAAGGGAAAACGTCTTAATTAGGTTGCTTATAACAAGATATGGATGAAAAAATCATACAATAACATTTGCTTTAGAGATGTGGATTTGATTAACCATGCAATTTTGCTAACAAATTTGTATATTATGTTGCGTAAAGGCCACAATGGTGCACATATTTGAGGCTAGATACTTCCATCCGTCTTTCATTCTTTGAGATCCTTTAGTTACAAGAGTCAACCCTCTATAGTAGTCCATCCATAGTGAGTTGAATTAATTTGGAAAGGTTTAAAATAAAGCGTTGACAATGGCAATATGGTCAAAGTTTAGAATAATACTCACTACCATGTCCACTCACCATTTGGCTATCCAGTCCTCCTCAATTAGGAACTTAGAACCTTAAAGCTTTAAGTCTTCTGTGTAAAGTCCATATATGCTGGTGGGGTGATTGGCTGATTTGGCAAAAATCCATAAACAGCCTCCCTCTTAGTCAAGTTTGGTGACCATCCTGTTTGTTTTCTTCATCTTTATGGTGCTATTTTGAGAGGGAGTATTTTTGAAATTTCCTTTGTTACAAGGGAAGTCTTTGCTTACCTTCCAAACTCATTTTATTTTGCTGGAATAATGGTAGTATGGTCAATGTGTAGAATGATTTTGATTTTTGCTTACCCCAACCATTGACCTTTTGCCTAAACACCCTCCTCGAATGGAAACTTCATATCTCAAGATTCCAATCTTCGTATAGAGAAATTTGGGAGATGAAGAGAGGAGTTCTTATCCTTCTCTAATTTTTAATGTGATATATGATGTAAATCCCACACATAACGGCCGGGGTGATTGGTTGATTTTGTACAACTTCTGGGAATACCTCCTCCCATTCAAGTTTGGTTATCATCTCTTGCTTCTTCTCTTTGTCGTGATTGAGCCAGTTATAGTGGGAATCTATTTCAAGTTTCTTTTGTTATATTGACAATCTCTGATAACCTTCTAAAGTGGTTCTAGTTTGGTGGAATATAGGTAGTATGGTCAATGTCTAGTAGATTCTTGCTTACTCAGTGTAGTGACTTTTTGTAATGACCACAAAACCACCCTGGTTGAGAGACCATTACATGCCACATACTTATTACCTAAGACACGCAAGACTACACTAGTGAATCACCAAAATAGAACTGAAACTCATATCTTAAGCATAAAGTTACAACTGTCTTTACAAATACCAAGCGGAAGCTAAATACAGGGCTGAAACTAAATACAAGGCAAAAGCCAAAACTGAAATACATAACATAAGCTAAATACAAAAGGGGCCTTGAAGCCAAACAAACTAGAAGCAAAATACAAAGGCAAAACTAAAGTAGAAGCTGAAATTCCAAAACGAAGCTGAAACCTACAAATCAGATGGATATAAGGATAGGAAAACTATCGTCAGTAGGTGATAAACGTCATCAGCTGAGCATGCTTAAAACATTACTATCATATACATATACTTATACGAAAGAAAAGAGAGAAAGACATGAAATACCCCAAACCTTAATGCATTAATTAATTATGTAATTATAATTTTCTAAGGCTAATTAAGTCCTTAAGATCATTGTGTGAAGAAATGAAAACCAAAAAGAAAAAGAAATGCGTAAAAGTCACAAAACGTGAAAACGCGTATTAATTTTTTTAGGAGGTACATAACCTTTATTAGGTTATAAATATATTTTATACCTTAATTACACATTAAGAACATGTGGAAAAATTCCGGAAGAAAACGGATTCAAATAATGCTTAAAACGCTAACGGAGTCTTAAAGCGCGTTTTTCGAGAAAACCCGAAAACGTGACCTTAAACAGTTTAAATGACCCCGTAAAATAATAGTTGATTTTGTAACAATAATTAAACATTAATGGGAGTTTATAACCATTGAATTAAAGGAATGAGAAAATTCCGGAAACGGTCCCGGTTAGTGAATAGTGCTAAACCGGGTAAATAAACAGCGTTTTCTGTTAAAACGAAAAACGCTCCAGCATGTTTACAGTAGTGGGCCGGCTTATTAATGTAAACAGCTCACTCACATAAGACTAGTTAACAAATTAATTAAGTAAAAAAAATAGAGGACACTTATACCCCTCTCCCCTCTCTCTCCTCTCCTTTCTCTCCTTCCTTTTCTCTTTCCTCTCTTTCCTCTCTTTCTTCCTCCACCGTTTCCCTTCTCCCTCTCTGCTGGTTAACGTTTTGAAGCCTCCCATGGCTACTCATGTTCAACCTCATGCCCAAGCTCCATTTGAGCTCCAAATCAAATAAATCACATATCTTCTCCTCTCATCTTCCTCTATCATCCTCTCTTTTCGAAATTTTAAAAGGATGAAGTTGACCTCCATGGGGTTTTCTCATTTGAAGAGAAAATGGCACCAATGTGACTTGGAGTCTCCTCTTCCTTCTAAGGTAAAAATTTCCAAGAAAAGTCATCTTTCCTTCATCTCTTGGTGTAATCGATTTTTCACCATTGTTGATACCTTTTTTTCTCCTTGTTCTTGAGCTCCAATTTAATCCTTCAATGGTGGAGTAATCCCCTTCTTGATTCAAGGGTGAGAATCCCTCTTAAACTTCAAAGGTAAACCCTAACTTTGTGTTCTAGCCCTTTTATTGAATTGAGATATCCAAGGTTTAGATAATTAATTAAGTATTTTTGTGTTCTGGATGTTGGGATGAGTTTGGAAACTCCATACCATCTGGACCGATTTTTGGAGAAGATGGGAGCAAGAGGTGAATTTAAGAGACTTGTGGAACTAAGGTAAGGAATCCACCTTAAACCTGTTTAAAATTGTTTAAGTGTTTGGGGATGGGTAAACAAATTAATGAACCCAAATTGTGGATTAAACGTGGTTGTAATGTGTTTAGTAGGTGATTGAAGAGGTGTGTGAAGTAATAGTTGAGTTGAGGGCCTTAAGAGCCAAATGTTTAAGTTTGGGATTGATATTGTGGTTGTGGAGTTTATGGTGACTATGTTGTTGTTGATGGAATTTGAGGATTTGTTATGTACTGTTAGGACCCTGAAAAGGTGTGGCTAGATTAGGAATGAGAAGGATGGAAATCGATGGTTTGGATGTATAAGGTTTATGGGGAGGTTATGGCAAAATTCTAATGGAAAACTAGTGTTTGATGATGTTTAATGGATGGGAGGATCAGGTGTTCAATTGGGATGTTAATGTTGAGTAGGGGAGTTTTGGCCTTGTAATGGTGAATGAATAATGGAGTCAAAAGAGTGGTGAGAAAAATCTGTAGCATAACACTTGATAGAACTAAGCATTAGTTCTTGTAAGAGGAGAGTGAGAAATTTGGGTGAATTTGGCTAAGAACTGAGTAACAAGCGTAGGTGATGAGTTAGGTGAGTTTAAGAGGTTGTAATGGTGATGGAAATGCCCAAATACATGTAGGAACCTTGGAGCAACAATGGGAAGAAGTTTGGAGTTGAATGGGCATTTAGAAAAAGGGTCTGGAGCCGACCGACCTTAGGACCGGACTTACCAGGTCGGTCGAGCCCAGTTTAACCCGTCAGAAACCTTTCTGGAATCGACTGACCTTGGGACCGGACTTGCAAGGTCGATCGGACTCAAATTTTGTGCGCAGAAATCTTTCTGGAATGGACTGACCTTAGGACTGGACTTGCAAGGTCGGTCGAGGTAAAACTTTCAAACGGGAAGTCTTCTGGAATGGACCGACCTTGGGACCGGACTTGGCAAGGTCGGTCGGAGTGAAAAATTTTGAACTCGGACGTTACTGGAATGGACCGACCTTGGGTAAGTTCGGTCGGTAAGGTCGGTTGGCCACTTATAAAAAAAAAAAAAAACTTAAGTTGTCTAATGATGAGGATTGGTATGTAAAGATGTTATAAGGTTGTTAAGGATATGCTAAGTGAGTAATAATGACCATTGAGTGGTGAAGAGTTGTAACAAAAATGTGAAAGTAATCAAGTTAAGGATGTGAAGTTATAAAACTACTGAACGGGTTAACCATGGCGCATTAGTCTTTAAATAGCTATACTACCCCGATGTTAATGGAGGTAGTTATAATGTTACCAGATGTTCAAAGAGTTTCGAGAAACATGCGATGGACGTTGGAGTGGACCTTCGGTGACAGGTATGGTTTTCTTGCAACCTGTGTCCTACCGGATTACACCGGCTTGTATGCCAATGTGTTTTTCTGTGTGTTTGCCACCTTGCAAGATAAAGCATGAATGAGTTTATAGTAATTCATTATTGTGGCGTAACTAATTCCGATACCGCTTAACCCTAGTTATGTGTTAAATAATAGTTAACCGACCTTAGGTTCACATAAGAGATCGGTAGTCGGAATAAACGTCCCAACCACGGGAACGTTCTAACTACGGCTATCCGTGTGTTAGTGTATGTTGTGACTATGTGTGATGTATGTGACTTTGTTTTGTGTGTTGTTGCTATCGGATACAGTTATCCATGTTTGTTAAAAAGGGTGTTACTCCCCTTCTGGTCTAACAGGTTAGAACACTATGTATGTATGTATGTGATGCGTTCCATAAGGGAACCTTGAACTAATATGTATATGATGTATGGTGAGGAATCCGGTCGTTCCGGTCGCGCGTATTGTTTGGTAGTTGATGTATATATGTAAATTAGCTCCCATCCTGTTATGTTAGGGTTGTTTTCCTTCATTGGATTTCGACCTCCCATTAGCTTAGCCAAAGCTTACCTACCCAACTTCCAATCGGGTAGGGGGAAATTATATGTAATGTTGGTAGGGTGTTGATGCCTACGTTCGCTTCGACTCCCTCTTTATTATGTTACGGTTGTTTTTCCCCCTTGAATTACAACCACCCACAAGCTTAACCAAGGCTTACCTACCTCATCACTATTGGAGCTAGGGGAAATTGTGTAAGGTGTGATCAGTCCTATATGAGGCCGCCACTCCTAAGTGAAGATAATGTATGTATGTTGTGCTCGGGCTTATATCACCCCGGCACTCCCTAAGTAAAAGTTTATGTTCTCTAAGAAGTATGGAAATAAGTTTGTGTATGATAATAAGTGAAGTGTGTTGTTATGTTGTGTGTCTTAACCTTGTGTTTGTGTTCTATTAATGGATGTGTGCTTTTAAGTATGAAGTACGTGTGTATGTGTGCATGTTTTAAATAAAATCAACCGCATGCTAAGACGACAATTAGTTGTGCGTGGCCCGGTAGCACGCGGGCTGCGGGATTACCATACCAGCAAAGGTGCTGAGCCCCCTGGGGGGCCACCCTTTCTTCTTTTCCTGTTTCAGGTACAAGGAACTGAAAGCCGTTCGAGAGTAGGACGGGGTAGTTGTTTGTATGTGGTAGTCATGAGAATTGTGTATGTATGGTAGGTGTAGTAAGACCGAAAATGTATCGGCGCTAGTTGGTAATTACTCGGTACAGTTGTAATGTAAGTGTATAATGACTGTTGGACATGGAACGGGATTTATGTGTAGTTGCTCGGGAGTTTAGTCCATCAGACCGGTACAATGTATGTATGTTAGCCTTGTTAGCCACGTGGGTGGCTAACGGCGTGTAACACCAATGAGTTAAGTGATGTTGTGAGTTGAGATTTCCGCTGCTATACGATATTAAGTGTGTTGTTAGTAGTTGGGGTGTTACAAAAAGTGGTATCAGAGCGAAGTATCGCTCTGATGACTGAATTACCGAGCTTAGGAAGTACCGAGTTAAGCTTTTAGTGCTTTGGGTTAAGGGTTGAGTGATAACGTGAGAAATACGCTTGTTAGGAGTACCAGTGAATACTGAAAACCTACAATATCCATCCCGCCCTCCACAAACCCTATTTTATAACTCGGAAAGAACGCCAGAGAGATGGAAGTCCTCTCTTACTCGGGAATACCCGATCTGGCTGTTATTAAGTGTCCTTATATGTACGGAGAACCTGTCACACGGTAGTTCCCGAAAAGTGTGAATCCCGAAGACGGTTTCCGTCTGAACAATGTTTGCCGCATTTAATAGCGAAAAGTGAAGAATCTTATGCTTAGAGGAATAGAATTTCCGGCAACCTGGGTCGACATGCGGAGCAGTCGAGAACAACCAGCTTGCAACGCATCAATCGTGCAACGATGGAGGAGTGAAGTAATGAAACCCGAGGCGAGTGTCTACGAGACTACAAAAGTTAACTAATACGCCAACGGTATACCAACCGATTAAGGAACTACAACGTAGTACGAGGAGGATACAATACTAAGTAAAAAGGGGGTCTCCCAAAATGGGAAACACCCTAGTTAATGGTTAACATGTGGAGACAGTAAGATGTACCCAGAAGATTGTTGTTAAGGCTGTAAGAGCAAGCAAGGGCCAGCAAGGCCACTGATATTAGTGCGGATAAAAACAATACCGCAACCAATGTGTATTGAACCGATAACCAGCTAGCATGGTGCACTTGCCATGGCAAGTGCTGCTATGACAAGGTTGTACGGAAAATTTTAAACAACTACCGGTACTTAGTAAAGTACCATGAAGTTAAGTGGGATTATCATAACCGTGGAAGGGCTTAATAGCCTGACCTCAGTACTTGGAAACACACCAGTCAGCAGGAAGCTAGACTCGGTCAAGGCAAGGAAACGTTGTAAAACCAGGAGAATTTTTCTTTCAACTTAAATTTATTTTCAAAACCTTTTTTTTAAAACCAAACTTTCTTTCAAACCCAATCTATTTCAATTCTTCTTTTTAGACCAAAACAGAAGACCTACACCGGGCCTCAGTGCCACATGGTAGGTAAGTTACATCCAGTCACTTTAAATAACCGGATGGAAACCGGTAAACCCAAGGGTAACAACCCGAGGAATGGATTGAGTTCATAATAATACAACAGTGGATACATTTCCCTTGATTAAGTTCGGGAAGCATGGAATGCATATTATCACAGGATAATATAAGAGGAGTTGACAACAGAATACTTCACCTAGGCGTGTGACGGACACTACGAGTGTACCAACAGTAATGTGGGACGACCGCACTCCGATAGGAGCTTGTGGGCCTGACAAAACTTCTTATGGGGTAGTCGGGTAAGTAGCAATGTATCAGTAGGATACCCCATGTATGTTTACGAGTGGAGTCTGGAACACGGGAGTAGTCGACTCCATACTACGGTCCAAGTAAAAGTCAGACAAGAGTAATAAACTACCATCGAATGGTTGAAGTAAAGGAACCCAGTTAAGTTAAGAGGACGAAAGGGATTAGTGAGTTATTGCGAGGAAATGTTTAAGAATCTAGAAGTGTGAAGTGCACTGACTAGTAAGTAAAGACATCGCATATGTCTCAAGGATCTGGATGGATGAACACAATAGCTGGAGAAGTACCCAGCCTATATATGGTGAGGCAGATGCCTACTATGGATATGTTATGTGCAATGATCGGGATGAGACTCCCGATATGATCACTAGAGATATCAATCTCACTAAGGAGAATATTCAACCCAGCAAAGAACGCGGGGCGAAGTAGAAATTAAACATACCAATGAGTGCAAGCCAGATGAAAAGGCATAACCTAATAACACCCAGAGTTATCCTTAAAAGGGTGTTCGGGTCAAAATGGTTGAACAAGATACGTGACAGAAACGCAAAGGCTGAAATTAACAAGTTTAAACACAAGTCGTCAGAGGGAAGTCTGACATCCTTGAAGGGGCATCCCATGAAAGGAACCGTGATACTACGACTTTGTCATGGAGCCCAATACCAATCTAAACCATGTAATGTGTGCGGACAGCCTACAACGGGCAGAGCTCGAGGCAATAAGGCTTAAAAGCCACAAATCGAATGTGTTAAGAAAATGTTATTGATCACAGAAGTTTACGTTATATAAGTAAGTAAGCGGATAACGAACCACTGCTTAAAGTGTGGGGACACCTCTTGATATTGTGAGACCGCAACAGCGGTAGTTACGTGAACAAAATTCAGAGAATGTGTTAAGAGTTGACCATGTTGTTACTACGAAAAGAAGTATTCGTACCAGTTGTGCAGACGAAAAGGGTGATAAGTCTAATAGCAACCACCATAGGTGTGTGATGCTAAATGTGTAATGAACAATGCTCAAGAAGCATAAAGACTCGAAGAATAGAGTATTCAGCAATCAGCCCAATGAGTGGCAAAACACAGTGTAATGGCGAAAGCTAAAATAATAGTGTATGCAGTGTAAGTTGGTGTTATGCAGTGAGAAGGAGCACGGTGCGCAGTAAGCGACCGTTATATAAATATCGCCAAATAATAACATGGCAAATTAGACCAGTTATGAGTTAAACACAGTGGAGATACAATGGTAAGTGATAGCAAACAGACTGGGCAATAAGCCTGTAGTCAGTACTATGTGACGAGAACTCAGTGTGAATTCCGATTGCTATCTCATAAGAGATTTACTGTCAAGAGTTTACGCCTCTGCACTCTGTATGACTGAGTGTTTTGGTATTGCTCTTGCGCGGTAATGATCAAATGAGATAGCTAGGAAGTTTGGGAAATGTTAAATGTGATAGAAGAACAAGACTTATGGTGGGATAAAACCGATGCATGAGAGAAGCACGGTCGTACCAATCAAAGGGTACTTGATTGGCATAAGTGACTACAATAACACGATTGTTAAACATCGGTATGGAATATACCCCAAGTGCTGGAAATAACCGAAAGAGTACTACTCATTAAGTGGTAGCTCAAATTCAACCGACAACAAGTCGGAAGAAATTAAGTAAATCAGTGTGGAATACAGTAAATTATCATGGAAGTAAATAGAAAGTTTGTAACTCACCGAACTCGCTCTTGGTAAGAAATACCACGCGTCGGTTGAGAAATCGTTATTACCAAGATGAAGGTGATAATCGAAGATATACAATACAGTAAGAATAATGAAGGGGGCAAACTAAGCTCGAAGTTATCAAGAGTCGCAGCAGAAACTAGTGAGCCAGCGATTCAAGAGTTGGATGTGCGTTGTGAACATGAGTGAATGCAATTATTAACGCCTAGAAGTTTCACAGGCCAGAATCGAAACTGGTTATGAATTAAATAAACTCTAAGGAGAATTCTTGGTTAGGGACTAAACCGCCAATATGGCTAAGATCCTCAAACCAGAACATATTGTATAATAAACCGCGTGGAGATACAACACTTCACGACGGTAGGACGTTATAAACCAGTGGTTAAGTGATTGATTACGTGGGCGTAATCCCTTTTAAGGGGGTAGAGCGCGAAACCGTTTAGTGTGTTTTACCGTACAAGTGTACGTGAACAATGGTGTGCATAGCACAAAATAATTTGTTTTAATGATTGGTGTGTGTGTTACATAAACATACACATTCATTCATGTGTAATTGTGGTAATTGCGCACAGAAGAGGCGAATACCATTGTGATAGATGTGTTTATTTCGTTAACAGATGTGTGTAAGAGTACAAGTATAAGGGAGTAGAGAAACTCCCGGGGAAATAAAACCCCGACAGTATAGGTTCTTATAAGAATGATTGTAAAACAGTGTATCGTATTTTGATAAAAGTATATATATACAGTATTGTGATTTATGGAGAGGTATGACACCAATACAGAACCTAGTAAGAATTAAATTCCCTAGGTGACTTGGATTAAATTGAATTTGGATGATGATTGATAGACGGAGTTCTATCCCTTAGATGTAATGATTATGACTAGATGGATTAAAAGATAGGAAATGGATATGTGTGAAATAGTTGTTGTTTGAAATTGAAGTGAGAGGTGGAACTTGATTATCATGAGATCAAGGGAAGCCGAACACAAATTGGAGTGGAAAGATAGTTCAACACTGATGCTGATCACATTAGGGTTGGATGATTCTTGAAACTCCCTATAAGTGGTCACAAACAACCACATCAAGAATAAGAAGTTATCAATAATTGGACTTGGAGTTGTATTGAGTTTTCAAAAGAATTTTAATTGGTTTCAAATTTCCAATTGGTATTTTCAAGACTTCAATAAATATTTTTAGGATTCTTAAGTGGTATTTTCAAAAGAAGGACTACTTTAAATTGACCTTGTAAAGGATTTTCAATTAGTGCTTTCCAATAAAGGATTCCATCTTACTTAACCTCATATAGAGTATTTTCCTATTACTTGCTCACGAGCTGAGGACGTACGAGCCTTTGTCTTTGGACCGGTGACATGAGAAGTATATTTTAAAGATGTATGCAATTGTTTTGATCTCCCAAAGGAACGGGGACCAGAAGGTGTCCATCGTGACCGGGTTCTGCAGGATCACAGTGTATCTGTACTCAACATGGGTCTCGAACCCATGAAGAGATGGAAAAGGAATTTCTGGTTGATATGCATGCTAAGACATGTTGTGTGGTATGTGTAATAATTATTATTTTGACCTTGAGTCCTAATGTGATAAGTTCCGAAGTGTTATGTTACAGACCATGTGTCTAAAGGTGTGTGTTATCAAGACCTACGTGTCTAAATGTTGTTATGTTACCCAGACCAAGAGTCTAAGGGTTGTTACATATGTGCAATGTTGTTATGTACCCACCATTAGTCGAGGTACTATGAAGTATGTTATGTCATGTATGTATGTATGGATGTATTACCTGGACCGTTAAGTCCGAGGTTGTGATAAAGTATGTTGTTATGGAAGTTTATGTTGCAAGTAATCCCTGTGTTCTAATTCAAATGACTAGGGAAGTGTGAACTTCGAGGACGAAGTTCTTTTAAGGGGGGTAGATTGAAATACCCCAAACCTTAATGTGTTAATTAATTGTAATTATAATTTTCTAAGGCTAATTAAGTCCTTAAGATCATTGGTGAAGAAAGAAAAAAAAAGAAAAAGAAAATGCGTAAAAGTCACAAAACGTGAAAACGCGTTTTAATTATTTTAGGAGGTACATAACCTTCAGGGTTATAAATATATTTTTATACCTTAATTACACATTAAGAACATGTGGGAAAAATTCCGAAGAAAACGGATCAAATAATGCGTTAAAACGCTAACGGAGTCTTAAAGCGCGTTTTTCGAGAAAACCCGAAAACGTGACTTTAAACAGTTAAATGACCCCGTAAAAATAATAGTTGATTTGTAACATAATTAAACATTAATGGGAGTTTAATAACCATTAAAATTAAAGGAATGAGAAAATTCCGGAAAACGGTCCCGGTTAGTGAATAGTGCTAAACCGGGTAAATAAACGAGCGTTTTCTGTTAAAAACGAAAAATGCTCCAGCATGTTTACAGTAGTGGGCCGGTTTATTAATGTAACAGCTCACTCACACAAGACTAGTTAACAATTAATTAAGTCAAAAAAAAAAAGAGGGACCACTTATACCCCTCTCTCCCTCCTCCTCTCATTTCTCTCCTTCCTTTTCTCTTTCCTCTCTTTCTCTCTTTCTTCCTCCACCGGTTTCCCTTCTCCTCTCTGCTGGTTAACGTTTTTGAACCTCCCATGGCTACTCCATGTTCAACCTCATGCCCAAGCTCCATTTGAGCTCCAAATCAAAAATAAATCACATATTCTTCTTCCTCTCATCTTCCTCTATCATCCTCTCTTTTCAAAATTTTAAAAGATGAAGTTGACCTCCATGGGTTTTCCCCATTTGAAGAGAAAATGGCACCAATGTGAAGCTTGGAGTCTCCTCTTCCTTCTAAGGTAAAAATTTCCAAGAAAAAGTCATTTTCCTTCATCTCTTGGTGTAATCGATTTTTCACCATTTTGATACCTTGTTTTTCTCCTTGTTCTTGAGCTCCAAATTAACCTTCAATGGTGGAGTAATCCCTTCTTGATTCAAGGGTGAGAATCCCTCTTAAAACTTCAAAAAGGTAAACCCTAACTTTGTGTTCTAGCCCTTTGATTGAATTGAGATATTCCAAGGGTTTAGATAATTAATTAGTATGTTTTTGTGTTCTTGATGTTGGGATGGAGTTTGGAAACTCCATACCCTCTTAACCGATTTTGGAGAAGATGAGGAGCAAGAGGTGAATTAAGAGACTTGTGAAAGGTAAGGAATCCACCTTAAACCTTGTTTAAATTGTTTAAGTGTTTGGGGATGGGTAAACAAATTAATGAACCCAAATTGTGGATTAAAATCTGTGTTGTAATGTGTTTAGTAGGTGATTGGAGGTGTGTGAATTAGAATTGTTGAGTTGAGGGCCTTAAGAGCCAAATGTTTTAAGTTTGGGATTGATATTGTGGTTGTGGAGTTTATGGTGACTATGTTGTTGTTGATGGAATTTGAGGATTTGTTATGTACTGTTAGGACCCTGAAAAGGGTGTGGCTAGATTAGGAATGAGAAGGATGAAAATCGATGGTTTGGATGTATAAGGTTTATGGGGAGGTTATGGCAAAATTCTAATGGAAAACGAGTGTTTGATGATGGTTTAATGGATGGGAGGATCTAGGTGTTCAATTGGGATGTTAATGTTGAGTAGAGGGGAGTTTTGGCCTTGTAATGGTGAATGAATAATGGAGTTAAGAGAGTGGTGAGAAAAATTTGTAGCATAACACTTGATAGAACTAAGCATTAGTTCTTGTAAGAGGAGAGTGAGAAATTTGGGTGAATTTGGTTAAGAATTGAGTAACAAGCGTAGGTGATGAGTTAGGTGAGTTTAAGAGGTTGTAATGGTGATGGAAAATGCACACATACATGTTGGAACCTTGGAGCAACAATGGGAAGAAGTTTGGAGTTGAATGGGCATTTAGAAACAAGGGTCTGGAGCCGACCGACCTTAGGACCGGACTTACAAGGTCGGTCGAGCCCAGTTTAACCCGTCAGAAACCTTTCTGGAATCGACCGACCTTGGGACCGGACTAGCAAGGTCGGTCGGACTCAAATTTTGTGCACGGAAATCTTTCTGGAATGGACCGACCTTAGGACCGGACTTGCAAGGTCGGTCGGGGTAAAATTTTCAAACGGGAAGTGTTCTGGAATGGACCGACCTTGGGACCAGACTTGGCAAGGTCGGTCGGAGTGAAAAATTTTGAACTCGGACGTTACTGGAATGGACCGACCTTGGGTAAGTTCGGTCGGTAAGGTCGGTCGGCCACTTATAAAAAAAAAAATTTAAGTTGTCTAATGATGAGGATTGGTATGTAAAGATGTTATAAGCTTGTTAAGGATATGCTAAGTGAGTAATAATGACCATTGAGTGGTGAAGAGTTGTAATAAAAATGTGAAAGTAATCAAGTTAAGGATGTGAAGTTATAAAACTACTGAACGGGGTTAACCATGGGCGCATTAGTCTTTAAATAGCTATACTACCCCGATGTTAATGGAGGTAGTTATAATGTTACCAGATGTTCAATGAGTTTTCGAGAAACATGCGATGGGACGTTGGAGTGGACCTTCGGTGACAGGTATGGTTTTCTTACAACCTGTGTCCTACCGGATTACACCGGCTTGTATGCCAATGTGTTTTTCTGTGTGTTTGCCACCTTGCAAGATAAAGCATGAAATGAGTTTATAGTAATTCATTATTGTGGAGTAACTAATTCTGATACCGCTTAACCCTAGTTATGTGTTAAATAATAGTTAACCGACCTTAGGTTCACATAAGAGATCGGTAGTCGGAATAAACGTCCCAACCCACGGGAACGTTCTAACTACGGCTATCCGTGCGTTAGTGTATGTTGTGACTATGTGTGATGTATGTGACTTTGTTTTGTGTGTTGTTGCTATCGGATACAGTTATCCATGTTTGTTAAAAAGGGATGTTACTCCCCTTCTGGTCTAACAGAGTTAGTAACACTATGTGATGTATGTATGTGATGAGTTCCATAAGGGAACCTTGAACTAATATGTATATGATGTATGGTGAGGAATTCGGTCGTTCCAGTCGCGCGTATTGTTTGGGAGTTGATGTATATATGTAAATTAACTCCCATCCTGTTATGTTAGGGTTTTTTTCGTTCATTGGATTTCGACCTCCCATTAGCTTAGCCAAAGCTTACCTACCCAACTTCCAATCGGGTAGGGGGAAATTATGTGTAATGTTGGTAGGGTGTTGATGCCTAAGTTCGCTTCGACTCCCTCTTTATTATGTTACGGTTGTTTTTTGAAATACCCCAAACCTTAATGTGTTAATTAATTATGTAATTATAATTTTCTAAGGCTAATTAAGTCCTTAAGATCATTGGTGAAGAAATGAAAACCAAAAAGAAAAAGGAAATGCGTAAAAATCACAAAACGTGAAAATACGTATTTAAATATTTTAGGAGGTGCATAACCTTCATTAGGGCTATAAATATATTTTTATACCTTAATTACACATTAGGAACGTGTGGGAAAATCCCGGAAGGAAACGGATCCAAACAATGCGTTTAAACGCTAACGGAGTCTTAGAGCACGTTTTTCGAGAAAACCCGAAAACGTGACTTTAAACAGTTTAAATGACCCCGTAAAAATAATAGTTGATTATGTAACTATAATTAAACATTAATGGGAGTTTAATAACCATTAAAACTTAAGGAATGAGAAAATTCCGGAAAACGGTCCCAGTTAGTGAATAGTACTAAACCGGGTAAATAAACGAGCGTTTTCTGTTAAAAAAAATGAAAAACGCTCCAGCGTGTTTATATTAGTGGGCCCGTTTTATTAATGTAAACAGCCCACCCACACATGACTAGTTAGCTAATTAATTAAGTCAAGAGAGAGCCAAATAACAAAGGGCACAAATACCCCTCACCCATCTCTCTCCTCCTTTATTTTCTTTTTCCCTCTCTCTCTTCCTCTCTTTCCTCTCCCAGTCGATTTCCTCACTGCCTCTCTGCCGATGGAGTTCTCCTCCACAAGCCAACAATGGCTTCCTCCATTTCCCTTCATGTCCAAGCTCCATTTGCGCTCCAAATCAAAAATAAATCACATATTCTTCTTCCTCTCATCTTCCTCTATCATCCTCTCTTTTCAAAATTCCAAAAGGATGACGTTGACCTCCATGGGTTTTCCCCATTTGAAGAGAAAATGGCACCAATGAGAAGCTTGGAGTCTCCTCTTCCTTCTAAGGTAAAGATTCCCAAGAAAAACTCATTTTTCCTTCATCTCTTGGTGTAATCGATTTTTCACCATTGTTGATACCTTGTTTTTCTCCTTGTTCTTGAGCTCCAAATTAATCCTTCAATGGTGGAGTAATTCCCTTCTTGATTCAAGGGAGAAAGTCCCTCTTAAAAGCTTATAAAAGGTAAACCCTAATTCTAGCCCTTTGATTAAATTGAGTTTCTAAGGGTTTAGATAATTAATTGTGTATGTTTTGTGTTCTTGGGTGTTGGGATGGAGTTTGGAAACTCCATGCCCTCTGAACCGATTTTGGAGAAGATGAGGAGCAAGAGGAGAAATTAAAGAGACTTGTGAGATTAAGGTAAGGAATCCACCTTAAACCTCGTTGTAATTGTTTAAGTTGTTTGGGATGGGTAAACAAATTAATGAACCCAAATTCATGGATTGAAAACTATGTTGGAAATGTGTTTAATTGATGTTAGAAGAGGTTTGTGAACTAATGTTGAGTTGAGGGCCTTAAGAGCCTAATATTGTGAGTTTGTGATTGATAAATGTGGTTATAGAGATTGTGGAGATTTTGGTGATTATGTTGATGTTGATGAGATTTGAGGATTGGTGATGTGCTGTTAGGACCCTTGAAAAGGGTGTGGCTAGATTAGGAATGAAAAGGATGGAAATTGATGAGGATGAATGTATAAGGTTATGGGGAGGTTATGGCAAAATTCTAGTAGAAAATGATGTTTGATGATGGCTTTATGGATGAGATAATTTAGGTGTTGATTTGGGATGTTTAATGTGGAAAAGAATGGGTGTTGGTAGCTTGCGGAACAAGGATTGAGTGTAGGTTTAATAGGAGTGCAATTCTGGGTAGAATTTGCCTCTGTTAGCTGGATTTTTGGGTACGTCCGAACTTCCGTCCGACCTTGGAAGTTCGGACACTTGAAAAATTTTCCCAGGTTAATTTGCTTCGACTTGTGTCCGACCTTCGATGTCCGGACACAAGTTCGGACGCCCGTAAATTTTCTTCAGTTTTGGCCTCGACTTGTGTCCGAACTTGGAAGCTCGGACACAAGTTCGGATAGGTAGAAATTTTCTTCAGTTTTGGCCTCGACTTGTGTCCGAACTTCAAAGCTCGGACACAAGTTCGGACATTCACCAGTTTTCACCCATTTGAGTCTCGACTTGCGTCCGAACTTCTGAAGCTCGGACACAAGCTCGGACACAAGTTCGGACATAGTGTAATTTTGAGCAAAAATTTGTGTTTAAGGGTAGGAATGATACCCAATGATGGGGATTGATAAGTAATGAGGTTATAAGGTTGTTAAGGATATGTTAAGTAAGTTGTAATGGTAATTAAGTGGTGAAGAGTTGTAGTAAAAATGTGAAAGTAAACAAGTTAAAAATGTAGAGTTATAAAACTACCGAACGGGGTTAAGCATGGGTGGATTAGTCGTTAAATAATTATGTTACCCCAATATTAATAAAGATAGTTATAATGTTACCAGTTGTCCAAAGAGTTTCAAGGAACATGTGACGGCACATTAGAGTGCACCTTCGGTGACAGGTATGGTTTTCTTGCAACCTGTGTCCTACCGGATTACACCGGCTTGTATGCCAATGTGTCTTTCTGTGTGTTTGCCACCTTGCAAGATAAAGCATGAAATGAGTTTATAGTAATTCATTATTGTGGCGTAATCAATTCCGATACCACTTAACCTTAATTATGTGGTAAATAATAGTTAACCGACCTTAGGTTCACATGAGAGATCGGTATTCGGAATAAACGTCCCAACCCACGGGAACGTTCTAACTACGGCTATCCGTGCGTTAGTATATGTTGTGGTTAAAGTGTGATGTATGTAACTTGTTTAATATGTTGTTGTTGTTGAATACTGTTATCCGTGTTGTCGAAACGGGATATGATTTCCCTTGTGTGTCTAACCGAGTTAGTAACACTATGTGATGTATGTATGTGATAAGTTCCATAAGGGAACCCTTAACTAATAAGTATATGTATGTATGGAGAGGAATCCGGTTGTCCCGGTCGCGCGTATTGTTTGGGAGTTAATATATATATATGTGAATTAACTCCTATCCTGTTATGTTAGGGTTGTTTTCCTTCATTGGATTTCGACCTCCCACTAGCTTAGCCAAAGCTTACCTACCCGACCTCCACATCGGGCTAGGAGGGAAATTATGTACAATGTTGGTAGGGTGTTGAAGCCTAAGTTCGCTTCGACTCCCTCTTTGTTATGTTACGGTTGTTCTTCCTCCTCGAATTACAACCACCCACAAGCTTAACCAAGGCTTACCTACCTCATCACTATTGGAGCTAGGGGGAAATTGTGTATGTTGTGTACGGTCCTATATGAGGCCGCCACTCAAGAAAGAAAATGTATGTATGTTGTGCTCGGGCTTATATCACCCCGGCACTCCCTAAGTGAAGTTCATGTACTCTAAGAAGAGTGAAATTAGGTTGGTGTTATAAAGTGAAGTGTGTTGTTATGTTGAGTGTGCTAACCTTGTGTCTGTATTCTATTAATGGATGTTTGCTTATAAGCATGATATGTGTGTGAGTTTGTGCATGTCTAATAAATAAAACCGCATGCTAAGACGACAAATAGTTGTGCAAGGCCCGGTAGCATGCGGGCTGCGGGATTACCATACCAGCAAAGGTGCTGACCCCCTTTGGGGGCTCCCATACTTTTCAGGTACAAGGAACTGGAAGCCGTTTGAGAGTAGGACGGGGTAGTGTTTGTATGTGGTAGTCATGAGAATTGTGGATGTATTATAGGTGTAGTAAGACCGAAAATGTAACGGCGTCAGTTGGTAATTACTCGGTACAGCTGTAATGTAAGTGTATAATGATTGTTGGACATGGAACGGGATTTATGTGTAGTTGCTCGGGAGTTTAGTCCATCAGACCGGTACAATGTATGTATGTTAGCCTTGTTAGCCATGTAGGTGGCTAACGGCGTGTAACACCAAGGAGTTTAAGCTATGTTTTGAGTTGTGATTTCCGCTGCAAGGTGTTGTTAAGTGTATTGTTAGTAGTTGGGGTGTTACATTTTTGCCCCTTGAATTCCAACCACCCACAAGCTTAACCAAGGCTTACCTACCTCATCACTATTGGAGCTAGGGGGAAATTGTGTAAGGTGTGATCGGTCCTATATGAGGCTGCCACTCCTAAGTGAAGATAATGTATGTATGTTGTGCTCGGGCTATATCACCCCGGCACTCCCTAAGTAAAAGTTTATGTTCTCAAGAAGTATGGAAATAAGTTGTGTATGATAATAAGTGAAGTGTGTGTTATGTTGTGTGTCCTAACCTTGTGTTTGTGTTCTATTAATGGATGTGTGCTTTTAAGTATGAAGTACGTGTGTATGTGTGCATGTTTTAAATAAAATCAACCGCATGCTAAGACGACAATTAGTTGTGCGTGGCCCGGTAGCACGCGGGCTGCGGGATTACCATACCAGCAAAGGTGCTGAGCCCCCTGGGGGGCCACCCTTTCTTATTTTCCTGTTTCAGGTACAAGGAACTGAAATCCGTTCAAGAGTAGGACGGGGTAGTTGTTTGTATGTGGTAGTCATGAGAATTGTGTATGTATGGTAGGTGTAGTAAGACCGAAAATGTATCGGCGCTAGTTGGTAATTACTCGGTACAGTTGTAATGTAAGTGTATAATGACTGTTGGACATGGAACGGGATTTATGTGTAGTTGCTCGGGAGTTTAGTCCATCAGACCGGTACAATGTATGTATTAGCCTTGTTAGCCACGTGGGTGGCTAACGGCGTGTAACACCAATGAGTTAAGTGATGTTGTGAGTTGAGATTTCCGCTGCGATACGATATTAAGTGTGTTGTTAGTAGTTTGGGGTGTTACAAGACGGAATGAAATCAGAAGCTTAGCAAAATCAAGAGTGATAAAAAGACGGAAAACACAGCAGTCCATCTGAAATCAAATACTGGCAGAGCTGATGAAATAGAGCATTTCATAAATAAAAAACTTTCAGAAGACGGAATGCACACAGTAGTTCGTCATAAATCAGAAACAGATAGAGCAGACTTAAGCTGATCACTTTACAAATCAAAGGCTTTAAAGAGACAGAAAGCACACAGCAGTCTGTCAAAAACCAATGCAGACAAAACAGACGGAAGCAGAGCAATTCACAAATGGAGGTGGGACACTAGCACCAAGCACACCACTTAGAAAGAGTCGAAGACCCATGGATCTAACATATCCCTCGGTAACGTAGAAATGACCAAAAGGACAAAGGGTTCGTCAACCCCATAGAACAGAATGGGAATTACCCAACACTCAGAAAAACGTCTATATGGTGTACCACGGAATAGATCGACCTAGTCATTCATGGCTCAGAAGCAAAGTAACTAGGTCCCAAAGCAAAAGCTTAACAAAACAGAAGCTTAACGAATCAGTTCATAAGGTGTTGTAGAGCACACACCAAAGACCATGGCCTTAACACAATGAAAGCTGAATCATAGCTGAAACAGAAGTCTTAAACCAAGACTAGCAAAATACAAAGGTCGAACCGAAATCAGAGACCGAAGCATAATTATAGAGCAAAATGGAGTTCAATAACTTGTTGAAGATTTTCAAATCAAAATATGTACAAACACATGCTACAACATGTCAAAACATATAGTATTCAAAAAGAGGAATCCAATGCCATAAATAGCATTCAAAACAGAGCTAAAACAAAAAAGTTACACAACTTACAAGTCGGGACGCATGCCGGCGCCAAAAATACACGTGTTTGGACTTACGTCCGGTTAACTGGTCAGGACGCAAGCTCAGGACGGGAAAACAAGGCGTCCGGATGTCCTGTCTGACCCACAGACCCGGACGGAACCCAAAACGTGAAAAACATGTGTCCAAACTTGTATTCGGGCTTGCAAGTTCAGACACAAGTCGAACTGCAAACCCGAAACTCGTCCCCGCACACCATCCGGACTTACAAGTCCGGACGGAAGTCTAGATATCTCACAAAACACAGGCAAATAGAGGCGTCCGACCCTAGGTCAGGACTTACAAGTCCGGACACAATGAAAAATGCAGAAATCGAAGTTGAAGCAGAAAAGAAATACAGAGGCAAATTCACCATTGTTAAAGCTCCAAACTCCATATCAAATTACGTAAAATAAACATACTCCCACGGGGTTTTAACACATCAAATACGCAAATCAGAAACCAACCGATATCACCACAAATCGTAGAGTCAAATAAGTATATACGGAAAACAATAATCGAAATCCCCGTGGATTAACATACACAACTGAATCCATCTACCACCTGCCTCACATCTGAAGCAAAGCTATCTTTGCGGACTCTACACATTAGACTCCTCAAATAACCACACGAACTGACAGACAATACACTGAATAGATCTGGAATTGAAAACAAAATCAGGAATGAAGGATGGAGGAACTTAACGAAGAAAAGAATCAGAATTCCCAAATCATACCTGAGGATCAAAGAATTGGCGAACGAACGGAATCCACAAACAAACTCTAGTAATAGAACATTTGGAAGAGGAGATTGAATAAGAGATGAGGAAGAGAGCAAATGGAGAGAAGTTGAGGGCAACAGAGATGTACGGGAGAACTGACGATGTGAGAGGGAAGGAGAAGGAAATTAATTGAACGTAAATAGGAAATAAGAAAAGAGAATTAAGAATAATAAAAGGAAAAATATAATTTCCTAACTCCTTAATTAAATAATAAGACAAAAGACAAATGTGACCCTCTCTCCATCCAACATAGAGTATTATGCCATAGATGACATAAACACATTAAAATAAGATAAGGATATTATTTAACTCCCTTTGCGAATCAAAAAGAAAATAAATAAAAAAATTCTGGGCATAACAACATACCCCCCTTAAAAATAATTTCATCCTTGAAATTTGACGAAACTCGGGATACAAGCAGATGCATTTCAAGCACGAGAATACTACGAACACAAACAAGGAGCCAACACTCAGAACAAAACTCACTGCTGATTGATTGACAAAAGAACAAGAAGAAGATTACTAACACATAGCTCTAAGACACGGAAAGAACACTCACACGTCTCAGAAGCCTGAACCTCACAGATCCACATTCAGAACTTATTAGCTACCTCATTGACAGAAGAGGTGAAACAGAAGATTACAAACACTCAATCTAAAGGCACGGGAACTCTCAAAAACGTCCTTACCCAAAGGACCAACACACTCATGAACTCACACCAGAACACAACATATAACATAAAATACAAGCACATAACACTAGCTCACAACTGAAGCACACAACTCTGTCCAACAAGAACTCACATTCGGTCATCCATTCCCAAGGGACCCGACTCTCTCAGAATCACTCTTAGAAGATACAAGCACATGCAGACAGACATTACGCTTCTGCTGTGCTACTCTGATGGTGGACTACCCCAGAGTAGACGCACACAATTGACTCTAGATATCAATCAAACCAGGTAGCAGATATCAGACAATTCACGCAGCTGACAGCATGTAGCACATAGCAGACAATGACACGGAAGTGTAGACATGCAGACACCCACAAAACCCAATGAAAGCTAACTCTGGCTCTGATACCACTAAATGTAACAACCCCAAAACCACCCTGGTTGAGAGACCGTTACACGCCGCACACTTATTACCTAAGACTCGCAAGGCTACACTAATGAATCCCCAAAACAGAACTGAAACTCATATCTTAAACATAAAGTTACATCTGTCTTTACAAATCCAAGCAGAAAGCTAATTACAGGGCTGAAACTAAATACATGGCAACGCTAGAACTGAAATACATAACAGAGGCTAAATACAAATGGGGCCTTGAAGCCAAACAAAATGGAAGCAAAATATGAAGGCAAAACTAAAGTAGAAGCCGAAACTCCAAATCAAAGTTGAAACCTACAAATCAGACTGATATAGGGGTGAGCAAAACTATCACTCAGCAGAGCCATAAAGTACAAGAAGATGCGATGCTCACAACCTTCAAGAATAAAACTTACTATTCCAGAACAATGGGGTGCTGTTGTCGGGGAGAGGGCAAATCAGTTTGTGGCTGAATGTGGTGAGTGGGTAAAAGAGATGTGCCCTTTAAATGTTGAGAAATGGGAAAACATGCCAAAGGATGTACTCGACCGACTCTACGGAAAAATCATGGTAATAATTATTTTTTATAAGTTGTTTTAAAATATGTCAATGTGTTTACTTGTATTTACTTGTTTTAAAATATGTAGATTGTTGACGACATTATGTTATGTGTGAATGACATTAATCTATGTATCATGTGTTACTTTTCTGTTTTGATTTGGATGGTAGAGTAAATATGAGTTACTGGAGGGAGCTTCATGTGAAGAGTGTAATGAAAAACCAATGCTCAAACCTATATAGGCATTGGAGAGAAAGGCTGAAAAAGAAATATTTCACTAATAGCACCTCTTTAAGAGATGTGGAAAGTAGTTGCCCATCTGATATTGATCCAATGCAATGGAGATGGTTGGGGTATGATTACTGGAGCTCTGCTAAGCAAAGGGTATATTTATGCTAGTATATTTATTATTATATAGTTATACAATATTAGTGTACAAACTTTATAATCTAACAAGTATTGTATACTGCAGGAAATGAGTGAAAAAAATCGGGCTACTGCTTTGTCAATGAAGATTCGTTCCATTACTGGATCAAAATCCATTCCAAGAGTACTTCATGAACTTGTAACATTAAAAAATCTGAATACTTTCACATGTTTAACTAATGATGATATAAATTACTGAATACATATGTTTTATATGTTTCATTATAGGATAAGGAGATTGAAAGGTCTAAGGTCACTGAAGGAAGCACATCCGATTCCACTTCACTCACACAAATAGCTGAGCCAAAGTACATACAACTATGGATAAAGACGAAAGGGTAATTATGACTTGTCCTTGCTCTTCTTTATTGATGTGTAATTGTTTTTATTTTAAGTTAGCTAGTAATTTGTTGTCAGAATGAACTGAGTGTTTTTTATTTTGATAATTCACTATAGTCACAAGGAAGGTAGATTGGATCAAGAGGCAGAAAAGGTTCTTGAAAAATAGCGAGAGATTCATTTGAAGATGATAGAAGAGAGGGGCTCAGATGAGCTATCTATAGAGGAGGCCTATGAGATGGTTCAAGGCCACTCTTCTGGTCATGCTCGTGGGTTTGGAAGAGCTCACCCAGTCCCATGAAAGAAAGAAGGATTTAGGACATCTGAGATTGAAAGAAGGGAGCAAGAGTTGAGGGCTGATTTTGAAAGAAGAAAGGTAGAATTGAGGGCTGAGATAGAAAAGAAAGACTAAGGCTAGGGAGAGAGAGCAAGAATTGAGGGCTGAGATTGAAAAGAAAGAGAATGAGGCTAGGGAGAGAGATCAAGACTTGAGGGCTGAGATAGAAAGGAAATAAAAAGAAGTAATGGAAAGGGAAGCCAAATTATGGGAAGATATCCAAGCACAAATGTTACAGATGTTCCACCAGATGTCAGTTTAATTTACTAAGTGATCTACTCTATGATATTATTTCCTTATGTATAGATTTCATTTTTGAATAATGGGCCCTTATTTCTGTTTGTAACAGGTTCAAGTGCTGGGAGATAATTAAAATTTAGAGAAAGTTGTAGAAATAGTTGTAAAAACTGTTTTGGTAAGCTGGGATTTAGCTCAGTGATGCTTTTGTATGCTTGAAATAGGCTTGAAGATGTTTTTGTAAGGTGGGAAATAGCTTTAGTGGTGCTTTGTATGTGGGAAAACAGATTCAGGGATGTTCTGTAAGATGGGAAACTTTTGTGATGTTTACACATGTAATCCTTCTTTATTGTTAAATACAACTGCAGTTCTATTATCTCATTCATTTGAGCATTTTCTTTCTGATGTTTTTGTGATATATTCCTCACGTGGTCATAAAATCTCATCACTGGCCACTTATGTATTGCTTGCTTTCTGTTGTCTATTAAATGGAAACACATCACATCCATAAGGGATGTTGCTTTTCTCCAATTTTGGTGCTCTCGTGTAATGTTGATGACCCCTTGTACTTTTAATAGCTATAGAAGCTGATGTTGGATCTGACCTGTTCGGATCCTATGTTCAATTTGCATCAATTTCACTGCAGTTGAAGTGGCTGCTGGAAACAGGATCTTAGCTTTGTCAATTAATGAAATTTGTATATGCATCCTAAACAATAGCTTTTGATGCCCTAAAATTTTTATGTATTGTTGTTTGCATCTTTACATGGTGGTTAGGTTATTTGGCTATGTAGTATTTGGCTATGCTGAGAAAACTTGTAACACCCCGTCTATAACACCCCATCCAACATTAACACACTTACAACAAACTGCAGCGGAAAACATACTTCATCACATTACTTAACTCGCTGGTGTTACACGCCGTTAACCACCCACGTGGCTAACAAGGCTATTACATATACATTGTATCGGTCTGATGGACTAGATTCCCGAGCGACTACACATTATTATCTCTTTCCATTAACAACAACAACAACATACACCTTTCGATTGTACCGAGTATTCACAAACTAATGTCGATAACAATTTCGGTCTTACTACACCTACTGTACATATATAACTTAAAAGATTACCCATGTACATACGACTACCCCGTCCTACTCTCGAACGGCTTCCAGCTCCTTGTACCTGAAAATAGGAAAAGAAGAGAAAAGGGTGGCCCCCCAGGGGCTCAGCACCTTTGCTGGTATGGTAATCCCGCAGCCCGCATGCTACCGGGCCACGCACAACTATTTGTCGTCTTAGCATGCGGTTGATTATATCAGAATCATGCATGTAAACTACAAATACACAACACATTACACTGCACAACAATGGCTCATTAAAACAGCCAATACAACTACACTTAACAAATCGCTCATTGTGATCTTTAACCCCTAGAGAGTGTTTCTCCTTTCACGGAGCTATTTCCTTAATAGACGACACATACCCACCAATCGGGTTATCCTTAGACGCCTCTTACAATAAACTGGAATTCATATCCATAATCCACATACTCCACATCTTAACAACATATCACATCACATCACAATAAGAAATGCCGCACAACAATAATACATAACATAACGGGAACGGTTCCCTTTATGAACTGGCCCAAACATAGTCAGTTCACTTGTAGCCTAGAGAATGTTGCCAGTCTCATGATAAGCTCGTTACATAACTCGTTACCGTCTCGTTAAATGAACGGATAACTTAACACAAGGTGCCTCGGATATAGTGATCCAAGCACACCGAACAAACATATACATAGTATGCCCCTGTGGCCCGACGTGAGTCAGTAAAATAGCCTTGGTTAAGCTAAAGGGAAGGTTGGAAACCAAATTGGAAAACAACCATAACATACAGAGAGGATCGAACCTGATATGACAACGACCCCCATACTCACATGCGTGGCCGGAACAGACTGGACTCCTCACTTCCCCCGTTAGCACTTGTTAGTAGTTCAACATTGAACTCAAATAATGAATCACAAACATTGGGTTAAGTCTTGTTAGACACACACACAAGGGAAGGGAGAGTCATACATTCACACACAAACATCACACACAAACATCACATGAATAACTCACGCATAGCCGTGGTTAGAACGTTCCTTAGGTCGGAAACGTTATCACCGGATACCGTTCTCTTACGTTTACCTAATAGTGGTTAACTAGCCCTTCATGCGCATTCGAGGTTACCGGTATCGGCACGTAAACACACAACAACAATAACGACTGTAAACTCGTTTCATGATTTATCTTATAACGTGGCAAACATACAGAAAAACACATTGGCATACAAGCCGGTGTAATCCGGTAGGACACAGGTTGCAAGAAAACCATACCTGTCACCGGAGTCCACTCTATCATGTCCACTTATGTTCCTCGAACAATTCTCGAACAACTGGTAACATTACATGTACTTTTATCAACACTGGGGTAACATGATTGTTTAAAGTCTAATGCTCATAAATTATCCCCGTTAACTTAGTTAAATAACTTCACACTTTAACTTGTTTTACTTTTACATTTTAATACAACTTTTCCCCCACTAAATTGTCATTATAACTCACTAGGGTTTACTACTTAAACCACACTTAGTTTGTTTTTTTTTACATGTTTTGGGCCGTCCGACCCACCGTCCGACCCACAACTGGGTCGGACCGTTCCAGAACTTTTTCCGTCTTTCAAATCCTCCCGTCCGACCCATGTCCGACCCAAGACCTCTGGGTGGTGGACCATTCCAGAAACATCAACGGGTGACTTAACAGGGGCTGTCCGACCCACCCAGGGTCGGACCACTGGGTCGGACAACATCAGAATTTGTCCAAAACTTGTCAAACTTTCTCCAAACTTCTCCTCAAGCCTCCTAATGTGTTCTAACATCATTTGGCACATTCAACCCTTCATATAACATCCATAAAACGCATTTTATAACTCCTTAAACACTTACTCTTTTCTTACCAAAATTCCTAACACTTATATTGTTTTCTCCTTAGTTTCTCCAAGTGGTGTTTCATAATTATGATAACCACTATGCCAAAAATGTTTCCTTACCATCATAACATCATCTCTCAAACATCTTTTCTTACTAACTAAATCTCCTTTTTCACATCTTACCTAAACATCATTTCCTCCTTGTACATCAACATTCCTAAACCTTAAACAAACTTCTCCAAGACTTTAATACATCCTCAAAAACACACATTGAATTCCTAGAACTTCCAAGATAATACCTAAATCCTTGTATCACTCTAAATCACCTTAATACATGCTTTCTTCCCTAGTAAAACACTTGTTCACCTTTAACACTTCCTAGTTCACCAAAACTTATTTAAAACACTTAGAACTTCTTATACATTTTCCAAATTTTGCCATAGCTTCTCTTGTATATTCTCACATCCAAACACTTAGGTTTTTACCTTATTTCATTCAAGAACACCTAAGTCCACCAAGAACTTTCTCACACACAAAACTTCACCAAATTTACACTACATCACAATATAGTGCATAAACTTAAATTACTTGGCACTTAGGCCCTTAAATAACATGGCTCTTAGGCCCTTAAATTGCATAAACCTTAAACACTGAATTTCCCACATAAATAATGCCTTTGACCTGCAATTACATACAACAACACATATGCCCTTTAATAGTTTCCTTAAGAGCATTTTACTAGCTCATTTGCCATTGGCTCCTTAGGTATTTTATCAAGCAAATCAAGCTCATTTCTCCTAAGGCATTTAAACTACATTGAGAAGTTTGTTTACCTCTTTTCCTCTCAAACTTCTTTCTTGTTTCCTTGAACCGAAAATCAGCAAGGAGTTTGATCACTTGTCAACTTTTTAATCAATATACATAATAGGGTAATGAGCTTAAGAATTCACACTTAAACTCATATACAAACCCTAGTTTAACATAAGTGTTTTAATACACTAAAATGATATTTACCTTTGAATTTGAAAGAGAACTTGAATATGTAACAAGAGAGGACTCCTCCTTGTCCCTTGAAGATTGAAATGAAGCTAAAACAAGCAAGGTAAGGACACCATCAATGGTGATTTTTCGGACAACACACAAAAATGAGAGGAAACTTGGTTTTTCTTTGAGTTTCCTTACCTTGGAGCAAAGGAGAATGTCAAGGCAAGAAAAGATGAGCTCAAGCTCTTCCCATGGAGATTTCTCTTGGCACCAAAATGGAGGTTTTGAAGTTTTGAAAAGACAAGATTGTAGAGCTTGACTTAACTAAGAGAATGGTGGTCTTAGTTTTTGATTTGGCAAAGAGAGCTAGGAGATATAAGAGTTCAAAGATGGAGAATGGTGTGAGAGCTGCTGCAAACCGATGGAGAGAGGAGGAAGAAGGGTTGGCTACGGTGGGAACAAAAGAAATGAGAGAATGAGAAGGTAAGTAGCTAGTTTTAGATATTTGTTTGTTAAAAGCAAATAGTAACTTGCTTTATCCTTTATGTATTTACTTGATAAGTGCTAGCAAGGGTGGTGACTCACACCATGAAAACCGGCCCCCTTTAGTTACTTAGGGGTGTTTTGGTCTTAGTTGACCAACTAAATTACATATAATAACATATGTTACAAACTAGCTTATAATAGTTACTATTCACTAAAACAAGGCACATAGATGTGAAATTTTTGATTTCTCATTGATCTAGACTTCCAAATGTGATACTAAGTAGTACAAATATTAATTAAAGAGTAATGATGGACATTTAGCCACTCAAAACTCATTTACAAAACAATTTTTCAAAAATGTGCTTTAAGACTCCTTAAAGCACATTTTGTGTTTTAACTTGTTTTCAAGCTTGGTTTTCTTTAGTAATTGATTTAATATGTTCATTAACATATTTATAAGGTATAGGTATGACCTTTAGGTCTTATACAAATTTATCCCAAGCTTAGAGCACATTTTTGCCCATATTGACTTTAAGGCATTTATTTGTGTTTTGTTTGGTTTAATTGTCTACTAAGGTTTCCTAAGGACTTAATTAGCCTTATTAAATCATAATTGAATATTATTAAGTCTTGGTAGGCTCTTTGGGTCCTAACCAAGTTCATTCCAAGCTTAGAGCATGTTTTTGCTCAAACTGTCTTTATGGTACTTTATTGTTTTTACCCTGGTTTAAATTGTACACTGACGTTTCTAAGGCACTTTTTAGCCTTTACATACCATAGTTTAAATGTTTAACAACATATCAAGGTTTGGGGTATTTCACCGTCTAAAGCCAGTCGTGGTTATCGCAAACTTAACACTTAATCAAAAACGTCACAGCGGAAATAACTAACACCGGGACCTTGCCACGGTCTGATCATTAGAATATACCGAACCTTAAACCGATTTACAACACTTATCCAAAATATACAACGACCAAAATACCACCAACCAACCGAGTTTAACATCCAAGTCATAAACACCAACTTACATCAGTTTAAATATAAACAGACGGGCGCACAAGCGCAACCCGTGCTCAAAATAGGTAACCCATCCTAAGCCTAACCGCTCCTACTCTCGTGGTGTGACTTCATGGGCCTCTTACCTGCAAGTGTAAAAACAGCCCCCAAAGGGGGTCAGCACGAATACTGGTACGACCCTCTCGTGGCCCCCAAGCTAACGGGCTACGACGACTAATTGTCGATAGCATGGAAGTTGATTAGATACATAAGCATAATATGAAGTGCAAAAATGAACATACTTAGTCCACACACAATTGTACGACACAAGTGTTCCCTTAACAAATGGGTTAGTAATAACCTCCTCCAAATCTGATTCCTCTTACCCTCAGTTCTCCTTAACTTACCTCAGTCTTAACCTTATCTTAACCTCAGTATACAAACCGTTCCTAGAATGGGAATGGTTGTAGCTTAACTCAAACTTAGGATTTAGGTGATCCTACCGCACCATCTTAATGCCACCTACCTTGGACGGGAGTCCAGTGTAGCTGAGCCGGCAACCGACCCTAGGCAACGAGTCCGAAGACAAGTCCTCAAGCGGAGGGCGGATCTGATTCAGATACCGACCCCCTTTCCTTAGCATGCATGACCGGAGTCAGTCCCGGGTTCCTCACTCCCCCCCTTAAGTTCCAGTTAGTGAAAATCTTACAAACCATGTGTTAGTTAAACCTTAACGGGTATTAACCAACAATACCAATACTTAACGCCTTTTCTTAACTCAACAAGTACTAAACTTAGTTAGTAACAATCTCAAGTCTCGTGGGTTAGTGTAAGGAAAACACATTCACAACGAGAACAAGTATGACCGGTTTCATGCTTTATCTTGTCTTAGTCATAGCAATTAAACAGATAGTACACAAGCCGAGGGACACCTCGTTAGCAAGCAGGTCACAAAAAGACTGTACCGTTCACCGTCGACGTCGTTTGGTTTATCTCCTTCCAAGTCCTAATTCACAAGTCCTAAAACATTCATTTAGTTTTAGGTTATTATTCAATTCAACTTAATACAATTACTTAACCTCCCTAGACATCAACTTTTACCCATTGTTTTTCACTAAGCCCTATGATTTTTAACTTAACTTCTAAGTGCATCATTTCTTCATTATCTACATTTGTTCACCCTCTTAGCATGCCTCATAACTTTATAACATCAACATTTATCAATCCCCACCATTAGATATCATTTCCCAACCTTAAATAAAGTTTTTGGTCAAAACAGCACCGCGTCCGAACTTATGTCTGAGCTTCCCAAGTTCGGACGCAAGTCGAGACTCAAAAGGGTGCAACCAGACGTGTGTCCGAACATGTGTCCGAGCTTCCCTAAGTTCGGACATAGGTCGAGGAAAAATCAAAAGAAAAATTTCAGGTGTCCGAACATGGGTCCGAGCTTCCCTAAGTTCGGACATAGATCGAGGAAAAATCCCAAGTGTCCGAACTTCGAAGGCCGGATAGAAGTCCGGACACTGGCCGAGACTCAGAAAATTCAATCGCAACAGGGCATGTCCGAGCTTCCAAATTCGGACGGAAGTTCGGACAGGCCAGAATACCCATCTTCTATATCCTTAAACACTTATCTTATTTCTTAGTATGTTCTAACCTCGTTTGGGCACTTAAAATACACCTTAAGCCCTCCACTAAACTCCTTAAATCACCCATCAATATCCATCTTAGTCATTATGCATTTCCCTTGCAATAATGTCAACACTTGTAATGTTTCTCACTAGGCTTCTAAGTGGTGGTTCACACCTATTATAACCACTATGCCAAAATGCTTCCTCCCACTATAACATCATCTCCCAAGCATCTTTCACCACCTAAAATTCCTTTATGCAACTACTTAAAGTTCCTACACAAATTTATGCCTCCTTCTTCCAACACATTATTTCCTTTCTACTAGTTTACCAATATTTGCCTAAGTCCTAAATACACAAGTTCATCATTTGATTCCTAAATCCTCCATGATAATGCCTAAGTCATTCTAACTCACAAGAACACCTTGAACTTACTCTTTTTCATCAAAACAACCCCTAAAGTTCCCTAGTACTACCTTAGTCATGAAATTTCCTTAGAACATCTTAAACACTAAGTTTCTTCATCAAATTTTGACATGGGTTCTCTAGTATATTGTTACACCTAAACACTTGGTTTTTCACCATCAAACAACCAAGATCACTCAAGTTCTCATTACTTCATCTTAAACACAATTTAAACCAAAACCACACCACACCATCATATAATGTATAAACTTAAAATGCTTGGCACTTGGGCCCTTAAATGACAATAATCTTAACCACTGAATCTCCACATATATTTGCCTTTGATCTGTGAATACACATAACAAGGCTCCCATTGAAATAAAATGCTTCTTGTAATTCATCTCAACATTGTTTAACTATCTCTTTTCTCATTGGCTCCTTGGTCACAAGTTCTCAAACATAGTCATTGTTTCTCCTAGGTTATATATAGCCCTTTTCTAATGTAAACCCTAAGCTACACTCAACATATACCTAAGTCCCATCCCTTAATGCATTAAACACCTTAAGGTAAGACATTTACCTTGTTCTTTTTAAGCTTCACAACTTTCTCCCTTAGGTTTTTCTTGCTCAATCTCAGTCACCAAATCAAGTTCTCCTTGCCAATGTTCTAACCAACATTCAATGACTCCAATGAGTACTAAACAACACACTAACCTTAAGGAATAAAACCTAGGTTAAAAATGTGTTTTAAGGTATTAAATTGATTGTTTTACCTTGGTTTCTCAAGACAAGCTTGGATATGAATCAAGAAGGACCTCCTCTTGCCCTTGGAGAACAAGAAACAAGCTAGAACAAGGCATAACAATGAAGCCCCATGAGTATACATTTTCGGTTATGGAGAGAAAATGATGGAAACCTAGATTTTCTTACATATTCTTTACCTTAAGAGAATGGAGAAGCCAATGAACCCTCTAAACTTGGGTTTCCTCCACTAATGGCGGTTTGCCTTGGCACCAAAATGGAGCTCTTGAAGTTTTGGAAAGATAGAAAGGAAGAGCTTGAGCTAACTAAGAAGAATATGTAATTTGTTTTGGTTTTGGAGATAAAATGAGTAAGTAGTAATCAAAGGAAGATGGAACTTACATGGGGTTGTTCTTCACGTCAATGGAGAAGGGAGAAAGCAAGAGAAATCGGTGGTGAAAGAGGAGAATGAAGAGGTGAGGAGAGAGGTACACAAAGGTAAGATATTTATGTTAAAAGGTGAATAGTGAATTAACTTACTTTTTCTTTTCTTCTTTACTTAACTAGATAAGTGCGTGAGTCACACTTAAAAACCGGCCCCCTTGGTCAAATAATGTATATTGTGGTATTTGTTGACCATTTAATTGACTTACTTTGACTAATGTCTTAAACTAGCACTATTTGGTTACTATTCACTAAACAAGGCACATAATTGTGAAATTTTTGATTTCCCATTGATTTAGACTTCCTAATGTGATACTAATTAGTACTCAAGTTAATTAAGGAGTAATGATGGACATTTAGCCACTCAAAACCCATTTACAAGACAATTTTTCAAAAATGTGCTTTAAGACTCCTTAAAGCACATTTTGTGTTTTAACTTGTTTTCAAGCTTGGTTTTCTTTGGTAATTGGTTTAAAATGACCATTAGGATATTACTAAGGTCTAAGAATGATATTTGGGTGCTCACCCAAGTCTCTCCAAGCTTAGAGCACGTTTTTGCTTAAACTGCTCTTTTGGTGTTTCCTTATGTTTTCTTTGATTAAAATGGTTTCTTAATGTTTATAAGGCATTATTTAGCTTCTTATCTTAGTTTATCACTTACACACCATATCTAAGTTTGGGGTATTTCAATCTACCCCCCTTAAAAGAACTTTGTGTAACACCCCTAATCCTAAACCTGTTCTAACGTCACAAGTCGTAGCATAAATAATATTAATTCACAGCGGAAAAGTAAAACTAACTAACCCTGGTGTTACACGTCGTTACTCACCCTTGTGAGTAACTAGGCATCCTTACTCCATCCTTCCACTACTTAACGCTGTGATGAGCAGATACTGAGCACCCTAATTATTACAGGCCAAACGAAACTAAATGAGCAACTAAATGAAGCACAACAAACTCCAAAATACATTACATAATAAAACTACAAGTGTTTATTAAAACACAGCAGCTACCCTGTTCCCCGCACTCCGGCTTGTGTCTTCTTCTGTGACCTGAAATGTTTTGCCCATTGAAGGGCTCCGCAATCGAAATGCTGGTATGCTAAATGTAGTCCTAAGTCATCTTGATTCCTTAAGTCGTTTTAGCCATCTTGTTATTAGATTCGTTACATAAAATACCGGTAACAATAGCAACAGTAATAACTGTAAACATTAAACAATCACATAATAGTTCACCTGCAACATCAGTGCATAATAAAACAACAACCAGATAACCACCACCAATAATTCCAACCACAACAACAAGTCATAAGTATTAATTAACTGAACTTGTTAGTAGGTCATATGACCCTTAACCTCTTTAAACCAACCACTTAACTTTTCCAATTAATTTCACCTCAGGCGTCATGTCAAGACAACCCTTAATAATCTTTGATAATGGACAGTGTGTCCCCTGGGTTCCAGATGAACCATTACCAGCTGACCTTATGGCCCTGGATAATATTTGACCGATCCGGTCGAACCTGTGCACCAACGGCAGTGCCCTCCGCCATCCCCGAATGTGGCTGATGGATTTCCTTGAGTGACTCTCCTTTGAAGTCTCTCGTAGTGATCACAATGCGCAACCAGAAAGTCGAAACAGTCTGGATTCCTCTATTTATAAGTTAGCCCCTTTTGTCAGTGACATAATAACCAATATTTGAATTAAGACCTTAACAGTTGACCTTTGTTAGATTCAATAATACCTAAAGGTCAGCTAGCCTTTTTCCCAGTTTAGATGTATAAACTTCCAGTCATAAGACGTTCGCGCATAAAATACAACGCAACAGTTTGAGCAATTCAGTACACAATATCATATACATAAAATCACAGATATCGCTCTTGACAATTAAACACATAATGTCTGGACCTTAGGATAATCCTTAGGACATTCAGACCACACAATTAACATACCGTTCACCGGGGTAATAGCTAGCTTGACAATGCACGCTCTAGTAATTCTTTCACGTACGCTGTTATTTATACATACAATAACGTATATTATTAATATGACCGTCCAATAAATATTACAGTACAGTCACTGTAGAGTTTATTCTCGTTGTACAACCACTTGTATATTATTTATATTCTCCTGTTATTTCAGCAGTGGTCCTAGATAACCTAACAGTTCATTATTTTATGTGGAGTTCACATGTGATAATGAATTTCCATTATACGGTATATCCTTATCTCATTAATTATATATTCATAATTATTTCCATTTATCATTTATATCATATCATTTAATTATTTATGTTATAACCACTTTTATTTAATAGACTTTATATTATACTCCACAATATGCCATAATTCATAGTTTTACTTCCTTTCTTTATTAAATCACAACACCATCCCTATTAACTCGGTATTTATATTTTATACCCAATAACTTCTATAAATTACCAAATAATCACATAACTTTTATAATTTATTAATTAACCACTTTAACATTTCGGAAATTACTACAATAAATATTTTAATCTTTGTAAATTACCAATTGACCACAAGTACTTTTCGGTTTTAATATTAACTTTCATATAATTACATTTTGACCCTCAAAACTTTATATATGTTACATATTAACTTATAAACCATAGTTTTAACATTTAATTATCTTAATTACCGAAAAGACCCTTATATTCTTGCAAATTATATTTCCGCCCCTATTCAAATTGGCTTTTACATATATACTTTTATAAATTACATATTCATCCCAAAACTTTTATAAACTTAATATTTTATGTCATAAATCATTTTAACCCAAAGTTTTTGGTCAACACTTTGACCAAGACTTAATTTCATACTTAATAATTTAATATACCCATAAAATCATATATATACTCGGTTACACTCTAAACTTTCCAATAATTACAAAATAGTCCAAAAACTTTATAAAATGTTATTTAAACACTTATTTTAAATTCACCAAAATTCATAATATTAATTCCTACCTTATATTATAATTATGCCAAATAACCCCTTATGTTCTCGGCAATTATAATTTATACACTAAACTTTTCAAAATTTACATTTTAGCCACATAACTTATTAAAATAGCCATTTAAATACTTGTAGCTATTTTTAATATTCCCAAAATTTATAATATAAGTTAATACACTTATATATATGTTAAAATTCGCCAAATCTCATATAATGCTCTCGGTCCCTAATTTAATTTTATCATATGGTTTTTAAAACTTGATTTAACTTTATAATAATACATATAAATGTATACAAGCCATATAACACTTCTAAAAATTATGCTAATGACTTAGAATGATTATAACCTCAAAATATAACATTTTATTCCTAGACCACTCGGTTTACTTATTTATGTAACTTAATTAATTTTTTTTTGTGACACAAATATATACCTTAAGGTAATAACCTTACCTTATATGTTATAAATTATTTTTCTTGATACTTTAGCTACATAATTCGGCCTTAATATTAACTTGGCCTAAACATGATTTTTATACTAAAGTTTGAAGCTTAAATTAAACTTAAACTTAATAAACTTGTTTATATAACCTTACCCTTAAATCAAGACAATTCTTGTACTAGATTTTTCCTTGGATTTCTAAGCTCTCCAAATGCTATTTTGTTGAAGAACTTTCGGCTCCTTATAAACATTTAGGAGATCTATTTGTTAGACTTCTAACAAGAGTTTATAAATAATAATTGAAGTAATTTTACAAGAGTTTACCTTAGGAATTTATCAAGGTATTTTTGATACACCTTGGGATGATTGTAGATCCAAGTTTCCTTCATGAAATAATGAAAAGAATATGGATTTAGAAATTCCAATATTTTGAAAATTGCTTAAGGTAATTTACTAGGATTTTCAACATGAAAATATACCTTAACTTGTTCTTGTTGTTCCTTGTGTTGTTGTTGAATCTAGGAACCTCCTTGGTACACCTAAGCTTGGTGAAAATTGTAGGAATTGCTAGAATGATTTCTTGATTCAAGACTTGGTAGAATTAACTAGGAAATTACATTAAAATGGTGTTAGGATTTAATACACCATTAATGGAGCTTAAAGCTCTAAGGAATTAAATTAGCAAAGGAAGAAGAAAGGAGGAAGCAAGAGAAGACTTACCATTTCGGTGAATGAGTGCAAGGAGAAATGAGAGGCTACGTGATGTCTTAAGACAAGAAGGACAAGGAAGAAAATTGGAAATGATTGGTAAGTTTCAAGGCATTATTTTATGTCTTATCTTTGATTAATTTGACTTAGAAACTTGACTACAAAAGTCTCTATTTTGAGACAGATTTTCGGCTGCTAGAAGAGAAATAATGGAGGTTTGTTTGATGATTGAAACCTAGAAGACAAGAGAAGTGGGTAATTGTTTTCTCTTTTGATTTTCTAATTGGTTTGTCCTTGTTTTTCCATGTCCTTTACGGTTGAATTAGAGCAGCTTGGCACCAGATTTCTTTGGTGATTGAAGACATAATATCATGCCTATATAGGTAGGTACTCTAGCTTAATTTTTACAAGGCAATCAAGACTTATTTTCCTTGTCAAAATCGGACAGCACAAGCCTAGGAACAAGTTGATTTTTGTTTGATTTGAGATAAGAACTAATGCTTGTTAGGTATGTGTTTTATTGACTAACAAATGAATCAAACAGCATCTCTTTTCCCTTGTCAAAATCGGCTGCCATGTGCCAAATGAGCCACTTGTTTTGCCTTGTTTAATTGACTAGTCAAATGTATGACTAGATTTGTATTTAATTCCTTTGTCTTGATATGAGCTAATGTTCATTATTTTCTTGCAGGGGGAAATCGACAATAGAGGCCTATGTTGACTGATTTATTTGTTACATAATTATATAGTACATGCTAGGTGGTTTACATTATCATAAGGCAATTTTTGAAGCAAAAACTAGCCAAAATCACCCAAAACAACAGCCCATATAGAGGCCAAATGGGTTTGATTTTTAATCTGATTTTTGTTACACTATATTGTACTAAGATCATACTAATATTTGTAATAGGTTCCAGCATTTAATTGGTACATTTTTAATATGGTAAAGGATGAAAGTTTTAAGGTAAAAATGCTGATTTTCGGTACTTTTTGTCCCAAAACTCGCCCCCATTTGTACTATGAATTTAGTACTGTCATCAATTGATTTAGATGGTCATTTTATCCACTTTTAAGTTTATCAACTCGTGGATCCTCAAAAACTTCAAGGTAATTGAGTAAAACGCATTTTCGTGACACCCGAAGGTGCGTTTTTGTGCTTTAAGGATTTTCTAGAAAGTAAGTAGTTGCTATGTGTTCCAAGTGTTTATTGCCATTTTTTATAGTCAATAATAATATGTTGAGGTGTTACATTGAGTTATATGGGGTCATATCAACTTAGAACACAATTCTCGGGCTAACCGGGCAAAAAGGAGCGTTAAGAAACTCCCCCGAGTATTTTGTCTTTAACTAAGAATTTATTTTGCGAACTTTGTCTTAAATGTTCATTAAGGTACTATTATGCATTTAGAATGATTTGTAATGCTTTACTTTAATTAATAAGGTATTTCCGGGACTTTCGGGCCTTAAGGGGCCTTTAAGGGAACTCCCGGGCATTTTGTATTTTTACTCAGTTCTAACTGAGGGCTTGTGTTTCAAAGGTCATATAATGATCCTTGGTCAACTTTATATGAGTTTTTATTGTTTATATAACTAGTTTAGCTTAAGGTCGGGCTTTAACGCACGTTTTTGACCTTAAGGAGTTTAGGTGCGATCATAAGAGCTTAAGATAAATATTTACTCAGAAGGAGTTGAATCTCAGACAGAGGAGATGGTTGGAATTCTTGAAAGACTACGACATTGACCTCCAATACAAAGAGGGAAAGGCCAATGTTGTAGCGGACGCCCTGAGCCGTCGAGCACACTCACTCCATTCGCTAGTTTCTTTCTCCAGCTTGGTTGATGAGGTGCGAGAGGCTCAGAGGACAGATGAGTATATGAGAGAAGTCAGACAGAAGCTGACAGATGGTACTTTTGAGAGTCAGAAATATGACTTCAGACTTCACGACGATGATCTGATCAAACTTAAGGGCCGGTTATGCATACCACGGGGCAACACGGATCTGAAAGATCGTATACTTAGGGAATCACACTGTTCTTCAGTTTCCATCCATCCGGGAGCCTCTAAGATGTATAAAGACATGAAGAGATACTTCTGGTGGTCGGGGATGAAGACAGATGTTACCGAGTTCGTCTTGAGGTGTCTTACTTGCCAGAAGGTGAAATTCGAGCACCGACGACCGGGCGAAATGGTACAATCGATGCCAGTTCCGGAATGGAAGTTCCATGATATCTCCATGGACTTTGTAGTTGGACTCCCACCATCTAGGGGAGGTCTCAACATGATATGGGTGGTGGTGGATCGCCTTACCAAAGTAGCCCGATTCATACCGATGAAGGATACTTGGAAGGTGACCAAATTGGCTGAGTTGTTTGAGAAGGAAATTATGAGGCATCACGGGATACCGAAGACCATAGTGTCAGATAGAGATACTAGATTCCTTTCGAGGTACTGGAGTGCTACCAGAGAAGCGTTGGGTACAGAACTGAAGTTGAGTACCGCGTTCCATCCTCAGACAGATGGTAAGACTGAGCGTACGATTCAGACACTCGAGGACATGCTGAGAGCATGTGGCTTAGACTTCTAGGGCAGTTGGATTGACAAATTACATCTAATCGAGTTTTCATACAACAACAGCTACCACGCTTCGATCAAGATGGCACCTTTTCAAGCTTTGTACGGTAGACCATGTCGTACACCGCTCTGCTGGGATGAGTCAAGTGAGACGGTCATTATAGGACCAGAGTACTTAGAGCAAGTTAAGGATGAAGTTCAGCAAATCAGGGAGAATATGAAAGCTGCTCAAGATAAGCAGAAGTCGTATGCTGATATTCGACGACGAGACCTGGAGTTTGCAGTGGGCGACCGGGTATTTCTGCGAGTTTCACCGATGAAGGGTGTATTCAGATTTGGGCAGAAGGACAAATTAAGCCCGAAGTTTGTTGGTCCTTATGAGATTACGGAGCAGGTGGGCCCGGTTGCTTACAGGTTGAATTGACCTGCCGAACTGGGTAAAGTGCATGATGTTTTTCATGTTTCACAGCTAAAGAAATACATGCATCACCCCTCCCATGTGTTAGAACCTGAGAGGTTGACATTAGAACCGAATATGAGATCAGTGGAGGTTACACAGAGAATCTTGGATAGTAAGACTAGGGACACTCGCCATAAGTCAGTGCGACTGGTGAAGGTTCTCTGGTCTAACCAGGATGTCGAAGAGGCCACGTGGGAATTAGAGGATAAGATGAGGGCGAAGTACCCTTCTTTGTTTACTGACTAGATCGTCTGTATAGGGTACGGGGTGTACCCCGTTTTAAGGGGGGTAGAGCTTCCTCGCTTTTGAGTTAGGAAACGAGCATGTTTGTCGTTTGTTTGGTTGTGTAAGATGTGATTTTGTGTAAGTTGCTACACTTTGGTGATAAGTTTGAGTTATGTATAATACTTATGTATTGTATTTGTGATTGACCTTTGAGTCTTGAGATGTGTGAATGAGATGAGTTATGTATAATACTTATGTATTGTATTTGTGATTGACCTTTGAGTCTTGAGATGTGTGAATGAGAATATAAGATGTGGTATTAAGATTAAGAAATTGAGTACCGTGAATGATTTAGTACACGTGTGAACTTTGGGGACAAAGTGAAATACCCCTAACATTTAAATAATTAAATAATGGTAAATATATATTATTTAGGGGATTATTCAACCCTAAGAGAGTATATAAACACTCAGGCGTTAACACACAATTTAAACCAAAACCACACCACACCATCATATAATGTATATACTTAAAATGCTTGGCACTTGGGCCCTTAAATGATAATAATATTAACCATTGAATCTCCACATATATTTTCCTTTGACCTGCGATTACACATAACAAGGCTCCCATTGAAATAAAATGCTTCTTGTAATTCATCTCAACATTATTTAACTAACTCTTTTCTCATTGGCTCCTTAGTCACAAGTTCTCAAACATAGTCATTGTTTCTCCTAGGTTATACATAGCCCTTTTCTAATGTAAACCCTAAGCTACAGTCAACATATACCTAAGTCCCATCCCTTAATGCATTAAACACCTTAAGGTAAGACATTTACCTTGTTCTTTTTCAAGCTTCACAAACTTTCTCCCTTAGGTTTTTCTTGCTCAATCTCGGTCACCAAATCAAGTTCTCCTTGCCAATGTTCTAACCAACATTCAATGACTCCAATGAGTATTAAACAACACACTAACCTTAAGGAATAAAACCTAGGTTAAAAATGTGTTTTAAGGTATTAAATTGATTGTTTTACCTTGGTTTCTCAAGACAAGCTTGGATATGAATAAAGAAGGACCTCCTCTTGCCCTTGGAGAACAAGAAACAAGCTAGAACAAGGCATAACAATGAAGCCCCATGAGTATACATTTTCGGTTATGGAGAGAAAATGATGGAAACCTAGATTTTCTTACATATTCTTTACCTTAAGAGAATGGAGAAGCCAATGAACCCTCCAAACTTGAGTTTCCTCCTCTAATGGCGGTTTGCCTTGGCACCAAAATGGAGCTCTTGTAGTTTTGGAAAGATAGAAAGGAAGAGCTTGAGCTAACTAAGAAGAATATGTAATTTGTTTTGGTTTTGGAGATAAAATGAGTAAGTAGTAATCAAAGGAAGATGGAACTTACATGGGGTATGTTCTTCACATCAATGGAGATGGGTGAAAGCAAGAGAAATTGGTGGTGAAAGAGGAGAATGAAGAGGTGAGGAGAGAGGTACACAAAGGTAAGATATTTATGTTAAAAGGTGAATAGTGAATTTACTTACTTTTACTTTTCTTCTTTACTAAACTAGATAAGTGTGGTGAGTCACACTTAAAAACCAGCCCCCTTGGTCAAATAATGTATATTGTGGTCTTTGTTGACCATTTAATTGACTTACTTTGACTAATGTCTTAAACTAGCACTATTTGGTTACTATTCACTAAACAAGGCACATAATTATGAAATTTTTGATTCCCCATTGATTTAGACTTCCTAATGTGATACTAATTAGTACTCAAGTTAATTAAGGAGTAATGATGGACATTTAGCCACACAAAACCCATTTACAAGACAATTTTTCAAAAATGTGCTTTAAGACTCCTTAAAGCACATTTTGTGTTTTAACTTGTTTTCAAGCTTGGTTTTCTTTGGTAATTGGTTTAAAATGACCATTAGGATATTACTAAGGTCTAAGAATGATATTTGGGTGCTCACCCAAGTCTCTCCAAGCTTAGAGCACGTTTTTGCTTAAACTGCTCTTTTGGTGTTTCCTTATGTTTTCTCTGATTAAAATGGTTTATTAATGTTTCTAAGGCATTATTTAGCCTTATTATATCTCACTTTATCACTTACACACCATATCTAAGTTTGGGGTATTTCAAAACTAAAGTTTTCAGATGAATATGCAAAAGTATTTGCCCAGGTTTGAGGATTTACTCCGTGGAATCATTAAACTTCTTGTGCGTGGCTGTGATCATTTGGCCTTTTTTTCTATGTCCAGTTTTTTACAGATTGCTGAAATTGTAGCAAGAAATCCAAGACTTTTGGTATTTTCTCTCCTTGTAGAATTATCTAATGATAGGATGTACAATTGTGGTGATTATTTATAGAAAATAGTTACTGGTTGATGCAGGTGATATCTGATGAGATATACGAACACATCATTTATGCACCAGCAACTCATACGAGCTTTGCATCTTTGCCAGGGTTGTGGGAAAGGACTTTAACTGTGAATGGGTTCTCCAAGGTATTAAACATGACTTTAGTCAGAAATTTTGATATATGATTCAAGAAATATCGATATACACATCCTACGATTGCTATAGGCTTTTGCCATGATTGGGTGGCGGCTTGGATATGTTGCTGGACCCAAGCACTTCTCTACAGCCTGTGGGAAGATCCAGAGTTAGGTATGACTCTGAAGCTTGGAAGTATTCCTGCTTGAATCATCCCAATTTTTTTAGTTTCAAGTGCAATGATCCTTCCATCGTTAGAAGCATGTGCATGGTACATATATGTTGTAGAGCCTTTGGAACATGTGGTTGATTCCGGTTTTTGTGGATGATGCTAGAAGCAGTGTTCTTTATGTTACCTCGAGGGGTCTTCTTAGTTTAGCTATTGTCATGGTATACCTGGAAAAATGTTACATATTGAACCCAACAATGCTTGAAATTCACTAGTAGAAAAAAGATTAAAAAATACGTCACATAAATGACGGTTTGTAACACAACCGTAGCTAAAGCATGAGGGGGCGCGCGCGGGGTTAGAATGACGAGTTTTAAACGACGGTTTATATAACCCGTCGTTTAAAATTGTTTGACTACGCGCCGCCAATAATCTTAAACTACGGTTAATCTCAAACCGTCATTTTTAATACGTATTATAAACAACGATTACAAATAACCGTCATTTTATGTCTTTGAATCATCGTACGGGGTTCTTAAAAGACGAATTTCATTGAACCGCCTCTTTAACCCTAATAATTCCTATTCATCACCTGCGCGCCATATTTCTTTCTTCTTCACGCTGAATTAAGCCCCCCGAAAGCTTCGTTCTCTCTCGATCAACTGTTGTCCCCCTCTAAATTTTGTGTCGTCGTTCTTCCTCCATTGTCGCCACCGTATCTCAGTCGTCGTCATCCATCCACCACCGCACCTTCTAGCTTCTACTCGTCGACGTACCGCATAAGCTAGGCACGCTTTGCACGGCCAGTCGTCGTCTCTGTTTCCACCACCGCAACGAGAGATCGTCGCGCGACCTGCATGCTGGCTTGCTAGCTTATTCTCGTCATCCATCCACCACCGCACCTTGTTTGCTTTGCTCGTCGACCGCGCAAGGCTCTACTGTCGTCAGTCTCCACCACCGCGGCAAGTGATTGCCGACCTTCATGCTGGTGATCGATTGCTTGAACGTTCTGGTAATATTCTCAGCTTATATTCTATGATCTTTTCCCCTTGTGAAATTAGTAAGCTAGGCTGTGAAATTTGTAGTGATAATGTGGTACTGATTAGCGTGAATTAATCGGTTATGTACCGATTGAAGTCTATCAATTTTGTCTTACTGCTGCCATATTGTTTTTCTGATGAATTAATCGATTCTGTACTGATTGAATTTTGTCAATTCCGCTGCCATGTTTTTCTGATGAATTAATCGGTTCTGTTTCAATTGAATTCTGTCAATTCTGTCTTAATGCTGCCATGTTTTTCTGATGAATTAATCGGTTATGTACTGATCATCTAGTAAGATTTTTTCTATCATTTTTCATTCTAGAACAAGATTTTGCGTTTGCCTGATTTATGATTTGTGGGTTTTTGTATAATTGCAACTTTCTGTTTCCATGTTTGTCTTAAGTTTCTTGTCTTAACGGTTATTTATGCCAGTTGCAATAAGTTTTAACTGATTTGATGATATCTAGCTTTTGGGTATGGTAATCATTATGATTTTCTTCCTGTTATTTCCTTCTACGGGGGAGCTAGCTATGGTGGTGAAAATACACGTGAGTGCTATTAGATTTGGTGAAATTGTCTTCACTTAGATAGATATATTGGTAATATATAGGATTGACGAATCAACCAATAATTGAATATTGTGCTGGGAATCTAAGGTCTCTTGTTAGGCTATTTCAATGCTCAGAGAGTTGAAGGGTAACAACCCCATATGCACCAGGTTTTCCATATAAGCAGCATATAAAATCTGATAAATAATCTAACAAACTAAGATCATACTCTACCACAATCACATAGCTGAAATGAAAGAAGATGCCATGTCAGTAGCTAGAAGGAAGTTCTGATAAGGTAGTGGTGGGAGAGGGTGTGAGTCACAGAGACAGCAAATAAGATCAAAGATAATTAACCATTTAGCACCTGGTAGGCCTAAGCAAGGATCTAACAACTTTTGCAGCTTTAAGTCTCTGTTTTACATCAAGAAAACTTGAGCCACTGCTATAGCCTGTTTTCTATTCATCTTTTCGTTAACAACTTAAGCCTTAAAGATATAAACCTCAAGATCTACAAAACTGCTTTTTTTTTGTTTCAGTCTGTACACAAGGCCATGTGATTACTTTCCTTTTTGAAATGTAAATTATGTGGTGCTCAATGTAAGATTGCTAGTTTTTTTCTTGCTTATGTTTTGCTGCAAAACTGCACTAAAGCAAGTGTAAACTGCTGTTCTAAATGTGTTGCTAAACCTGATAACAATGGGCTGGAAAATTCTTTGTGTTGTGGAGTAATTATGATGGTGAACTGGTAGTTTAACAATGGGTTTTAACTACTTTAGTCGCTGCAGGAGTAATGCAGAAAACAGGTAGATCTAGTCCAAGAGAAATGAGCTGGTAATGACTAAGAGAAATCTGGTTGTGAACTGTGTTGGTAACAGCAGAAAAACTGAATTAATTAGGATTGAAACCTTGGGTTTCCTAGTGTCGAACTTGTATGGAAACTGCTTTATGATAGTAGTTAGGGAAGTCTGAAGCATTAAGTGACCAATATGCCAACTAGTTATGAGTGGAACAACCAGCTAAGTCGGTCAGGAGAACTCTGTAGGAACCAACTAACGAGATAGTGAAGAAATGAACTCTACCACTTCTCATCTCTACACAAACAATTTTCAGAAATAATAGGAAGGTTGAAATGACTTGATAATGAACTTAACAACTTGCTAACACATTATAAATGAGCTGGGGATTGTTTGAGAAACCAGTAGCACATTAAAAAGAGTAGAGGAATTAAAAGAATGTAGAAACTCAACACATCTACAGCTGCTGATTGATTCTCCATCTGAATATATTGTTGTCGCTGCATTACTGAACTGTTTCAGTAGGTTTTAAATATTTATATGTTTGTGAATTTCTCTTCTGCTTGAACCCTTGGATTAACTCTAGTTATTTTAATCAGACCTAAGGTGGCAAGGCTCTGCTCGCCGTCTCCACCACCGCTGGATGCAATCGACCTGCTAGCTTGCTTCTTCTCGAAGGCGCTAGCTTGAACTGGTAATATTCTCAACTTATCTTCTCCGATCATCAGCAAATAATGTACAATCCTTTCCCCTTGTGAAATTAGTAAGATAGGTTGTGAAATTACGGAAGAACCAAATACGGCCGCGTGTGATCAATTATATGTACCTAGCTGACACTCCTCTGTTCAGTTAGTATGTACACTCCCTTGGATTGAGCATTCTGACCAGATTTGCTTCTAAATTGCGTTTTATGGTCGGTTTCAACCAATGCATTACTACTGATTATAATTATATCTGTTGAGGCAGCTTTTCTTCCCTTACAACATAGGTAGCTATGTCATCATTTTTTTTGCTGCTGTCAAAATTTGATTAATACCACATCTTTGCTTCAGTTCTTGTTTATTTCTCCATTTCTTCAACATCAATAATGCTGCGATTAGGATATACATGTTTTGCGCTCTGATCATTCTTTACTTGAATTTGCGCCTGTACAGTGATAAGTCACTGGGCTTGCATCTCACACACCAATTTAGATTACGGCTGATTGCGTAACCGGTAATACACTTGAACTTAATGATTCTTAATATTATTATTTTCTTTAGTATTAGGATATACATGCTCTGCACTCTCATCATTCACCACTTGAATTTACACCTCTACAGTGAAAAAGGTCACTTTCCCTGGGCTGCTGCATCTCACACACCAATTTGATTACGGGCTGATCCCGGAACCGGTAATACACTTGAACTTAGTGATTTTAAATATTGTTATTTTCTTTAGTATTAGGATGTACATGCTCTGTGTTCTCATCATTCTCTACTTGAATTTGCACCTCTACAGTGAAAAGTCACTGGGCTAGTTGCTGCATCTCACACACCAATTTTGATTACGGGCTGATTCTGGAACCGGTATACACTTGAACTTACTGTGTTTAAATATTGTTATTGTCTTTAGTATTAGGATATACATGTTGTGCGTTGTCATCATTTTCTACTTGAATTTGGCCTTGTACAGTGATAAGTCACTGGCTGCTGCATCTCATACACACCAAATTGATTAAGGGCTGAAAACAGATCATCTTGGAACCGGTAATACACTCGAACTTACTGATTTTAAATATTGTTATATTATTTGGTATTAGGATATACAACTAGTAGTATATGCATATATAGGTATATATTAGGAAAAGTAGATGGAGATATATAGTAATAATGAATCATCTAATTGGTGATTGGAGGAAAAGTTTGATTACACCACGTTGAGATTCTTGGATAAACCATCACATAAACCTTTGTACGTCTTTTTATACACCACCGCAACACAAGACTATACCTCTCTCAAATTGAAAATTGACCCGAAATCAGCAACAAACCGACCCTGACCAAACTGAACCATATCGTTGTTAAGCCGAGAATAAACCACAATATTACACAACCATCCAAACCACAATCAACCGAACCGAAGTAACCACAAGCATACCTTATTTACTCTTAAAAAAATGAACGTACAACATCAACAATTTTGTTAAGGTATGTGTAGGTTACTAATGCTAACAGTATTGTAGAAGAAGAAGATGACAAATTCATGGATGTATAGTGGGAAATTGGACAATAAATATCTCGAAGGAGTCGACAAATTTTGCAATGTTCTGGTGAATAATTTGACTCCGGCCAATAAGGGGTACATATTTTGTCCTTGTGTGGACTGCAAAAACTATTTGAAGTATCGAGAGATAGAAAAAATAAAAGAACATCTGATTCGCCGTGGTTTTACGAAAGACTATGAAGCTATAGTCCGGTGGCATGGTGAGAGTGCAGTAAATGTCATGTGTAATGAACAAGACTATCGTGAAGACAACCAAACAACTGTGGTCGATGAGCACAACACAGAAGACAATGAACCAGATTTCGATGACATTGCTGCAATGTTGGAAGATGTTGAACAAGAGTTTTACAACAGGCCAGACACCTATGAGACTTTGTTGGATTCATCCAAAACACCATTGTATCCGGGGTGTGATCCTACAAAGTTGAGTAAATTGAGTGCTGTCTTGAAACTCTTCAATTTAAAATCAAAACATGGTTGGAGCGATGTGAGTTTCACTGCTCTTTTACAGCTGATGAAGAGCGTACTACTACCTGCGGATAATGTTTTACCAACGCCGACTTACGAAGCAAAAAAGTTGATGTGTCCAATGGGTATGGGTACAAAAAGATCCACGCTTGTCAATCTGGTTGCATTTTGTACCGGAAAGATTATGAGTTTGCTGATAGCTGCCCAGAATGTGGAGAATCTCGTTATACGAAGAAAAAACAAAATGAATCTGGTGGTCGTAAAGAGAAATCCCCTGCTAAGGTATTATGGTACCTACCCATCATTCCACGATTCAAGCGTCTATTTGCAAATGAAAAAGATGCGGAGAATCTAATGTGGCATTCAACTCACAGAAAAAAAGATGGAAAATTGAGACATCGGCTGATGCATCACAGTGGAAAAACATTGACAAAACATTTCCCCACTTTGGTAGCGAGCCAAGAAATTGAGACTTGGTCTATGCACTGATGGGATGAACCCTTTCGGTACATTGAGTAGTATACATAGCACGTGGCCGGTATTATTGGTGATCTATAATCTACCACCATGGTTATGTATGAAACCCAGACACATTTTGCTGTCACTGTTGATATCTGGTCCAAAACAGCCGGGGAACAAAATAGATGTTTTTCTACAACCATTAATAGAGGACCTACAACTTATGTGGAAAGAAGGGGTAATGGTGTATGACTCGTTCAGTAAGGAAAATTTTCTCTTGCACGCTATGTTATATTGCACCGTCAATGACTTTCCTGCTTATGGTAATCTTTCTGGTTATACAAACAAAGGTGCATGTGCATGTCCAATTTGTGGCGAGCGTACATCCAATATCCGTTTGAAACATAGTGGTAAAAATGTTTATATGGGACATCGACAGATGCTTCCAAAGAGTACAAATATCTAAGATGTCATTGAATTTGATGGAAAGACTGATCACAGTGTAGCTCGTCCACCTTTATCAGGATTAGAGGTGTATGGAAAGGTGCAACATATTGTCAACAACTTCGGTCCACCGACAAGGAACACCGAGAAAAGTGTATGGAAAAAAAGTCAATCTTTTGGGAACTTGAGTATTGGCAACATTTAGATGTCAGACATTGTATTGATGCAATGCATGTCGAAAAAAATGTCGGAGAAAGCGTTACTTCAACCCTGTTGAACATAAAGGGCAAAACAAAAGTCATTTAAATGGGAGGAAAGATTTGATTGAGTTAGGGATAAGGCAAGATCTTTGGCCGCAAGAACGTGGAAAACGCACATTCTTGCCCCTGCATGTCACACATTATCAAAACAAGAGAAACATAGTATGTGCAGTATCCTTCACAACATCAAGGTGCCATCAGGGTATTCATCTAACATAAGAAATCTTGTGTCGATGTCTGATCTGAAATTAGTTGGAATGAAATCCCATGATTATCATGTGTTGATGCAAGACTTTTTACCCGTTGCAATTCGTGGGATTCTACCTGATGCGGTAAGGAATGCAATTACAAACCTTTGTGTGTTTCTCAAAGCAGTTTCTGCTAAAGTTCACGATGTGGATAATCTTGAAAAGTTACAGGCCGATCTTATTGTCACAATGTGTCAGTTGGAGATGTATTTTCCTCCTTCATTCTTCGACATCATGGTACATTTATTGGTTCATTTGGTCAGAGAGGTTAAAGAGTGTGGACCTGTATATCTCCGTTACATGTATCCTTTTGAAAGATACATGGGTATATTGAAGAAAAAATGAAGAATCGTTGTCGTCCTGAAGGAAGTATTATAGAGGGATATGTAACAGAGGAAGTTGTTGATTTTTGTACTCACTATTTGGAAAATGTTGAATCAATTGGTCTGCCTAAATCTAGACATGAAGGCAGACTCCAGGGACAAGGTACTGTTGGAAGAAAACTGAAAAGAATTGATATTGAAACTCTGAACAAAGCTCACTTAGTTGTGTTGAGTCACCTTGAAATTGTAGAACCATATTTTGATGAGCACCTGAACATGCTCAGGGCACAAAATCCTACCATGAGTGACATCAGACTGAAAAAGGAGCAGAATAAAACTTTTGTCAGATGGTTCAAGGATAAAGTTTTTTCTGAACATTCAAACGGAGTGGAAGAAATAGTGAGGACATTGGCACTTGGTCCTAATCTTGATGTTGTTTCGTATGAAGGATATGATGTAAATGGATTCACTTTTTACACGGAAAGACAAGATCAAAGATCAACGAATCAAAACAGTGGCATAAATGTTGTTGCTTACCAGAGTACGTACAATGTCAGGGGTGTGGGTCAAAATCCAGTGGAAATGAAACAGTCGTATTATGGTGTGATACAAGATATTTGGGTTCTAGATTACACCAACTACGAGACTTGTGTGTTTCGATGCAACTGGATTGACAACAAACATGGCTATCGTGAGGAGAAACATGGTATGAAACGGGTGCATCTTGGTGGTGCAACACCCACAGTTGAGCCTTTTGTTGTTGCAAAGGCCAAACAAGTATTTTACATTCCTGACCAATCTAATCCTAGATGGTCCATTGTACTTCAAGGCAAAAGAGGGATAGTCGGTGTAGATGGTGTGGTCGATGAGGATGAGTACGACATGCAAGATGAAATACCAAATCTTTCTATCCAACTACCAACGGAGGCAGATCATATTACAAATTTTGTGCGGTCGGATCATGGTGAAGGAATGTGGGTTGATTAATGTAAGGTTCTGATAAAATATATTGATAATATGTCACATATTTATATATATATATGTCCATATTTATAATTTCTTACTTTCAGTTTTTGTTAGCTACAATATAATTTCTATTTATATTGCAGGATTCATAATAATGGATATCGATCTGGATGAGTTAGATTTACTTTGTGATGATGATATAATGGAGTAGCCACAGGAGCAGCCACATGAGCAGCCACAGGAGCAGCCACAGGAGCAGCCACAGGAGCAGCCATAGGAGCAGCCACAAGAGCAGCCACAGGAGCAGCCACAGGAGACGACAGTAACAATAAAACGAAATGGTAGGGGACCTAGCAGAGGGTTACGGTTGAAGAAAGATGCTGATATTGATTTAATTTGGGACAAGTATTTAAGAAGCTGGGGAGACTGTAAAGCAGAGTTCGCCAGTATGTTAGGAAATCTTGCGAAGTCTCGTTGCTGCATTAATAAATTTTGGAAAGATGAAGATGATCAAGTGAAAGAGTCCATGTGGCAACATGTACAACAACGGTACAAAATACCAAATGAAGCACGAGACACTGTTCTTTCACTAATAGCTACACGGAGTAGACAATTCAGATCCTACTTGGTGGCCCACTGGATCAACAAAACACGTGACGTGCCACCATGGGTATTTTATGATGGCATGATCACCGAAGAAGAATGGAAAGAGTTTTATGTGTACCACACATCTGAACAGTTCAAGGTATATAATTTACGTTGATTCATTGTCTAATTTTAGTTTATAACATCTTATATCGTTTATGAATTTTTTGTATTGTTTTGTATTAATAGAAAATCCAAGAAAAAGCAAGGGAAAACCGAAAGAGAAAAATTCATCAGGAGTATATGGGTCGAAAGGGATACGTTGGTAGTATTCCCAAATGGAAAGCTGCTGGTTTGCTCACAAAAAAGAATGATGATGGCACTGTAACTCCCATTGAGAATGTCGATGAAGCGAACCGAGTTCAGCTTTATGTGTTGGGTCACTCGAAGGTAAATAAAGATGGGCAGATAGAACACCCTCGACCAGAGACAGCAGAGTTGGCTGCTAAGATTGTAAGTATAAAATTTTAAATAATACCATTTTTAGATGAAAATTCTGGTTTTTAAATTATTTAACTAATTGATTATCCTTTGAATGGAATAGACGGAAGCCTCCCAACGAGATGAGCAAGCTGTCTTTGCTCCACCAAGTCAACAAGATATTCTTAATCAAGTTCTTGGAGCAAAGGATCATCCTGGAAGGGTTAGAGGTTTCGGGGGACAAGTGCGTCAAAAGTATGTATTTCAAAAGTCTACCTCAAAAGTTTTGACGGAGCATGACGTTGACACACTTGTAGCACGGAAAGTGACTGAGGCTGTGAGTAAGGTTATGGAGGAACGAAATAGACAATCTGAACTTACCGGCCATCCGTCTTCTTCATCAAGTTGTAATGTCTCTCCTGATCCGTATCCGTTTGCCAGTCTCAAGGTTAGTAGTATTTTTGAATATTTTTTGTCATTGCAATTTTTGACTATTTAATCAAATTATACACATTTGTTTGTGGTTTTAATTGTTAAAGGAACAAAAAAATGTCGTTTGCAAATCACACTTGATGGATATCCTGTGGATGCTGCATACGGTATTGTGCTACAATCGGGACCAACATCTTTGATTAATTTCAAGCGGCTTCCGCCATTCTATGCTCGAGTGATTCTGCGGTATATCATTGACGGATTTGACACCGCTTTTCTTCCCATGGATATTGATGGTAAAGTCACACTTTCCGATGGAAAAGGTGCTATTATACCATGGCCTGCCGGTTTTATTGTTATCACTGATGAGGTATGTATAAATATTTTATGTATTGTTCAACATTTAAATTTACGTTGTTTTAACTTGTTTTTTTGTTTGTTATGATATGGTAGGTTCCTGATGAAATGGGTAGACTTCTAGAAAATCGTGATGTTCAGGTCAACCAATCACTGGTTGTTGCCCAAGAGAATACGCAAGTGGCTGAAAGCAACCAGACATCCACGGGAAAGAAAACTATGCGAGAGATAACTGATGATATGCGGAAGAAGTTTATTTGCCCTCCCTTAGTGATCAAGAATTTGGGGAAGTATGAGAAAATGTTGTATGAGATGCTATTGGAAAAGGGTAAGCATACAACGAGCGTGACAATGAATTTGGCTCCATGGGTTTTCCAATACGATGATCTACGAATGACATTGATAGACTTTGTGGACATCAAGGAGATGTTGTGCAGAGATATGTTGAATATATCTATCATCCAAGTATATTGCATGTAAGTGTTTGTTTCTCACATCTCAAAATATCTTTAAATCAATTAAAAATAAATATTTTGACAATTTCCTGATTTCTCTCCGTTGCTTAATTTTTTTAAAGGTATCTGATGGCTAAATTGCGTTATAAAAAATTGGGTGGCATGCTGACATTCTTATGCCCTGAGTCCTTATCGCTTGATGGGGTTAATAGAGACCCCACCACATTCCAGCACTATGTCACACACTGCATAAAGAAGGCTGTTGATAAAGGTAGTAAATACCTCATGATGCCCTTCCATCAGATGTGAGTAGTACTTCTCTTCCCATTGAATTTCTTTCGTTGTGGTTAATTTGTGAGTAAGAATTCTATTACTAATTTCACTTCTTATAAATATTACAATTGTAGTAACCATTGGCTACTACTTATGCTCTCTTGGATACCTCTCAATTGCTTGTGCTTGACCCGTTAAGAATGTATCGTGAGCTCCACGTGGATGAGTTGATCAAAACGTAAGTGTTATTCGTTAATATCTGTAAGTAATTGTTTAAAAAACTTGCTATTTGAAGAAGCACACGATTAATGAATTGTTTTTGTGTGTAATAGCGCTCATACGGACACAGTCCTTGAACAGTTCAATCGATTTTCAGTCGTCCATCTTGAGGTACATACTACTGAAACATATATATATTTTCTACAATAAGTTGATTACGTATACTTACAAAGTAAAAACTTTGTTTTTTTTCTTTTAAACTTGTCACAGTGTCCAAGGCAAAATGATTCGAGGAGTTGCGGTTTTTGTACTACGATACATGTATGAAATTTGTACGCATATAGAGAGCTCACAAAGGATGATGAGGTATTAATACTTTCAAATATGTTTTCTATATATATTTATGTTTCACCATTATGTTTAAAACGTGTATAAATGTCGATATATATATATACACATTGTTGGTGTTTTCCGGGGAATTTATCCAATCCAAGTTGTAGTTAATCTAATATTTCTCACAGTTTTATTGTTGAGTTCGGTCGCTAGTGTACGTAGTATGTTAATAGCTCAATCTCCCTCTCTTGCATGTGTACTGTGTTGGCTTCAGCCTCTTCTCTTGTGCATCTAACAGTTGGCTGCTGCATCTTACACGCCCGGTTTAACTATCTAAAATATTCAATATGGTGTGTTATGCTTGTTCTTACAGGTTCGTGCATATTTTAAGAACGCGGGCAAAACTTATTCGCCTAAAGATTTGCAATTAGTCAGAGAGCAAATATCTTTGTTCATCCTAAAGTGTTTCAAGGATCCAGAACAAGGACAGACTAGTGAAGCAGCTGTCAGGACTACTTCTTAAGTTGGTGAGTTACATGTATTTATATGATTTACTCTGAATTTCACAATTCTGAATTTGGTATGATTTTTGTAGTTATGGGGTTTCATTGGTTGTTACTTGTTCTGTAGAAAAAAAATTGATTGATATGGAAATGGGGTGCAGGGCATTTTGCTGAGATTGCACACAATGTGTCAACCAGGAAGAGAAAGGAGATTGTTGAGCGAGCTGCACAGCTTGACATTGTTTCCACCAACAAGCTTGCTAGGATGACGAGTACAGTGATTGATTAATGTAAAAACATGGATATCTCTGTTTAGCTTTGTTATGTTGGTCGAACGAATGTTATGTTTGGAAGTGGAAATTGGTAGTTTAATTTTCAGATGTGGTAAAATTTTGGTCGTTCATCAGTGTTTTGTTTTTGAATGCTGTACTTGAAGCATGTACTGGTGGTACTGTTGTTATCTATGAAAAAACAAGTTCTAGAGGTATCTATGTAGTGTGTGATTTATTGGAATTGTTGTTGTACAGGTGTTCTGGTTTTTGGATGTGTATACGTAATTTAGAAATAGGGAAAAACTGGAGAAAAACAATATACCATAAGTGACGGTTCATATATAACCGTTGTTTATATTAGGTAGGCGTGAGAGGGTAAAAGAGAAAAAACGACGGTTCCACATTGAACCGTAGCTTAAAGTACATAATAAGCGACGGTTCTACACGACAACCGTCGTTGAAAACAATTTTAGGCGCGTCGAAAAGGATAATTAAATGACGGTTTGATTACCAACCATATTTTAAAGTGTATAATAAGCAACGGTTAACAAGCTTAACCGTCGTTTATACTTATTAAATCCCGCCCCCTAGGGCGCCCTTAAAAGACGGTTTTCAACCGTCGTAAAATAACAAACTAACAAAAACGACAGCGGCATAAGCAACGGTTCGGAACCGTCGTTTTTATAGGTTTCGAACCGTCGCTTATGAACCCGCCTGTACCAGTGATTGACACTATTTCTTTGGTGTTGAAAGCTAATATATACAGTCAGTCTTAGACTGGTAAGGCCAAATGATCTGTACAGAGCTATCAACCATGATGGTCATCATTTACCACTATTGAGCATCCAGGTCACGCGGTTATTAGACGGTATCTTGTTGTTATCTTGTTGTTATAAACAGGAATGACTGATGCATGTGCTGAAGTTATTTTTCTTCATTCTAAAATTCTGACTGATCTATTATTCTCCAGCTCCCCGGTGATGAAGTTATTTTTCTTCATATATAATGCCATTATATTTGTGGAGTTGCCTTTTCTAAATCCTGAGAGCAGAAAACAACACTGCAACTACCATTTAAAGAGTCTTGCTCTTACGTGGATGCCCGTTGTTGAGAAAGTAGTGTTGTTCATGAGGTAAGATTTAAATAATAACAGTTAAATGGTACTAATAATATCCAGCTAATGGTACTTATATGTTCTTTTCCTTCTATGAATTTTGCCTCACAGCTCATAAGATTAATGCCTATTTGTATAATTCTGTCATACTTGTACAACACTGATGTTTTACTTGTGTACTACTTCTTAATGTAGAGGAACAACATAGAATCGACGAAGTGATTGTGCATTACAGATTATGACATGAATATATGTATAGCTGGGTCTTAGATCTTAGGATATTTTCAATTAGATGGTACTCCTGAGTACTCTTTGAGGCAATTGTTGATTGACCTTCCTAGCAATATGGATATGGTTGTAATCATAATTAATCTTATTTTTCGGTTTAGGTCTTGTGTTGATTTTTGAATCTTGATCTAGTGTGTTGAATATTGTGAATTAGTATCTAGCTGAATAATGGTTGTATTATGAGCTCTGTTAAGCTCCTACTGGTTGTGAATTGCATTTGTTGTTAATTATGAGGAATCTTATGCTGGATGCTTGGCATTATGTCTCTTCCTTTTCCAGGTCCCAAGGAGTTTACATCTTTGTTTTATGGACTTTAGATATGGAGGGTATGTCATTCAACTATAGTAGCCTCTAAGTTATTAGATTAAAGAATCATTCATTCTGTGATCGATTTTTTTAATGATGCTAACTGCTGGTTCTTTTTTTTTAGTCAATATTTAAGAGGTTTGATAGGGACAAGAGTGGCAAGATAGATGCTTCAGAACTATGAGATGCACTTTTGAGCATTGGATTTGCTCTGGAAAGATGCTAAACGACAGGTAGAATATAACATTACTCGAAATTCTACATAACAGATGATATCAGTTAATAGTTATGAGCATTTACTAGATCCAAATTAATTTTCTTTTATTGCTTAGGTCAGTAAGAATGATATTAGGACATGTATATATGTATAGCTTGTCTTTGATCTTGTGATATTTACAATTAGATAGTGCTCGTGAGTACTCTTTGAGGCAATTGTTGCTTGACCTTCTTAGCAATGTGGACATGGTTGTAATCATAATTAATCTTATTTGTTGGTTTATGTCTTGTGTTGATTTTTGAATCTTGAGATTTAATGCAAAAGACTTGTTGTGAGTATGAGGATGCGTAGAAAGGTGGTAGATAAATTAGCCTTTTCTTTGAGGCACCAGAAAGGTACCTAGATGTTTAGGTGCTTTAGTCTGATTTTATTTTTTTTCTAAAAAGTGCATCTATGAGGGCAACAAAAGTCACCCTGCTAGATGATCAAAGGGGGCGACCAAAATGCTTTGTCACCATTGACATAAATCAAAGGGGCGACTAAGATAACTCTTTCCCGTAGATAGTAATCAAAGGGGGCAACTAATCCAGTCGTCACTATAGATACAGTCAGAGACTTGTGGGAATGACTATCAAAAGAGGCGAGGAAAAAGGTTGCCCTCTTTGACCTCAATCAAAGAGGGCGAGTTTTCCTAATTGCCCCTATTGATGTAAAACAACGGGGGCAACATAACTTGATCATCGGTCAAAGGAAGCGACAGATATTGCTTCCTCTCCTTCATCTCAAAGAAGGCGACTTTAGTTGCCCTCGTAGAAATTATCAAGTAGGGCGACCAAACTAGGTCGTCACCACATTCTACCATGACATATCTTAAGAGGCAATCGTGGAGGCAATTATTAGGTCGTCCTCTTAGGTTAACGTGGCAAGTTATTGATCTATCAGGGCAATAAAAGTTACCCTGATAGATCTAATATGTTGTAGTGCTACTAGTTTAAAAGTATTGTTTTATATTATTGACATTAACTTGTAATTATGTATACCCGTTTTTTAAACTAGAAATAAAAAAGATAAAATAAAAATTTTATTTATTAATTTATATATTTCAATTTTGATATAATTTTTATATCAAACTATATACCAATATCAATTTTTAAAATATAGTTATATATATTGAAATATTATATTAATTAAAAATTAATATTATAAAAGAATTCTCACCCCCTTAGAAAATTTTTCTAACTTCCCCTGTATCATGTATTACCTACGTCATCCTTTTTGTGGTTGATTTTTCAACCGGAGCCTCTTGCCAAGGCATTAGGACTAGTGACTCTTCGGTGATGATACATGCAAGATACATAACAATGATAACCATGATATTACAACAATATTGAAATGGTATTTTGTAAGCGTATAACATTATATTAATAAGAAGGTATGTTTAAAAAAAAGTTACACTCTCTTAGCACATGTATGTATTAAATTTACTAAGGTGCAGACGTATAAAATGACATTTTATTTACAAGTCATTAATGTAGGTGTTATTAAGCATAGTCATGACTTATCCGGTAAGTTCATAAATAGAAAGTGATCATTACATTGGAGACCAAATTGCTGCCTAACACATGCAACTTGACGAGACGATCAATGCTACATAAGGGTAAATACATCGTTTTTTTTTTTATAACATTGGAGCTACTGCTTCATTAAAAAAGTGGATCATCCACATCAAAAGTACAAGCCTTAGAGATTTTAAGGGGAATGTTTTCTCCGACCCAAGTTTTAAACTTAACTAAGCTATTATACATGAGAGAGGTTAATAAAACTGGAAAATTACAACCCGAGTTATCAAGATTGACCTTACTAATATTGCAGAGATTGGATAAACAAACGAGTTGCTCCCAGTAGCCAGTACTAATGTTCGAAATCCCAAGATAACTCTTGTTCTTCAGAAACTTAAATATGTCTAAGTTGCAAACGTCAATCTCGAACTTGTTGAAGCCTTGCTCGACACTCCATTTCAGGGCGTAAACAATGCCTTGAATCTCAGCTCCAAATAAACTACATGAAGCATTCATCTTTTTGTTGAAAGCCATCAAAATACTTCAATCATTCCTTCTAATGGTACCAGCTAGGATCATAACTTTTCCACGGCTAGATTTGACACCACAATTGATTTTAAGTGAATCCTGCAAAGGAGGACACCAAACATACTTAGTAGGTAAAACATCAATAGATTTATCGGTCAAAATCTTATGAGCTGCTACAATGGCGTGATTAGCTTCAATCAAAGCCATCCAGGAGAAAAGAGGATTGTGTCTTGCTGTGTTTTTAGCATCATACACTATCCACATGGTGTTAATAACTTTTTCCAGTTTATCGATGGACCAATTCTTTACGTCTGAAAAGATAAACTCCTGAACTTCATTCTCATCTGGAATCTGATTTGTAGGAAGATTTAAGATGCCATCCCACTGATGTTTAACCATGATACAGTCAAAGAAAGTGTGGTACATGTTATCGATCATGCCACAGAAACAGCAGATGGAAGAACCTCCTATTCTTCTGGCAATATTCGCAACACAAGCAACGATATTATGTTTAAATTTCCAGAAAAGAAGCTTGGCTCTAGGACTGCACTGAGTTTTCTTGATTCTGTCATCTAAGTCCCGAAAAACAGAACTAGATGAGGGTCTGTTGGAGTGATTGACAGAGATAGCAGTGTAGTAAGCAGATTTGACAGAGAAAATACCATCTTTAGTATGATGCCATATCCACTTATCTTTGCTCTGTGAATTAATCTTGACTTTACTAACTTCTTCTAAATCGATATCCCATAAGATCTGCTGAAGTAAAGTCCAATTCCAATTCTCACTATCGGAAACAATATAGTGACTGATAGTATGATTAACATTGTCTTCAGGGACAGGAGAGTAAAGCTTGAAAGAAAAGGGTCTAGGAATCCAGGGGTCTTTCCAAAAAAGAGTATCATTCCCATTCCCAACCTCCTTTCTAGTCCCAGATCTCAACAAACAGAGAGCAGATGTTAAGGATTTCCAGATAGGGCTATCGGAGCTTCTTTTCTTTACCTGAAGCAAATCAGAAAGGGGAAAGTAGATGCCCTTGATAATCTTAGCAACAAGAGAATTGGGATCAGTGAGAATAAGCCAAAGTTGCTTAGCTAGCAAAGCTAAGTTGAAATCTTTCGAGGATCTAAAACCCACCCCACCTGAATCTTTACTCTTACATAGATCTTGCCACTTCATCCAATGAATACTCTTTTTGTTCAAATCTCCACCCCACCAAAAGGAAGCAAGAAGAGAGTTAATCTTATCGTTGGTAGCCTTGGGAAGAAGGAAAATTGACATAGTATAAGCTGGGATTGCCTGAAGAACACTAGAAACCAACACAGTTCTCCCAGCTTGAGACAAAGGGTGGCTCCAGCTGGAGATTTTCCTTTGAATAGTATCGACAAGATAATTAAAGATCTGCTTCTTATTTCTCCCTGAACCAGAAGGTAATCCCAGATAACTCTCGAACATCTTAGTTTCTCCATACCCCAACATGTTACAGAGCTGAGACTTAGATTGAGAGCTAGCTTTGCGACTGAAAAGGATCTCAGACTTGTGACTGTTGATCTCATGCCCAGAAGAGGCTAAGAAAGAATTAAGATTATCACGAAGGAAAAGAGCATTCTGAACTGTGTTTTTTCCACAAACAAGTAGATCATCTGCGAAAGCCAAGTGGTTAATACTGGGACCATATCTGGAAAGTTTAATCCCTTTGAAGTCTCCCTTTTTTTCTGCATTGTTCAAGACACTAGAGAAAGCTTCTTGAGCAAGGATAAACAGGAAGGAAGAAAGGGGGTCTCCCTGACGAATACCTCTAGACGGAGAGAAAAAGGGCCAGGCACTCCATTAATAAGAACTGAACATCTGGTGGAAGAGATACAATTGATGACTGGCCTAATCCACATCTCAGGGAAACCCATAGCAAAAAGAATATCCTCTATGAATTTCCATTCCAATCTATCGTAAGCTTTACTCAAATCCATTTTGAGTGCGAAATAACCATGTTTCACAGCCTTACTTTTAGAAAGAAAATGCATGATTTCACCAGAAATGATAATATTATCGGTGATCTGTCTGTTCTTAACGAAGCCTGATTGGTTAGGGGAGATGATCTCAGGAAGAAAACTTTTGACTCTGTTAGCCAAGACTTTAGCTACTATCTTGTATGTAAAGTTACATAAAGCTATAGGTCAAAAGTTCTTCATATCCACAGCGCCCTTAATTTTAGGAATCAGTGAAATATAAAACTGATTAGTAAAACCAGAGATGGGATTACCTTGGAGGATAGAGATAGCTGTAGACGTTACTTGAGATCCCACCACATGCCAAAAAGTCTTGAAGAAGTTGCCGTTGAAGCCATCAGGTCCTGGGGACTTGTCTCCACTGAGATCTTTCATAGCTTTGAAGATTTCTGAATCTGAATAAGGAGTTTGAAGAGAGGCAACATGAAGAGGAGATAACTTGTTTCTAACTGCGTCCACAAATCTGTGATCTGTAACTGAAGAAGAGCTCTTAAATAAGTTTTGGAAATACTGTCTAGCAGTAAACTCGATGCTGCACCAGTCGTAGGACATAGCTCCTGATTAATTAACCAAACCAAAAATGGTGTTTCTTCTCTTTCTAGCTGAGGCTTTAGAATGGAAAAAACCAGTGTTTCTATCTCCCTCAGAGATCCATTGCTGTCTTGATCTTTGTTTCCACCAGGATTCAATACTGAAAGAAAGAAGTTCGATTTCCACTCTAAGTCTTTTCCTATTAGTCTCAATCCCAACAGAAGCATGAAACTGATTAAGAGAAGAAAGCTCTAGTTTTTTCTGCTTAAGTTTCCACTGAAGTTTACCATAAGAACATCCTTTCCAGTTAGACAAGGCTCTCGCACAACCAGGGTAAATACATCGTTTGGTAAGCCGTTAGACATGATAAATGCAATAAATGTAAGCATGTGATATGAGTTTCTTTATATTTTCAAGATCAAATCTGGAAGGGGGATTAATCTATTCTCTGCACAGATTAAACTACAATTTCAGATACCAGAGTAACCAACCAAACAATTCTGGGTTCATTCAGTATCTTTTCTTAAACCATTCTGAAGTGCAGCACCAGTAATTGCAGCTAATATAGTAATGACGACGACTGCAATCATTTACGCTCTGCAGATTAGCAGGGTTATGAAGATGGGATCACAAACCCAAAATCCTTGTATTACGGAGACGCATTTAATTTAACCGCACATTAATTAACACAAAGGTTCGTCGTGATCTGCAAGGCGATAATAATCTCTACAATTACTACTACTGTTACTGTGGATCTGTCGCTACTCATGCGCTGTTTGTCGAGGACTTTATTTGCCAAAATGGAAGTAGTATAATACTAGGAAGCGCGTGACGTGATATATTCTCCCTGGCATACCAGACAGGAGTGAGTGAGCTGGTGGTATTTTCGGCTTAATCTGGACAGACGCTGCCCAAAATTAATGTAGTACCAATTTGCATCCGTTTAGATCAAGATTTGACTAATGAAAAAAACAAAATACCAAATTAGACGGTGGAAACTCATAGGTGCAAAAAATAATTTGCAGGATTTAATTTTGTCAACAGTCATTTTCTAAACTACATATATATCTACTAATTTCTAGCTGATTATATATATTTTCCGTTGATGAATTTACAACGATTATATACATTGATTGGTTATCTTTACAAATAAAAAAAAAGTTTCTTATAAGGAAACAGAGATATAAAAAAACATGAATATATAGTTCATTGCTCCTAGTAATCACTAGGCTATAGAAAAAGTTCAGAACTTTATTATGATTTTCTTTCAAGTTAAATCAATTTTTGGTCACTTATATGGAATAGATTTGAGTTATTATTATTTCATAACATGGTTCGGGTAATTTTCAGTTATTATTTCGGAACATTTAGATTCCGGTCATTTTCATGTCACTACTATTTTGGGGCGAGGATTACACGACGGAAGCAAATTCTCCGTCGCCGACCGAAGATTTTAATACTTTTTATTTTGGGTTCTTATTTTTGGTTTCTTTTTTTTCTTTTATTAGCAGGGAATGAGTTATATAGGTAAGCGGCGGTGAATAACTGCATGTATATATTTTTATACTTTTCCTTTTTTACAATATTTTAATAAGATATGCAGTTAAATAGATTTAAGACTAAATATATTTTTAAATCAACTTATATTTTTAAATAGTAGGTAGTAATTAATTATAATCATTATAGAATAATTTATTATTTATACAAAAATTTTACATGAGTATATATATGACTATTGTATAATAATTTTTAATCGTTGTTTATATATATATATAAAAGATTATATCAATTCAAAATATATACTTTAATCGAAATAATATTTTTTTAAAAAAAAATACAAATTTAAAAATACATATTTTCTAAATTAAAAAAGTGACGTGATAATTTATATATATATATATAGAAAAAATGAGTATACAACATGATTCATCTACACCATGACTTCACGATTCATATACACAATTGTGTACATGTTTTCTACCATCAGTGTAAACGTTTATTAACTATTATGGGTACACAAAATCAAGGTTAAATGAATACGTAAAATTGACTTCAGCAACTCAGTTTATCGTTTCCAAATGTTTATATCCTTCACGTTCTATACAATATAAAGTATAGAACGACTTCCAAATAGATTACCCTACCCCCCAAAACACCCCAAAACTCACCTTAGGAAAGCTAAAAACGTCGAAGACATTGTTAGGGTTTGTGGTGGCGGGTTTAGGGTCTAGCGACCCTAAACCCGCTACCACAAACCCTAAAAACCTGTCGAGTTAGTTGTTACAATATAAAGTACATAACAAATTCCAAATAGATTACCCTACCCCCCAAACCCTAAAAACCTGTCGAGTCTGTAACGATGATATAAAGTGTAAAACCACCCCAAAAAGATTACCCTACCCTCTAAACACCCTAAATATTTATACTTTTTTAAATAAAAAAAAACTAATGACATCGCTATTGTATTATAGTTTTCTAATCTTATAATATTTGTTGTTGATACATATATGTAAAAAAATGGAGTATAGCAATACACCAATCAACTGATTAAAATTAAGAAATTACTAATATAAAAAATACCAAGCTAATATTTATATTATTTTTGAAATTTTAAAAAAAGTGATATATAATTTTTTAAAAAAATATTACACGTTAATTTTTTAACCTTCATGTTATAAGTTATCGTGCAGTGCATATATAAAAATCAAATGTTAATAAATACGTAAAGTTGACTCCAACAATTCAGTTTATGTATAATGTTGGAAATGTTATGTAATAATGGCGTGGAAACGTTTATATAATAATAATCGGAATAGAAACGTGGAAACGTTTATATAAACACATGGAAACATTTATATCAAAACGTGGAAACGTTTATATAAACTTGTGGATACATTTATGCATAACAGTGGAAACGTTGTATATAATCATGGAATTGTAGAAACGGGGAAACATTTAAATAAAAACGTGGAAACGTATATATAACAACGTAGAAATGTTTAAATAAAAAGGTGGAAACGTTACTCGTGGACTCCTTTATATATAACGGTGGAAACATTATATATAATTGTGTCTTGGAAACATCACATATAATTATAAAAGTGTTTATATATAATCATGTAGTGGAAACATTTATATGTAACCGTGGCGTGGAAACGTTATAGATAATCATGGAATTGTAGAAACGTGGAAACGTTAAAATAAACACGTGGAAACGTTTATCTGAATTTGTGGAAACCTTTATGTAAAACGTTGGAAACGTTATTTATAATTGTGGTGTGGAAACCCTAAAATCCTGCCAAGAAATTGAAACGTTATAAGGGTTTTAAATGAATCACAAAAAGATACCCTAAACCTTAGGAACAGTTAAATCATCAAAAGTACTTTTTTTAATCAAATTTCAAGATGTAAAATTATTTTAATAATAGTACTTAATTTATATCTTTTAGTAAGTGTTTGTATCTTTTTGTAAACTGAAAATTGGTAAGAAAGTATTCTTATACACAATGGTAAGATACGAACAGCCAAAAGGAAAGATATACATCAGTTAGTATTATCTTTTTTATTATAGTGATGGAAACAATTATAGAAGGTTGTGTACATGTTTCTAATAACCAGTGGAAACGTTTATAAATTATCGTGGATACGTTAATACCAAGGATAACGAATATGTAAAATCAAATCCAACAACCCAGTTGATAATTTCCAACGCGAATTCTATGACGCGGGACATCCGCACCCTACACCGTACACTCCAGTGATTTGGCAGCCTAGTCAGCTGCTGACTGGACTGTTTTGCTGATTGGATTGTCTTTTTATTATATTAACTTTAAATGGTTGTAACTTTTAATATATAAGTCCAAAATGAAAAAAAATTATATCATTATTCACCTAAATTCAAGCTCTTCAAAACAAGACTAGTCATGAATATTTTGATAACTTAAAAAAAATTATTTTTACATTTATACGATGATACACTAAAATCATAATATGATTCATTAATTTTGTATTATGATTCATTAAAATTGATATTATGATTCATTAAATAATAAGTGGTGAATTAGATTACAAACTTCGGAACCGATAAAAATCTATTTTTTGTAGTCTATTATTATTGTTGTATGGTGAATTTTAAACCTTTTATGATGAATAATGTATTTTTCATACATACCAAATATTGTTTTGTGCTATATTTTGATTGCAACATTTTTTTATATGTTTACAATGATACACTAAAATGAAGATATGATTCACTAATTTTGATATTATGATTCATTAAAATTGATATTATGATTAACTAATAAGTGGTGAATTAGATAATAAACTTCGGAACAGAAAAATCATTATTGTTTTGTATGTACTATTATTGTTGCATGATGTATTTAAACCATATTATGAATCACGTATTTTTCATACATACCAATATTATTTTGTGTTGTATTCTTGTATAAAATTTTTTATTCTTATATGTTTGCGATGATACACTACAATGAAGATATGATTCATTAATTTTGATATTATGAGTCATTAAAATTGATATTATGATTCATAACTAATAAGGTGAATTAGATAACAAACTTCGGAACCAATAAAAATCATATTGTTTTATATGTATTATGTTGTATGGTGAATTAAACCTCATATGGCGAATATGTATTCATACATACAAATATTATTTTGTGTGTTAATATTGTGAAAACGTTGATTTTATAAGGTTGCGATGATAAAATAAAATGAAGATATGATTCATTAATTTTGATATTATGATTCATTAAAAGTGATATTATGATACACTAAAATAATGTTATGAATCATAATATCAATTATGATACACTAAAATAATGTTATGAATCATAAGTCTCATTGATATATATGGATATATATATATATATAATAATTAATTAATATACATTTTTAAAATTCTCAAAACATATCCATGTTTGATCTTGTTTTGAAGAGCTTGAATTTAGATGAACAATGGTATAATTTTTTTATATTTTAGACTTATATTTTAAAAGATATAATAATTTAAAGTTAATATAATAAAAAACAGCTCAGTCAGCTGCTGACTAGGCTGTTGATTGGTTGCCAACTCAGACAGCCGCACACAAAATGGACGCGGCCGGTCTGCACCATCGCCCGTCTGAATTTCCAAACGTTTATAGCCTTCATGTTTATCAATAAGTCACTCTCTATAGTTTGATCAATCTAAGAAATATTCTTATACATAATGATTCGATAAGAACAGCCAAAAGAAAAGATACATAACAATTAGTGTCATCTTTTTTATAGTAGTGATGTAAACGATTATAGAAGGTTATGTAAATGTTTCCTGCCATCTTGTGAAAAACGTTTATAAATTACCATGAATACATAAAAACCAAGTTTAAATGCATACGTAAATTGACTTCAACAACTCAGTTTATTGTTTCCAAACATTTATAGTCTACATGTTTATCAATCAGTCAAGCTTTATAAAATGATAATGCTAAGAAAATATTCTTATACACAATGATTGGATGAGAATCGGCAAAGGAAAAATATGTTACAATAGTGTGATTTTTTTTACAAGAAGAAAGTTAATACATAAAAGTAAATTAGTCACATAAATAGTTTTACAATTATATTAATTGCTAAAACAAAAAGTTTTTTTTAAAAAAAGGCAAAGCAGCGTCACACGTTCTTATGGATATCCATTGTCCTATTTAAACATGAGCGCGTCTGTGAATCAGATCTTAGTAGAAAAAAAAGTAAAATAATTAAACATAGATTAAAGTAAATGAACGATCCTGATTAATTCCGTCGGTGACGGAAAAATTGAGTCCGTCACGAAATCTTCGCTGACTATTTTGGATTAGTTCACTAATATGTTTTTGAGGTTTAGATAAGATGCTCGGTTCAGAGAAAGATAGATACTTCAGATGCTGGTCAATCTTTAATATTGACTAATCTTTCCTTAAAAAAAGTTTGATATTCGCTACTCTAGGATTAGCTTTTTTTCTTCCCAATTTCTTACCTACAATCCACTGTAATCAGACAGCTACATACCCTGCTGGAGGGGGAGCGCGTGCAATTGAACTGTTTTTTTCTTCTCATTTCACGCGGAGCACGTGAAAGCCAACACGTTATTTTTTTTCATCTCATTTCTCACGCTACTTACGAAATTCTTGTTTTTATTTTTTTAAAATATTTATTATTTTTTAAACTTTATTATAAAAAACTTTAAATTATTATAACTTTTAATATATGAATCCAAAATGAAAAATAATTATATCATTGTTCACCTAAATACAAACTCTTCAAAACAAGACCAGTCCTGGATATGTTTTGACAATCTTTTTACAAAATATTTTTACGTGTATACGACGATACACTAAAATGATAACATGATTCATTAATTTTTTATTATGATTCAATAAAATTGATATTATGATTCATTAAGTGATAAGTGGTGAATTTGACGTTTTTAACTTTCCTAGGGTGGATTTTGGGGTGTTTTGGGGTAGGGTAATCTATTTTAAATTTATTCTGTACTTTTGTAACACCCCTACCGCTATACGGTCATTACCGTCCAATCTCCTCGTACATACATACCTCGCAGCGGATACTTACTTACACGGAGGTGGGTGAAACAATGTCATTAGCCACCCATGTGACAAACAAGGCTACTACTACTACATACAACATCGGTCTGATGGACCGGAATATCCGAGTGCTACACAAATACAATCCTTACTACAATTACAACCAAGTACCACCACTTCCCATTCAATACAATACTCCATAAGTTCAATACAATATATTACACCGAGTTTACTAAGATCCTTATACAAATACAATACCTCTTTCAATCTCACACATACTCATTAAGAGTCCACACTACCCATTCCTCACAAGTTACTTACTTTCTAAGTACTAGGTATACCCCCTTGGTACACTACTACAACAAGGCTACAAGCCTTATACAATTCACTACTATCTACATTTCACTCCTAGCTATCCGAACTTAGCTGTCGATCTCTTACTGTGATCATGACCGCTTCGGGTACCTGCACACTAAAAACGTTGCCCGTAGGGGCTCAGCTTTCGCTGTATATGACTTCCGCATACCCCACGTACTAGCGAGGGTACGCCGACCACTTGTTCGAATACATGCAATTCATTTTACAATACATACATACATACATGCTTCATTCATAATGCTACAATACTGCACAAGGTATACATACATACATGTTGGGTAAAATAGTAGTTAAACTATCTTGCTAACTATGGGCAGTGAACCCAATCTTTGTAGTACAACAAGGTCGTATCCACAGAGACTTCACAACTATCTAATTTATTATCCAGTTAGTAAATGTACAAAAAGATAAATAAAAGTGCATAAATAATAAACTGTAAATAAAAGGGGGTTTAGCCGGAGGCAAGCTTGATTTGTTTTAGGATCAGTGCAGAAATAATAAAAACAGTAAAATAAAGTAAATGGATGGAAAAGGTATCCTAGGATAGCGGGGGAATTTCCTAAATTACTTAAACAATTTTATAATCCTGTCTCAAATATTTATTGTCTATTAGAGTTAATAATTGTCAGTTATGAACTCTTATTAAAAGCCTCAGTATTTTCCTGCTCAATCCGGAGTGTAAATACCAAGGTTAATTCCCTTGTGGTACCTTGACTATCTCAAAATCATATGTTGATAGTTACCAAATAAATGCAGTAGTTTGTCACGCTAAGCATTTAACAATATTTGCTGAAAGGAATTAAAACAAGTTTAATAAGTGAAACAGGTAACAAATATTTATTTAAGTAATATTAGGATCAAACCCCATCCTAGGATACGAATAAAAATCACTCAGACATTAACAGCAATAAAAAGAAAGCAGAGATAGCCATTAATTTGGAGACTGCCGGCGGAGACTGGACTGCGATTTGCTTCTGCTCCAGCTCCCTTTTCTTCTCTTCTTCTTATCGTGCTTCTGCTGTGTGGTGGAATGAAGAATAAAACTAAAATGGAGAAGTGGAGGATAAGAGGTGAATGGTGGTGGTCGTGAGCAGAGCAGCGTGGGTTTTATAGAGGAAATGAAGGGGAAGAAGACAGAGGGAACACCGTGTGAGCAATTTCAGTAATGGATTGGGGGCGGCAGAACGCGTGAGCAACTGTCGGCAGGCGCCTGATATTGCTGAAGAAGCAGTTCGACATGTCTGTAGGCGCCGCAAAGGAAGAAGCAACTTAGGGAAGACAGTCGGCGAAGAAGAAAACTGTCGTGCTAATTTCTGGATCTGGTTGTATTTACACACGTCCGCCCCGTGTCCACGTTTGTGTCCAGCCATTTCTAGGCGGACAGCTCATGTCCACGTTTGTGTCCACGCTTGTTTGGGCGGACACAAGCCACGTCCGGGTAAAGTTGGGCGGACACAAGCCACGTCCTCCCTTAGTTGGGCGGACACAAGCCACGTCCTCCCTTAGTTGGGCGGACACAATTAGCCTTGTCCACGCTTGGTTGGGCGGACACATTTGTGTCCTACCCCTGTCCACCCTTTGTTATGCGGACAAGTCAAGGACAACACATGGACAACACACGGACGTGTGTATTTGACTTGCGAATTTTGACTGGCTCTAGATTCTTCGTTTGGACTCCGTTTTTCGAGCCGTTTGCGCCTATGCATTCGTCTCTTCGTGTACTTTGCTCCTAGCTTGGTTTTCCTCATGTTTAACCAATAAATTTGTGAGATAATCAATAAAACATAAACTAGAGGAAAAACATACGATAAGTGAGAAATGAGCAGAAAAGTGCTGATATAATATATGAAATACACCCATAAAACATGCTCATTTAGACACTTATCACACCCCCACACTTACCTTTTGCTTGTCCTCAAGCAAAACCATGTACCCAATCAAGTAGGGAATGCTCAATATTAACAAATATTATTATGAAGGGTAGGATAAACAAGTGAACAGTACATGATCTTTAAACTTTTCGAGGAGTGTGATCCATCAACTGCTGGTGGCACAGGTGTACTCAGGGTAAAAATAAAAATTAGAGTTTCAGGGTATGATCCGGATTACTTCAATGCTTCTTAGTTAAGGTGACTTTGAGAACTTTTACCATGGCCAACTTCTCTCAAGAATGGGCATTGAGGAGAAAACAGAAGGAAAAATAGAATTATGCATTTGTTTCACTTTTGCATAAGAGATGAGAAGATAATATGTAGGCATTAAGCCTCTGTTTTTAAGAACACTCAACTCTCTTTGTTGGTTACCAATGGTGTCTCGCAAGTCCCTTATTTGTTATATTTTTTTTCTTCTTTTTTTTGACAGAGAAGCACCCCTTAGCAATCCCTAAGAGAGAAGACAGAAAGAACCCTGAGTAATAAAAATCCATCCATTTCAGATCATTTGGTCACACCGCATAAAAATGCTCCTCAAAAGTAATCAAAATTTTAAAATTTGTACCATTTATACCATTTATCCCACAATTCATAACAATATTTATTCTTAAAGAGAACAACCCACATATAAAGGGTCCACAATATTGAATTTGGACAAACGCAAGATTAGCAGAGAGATTAAGCATTTAAGCACAAAACGTCACCGAAAAGGGCATACTCCCCCACACTTAAATTGAACAATGTCCTCATTGTTCACCAGAAAAAACAAGGGAAAGGTTTTCAGAAGACCTTTTGGTAAGTAGATAAAATAGAGAAAACACAAAGGTCACAAATAAACATTTAAGCACATAAACGCTCCTCTGCAGATTTTTTTTAAATAAAAGCATAATTAAAGAAACTGGTACTCCCCTGAGATTATTTTTGCTGACGTTATAGGAGTTCCCCCACACTTGAGCTTCAGGCTCAAGTAGCGTAGCTTGGTTGCGGTGTGGACATGAAGTTACACCTGCATAAGACACTAGAAGCAACCATACTATAAACGAGGTTAAAAGTTAGCAAAAACAAAATTTTAAAGAGAACCTGAAAATTAAAAGAGCATAAAAGCAAATAAAATAAAAGTTCATCCGGGTTGCCTCCCGGGAAGCGGCCCTTCTTTAACGTCTTTGGCTAGACGCTACCACCATGAAGTCAGCCGGGATCGAATATGAATGTTGAAGTCGGCTTCAACGGGTGGATGGGACGGGCATCATGGATAATTGAAAAACGACCCAGATCAAAAGGAAATGTTATCCCAACACTTAGAATGTAGAAGTGCATGCTGCACTGATCTTTAGTCAGGTGGAAGTGTTGAGATTGTTGATCCTTGGTGCGCATATCGAATTTTGGTGGAGCCTCCTCTTCGAAATTAAGGATGAAAACATCCTTCTCTTCAATGAGTGGTGCAGGGAGAGCTCTGGGGCGGACTTTGTCTTCTATCTCTAGTCCGGGATCAAAAGGGAAGGTGGCCTCCACACTTAGTGGGTGAACTTTATGCTTCCACCTTTCATCATTGTTGCTTAGGTGGGGAAGGCCTTGATCCTCCAGACGAAGATCAAAGTTGGATGGCTCCTCCTCCTCAAATTTGAGGATGTAGATGTCCTCATCTTCTTGGTGAGGCTTATTGGAAAAGCCTTGATGGAAATTAACTTCAGAGGGAGGTGGCTCCTTGAAATCGATTATAGCACTCTCTTCTGATGGCTCGGAGGGAGGCGGCATCTCCTCCTTCTCAAGGTTGAGGATGTATCCACCCTCATCTTCTGGGTAAAGCACGGAGAAGGAGGGGAAATAGTAGTGGACTTCAGAGGGAGGAAACTCCATGAAGTCCAAAGAGAAACTCTCTTCTGAGGGGTTGTCTCCATAATCAAGCTGATAGTTGTTTGGTGATGGATTCTCTAATTCGAATAGGGGAGGAGGTGGAGAGTAGCTTATGTCCTCAGCAGGTTGTTCCTCCTCATGAACCACTTCATTCAGTTGTTGAAGCGGTTGTTCCATGCATTCGATCTGATCTAGCGTTCTTTGCTGGATCCTTTCAAACTTTGAGGTAAAATTTGCCATCATTTCCCTTAAAATGGCGTTGTCTCTCTCTATTGCAACCGTAGGACAATGGGAACTTTCATGGTCTCCTCCACACTCTTGGCACACACTCCATTGATTGTTGTCCTCTGCGTCATATGGGTAACCATACCAATCTCCTGCTTGATCGTAGTGATCATCCATCAGAATTAAGTACCTTAAAAAAAAGAAACAAAAATTTATACACAAAAAGGGTAAATACGGAAATAAAAGAAAAAACTAAACAGATAATAAACCAGATAGTTGGACCGAAGTCCCCGGCAACGGCACCAAAAACTTGTTGGGCAAAATAGTAGTTAAACTATCTTGCTAACTATGGGCAGTGAACCCAATCTTTGTAGTACAACAAGGTCGTATCCACAGAGACTTCGCAACTATCTAATTAATTATCCAGTTAGTAAATGTACAAAAAGATAAATAAAAGTGCATAAATAATAAACTGTAAATAAAAGGGGGTTTAGCCGGAGGCAAGCTTGATTTGTTTTAGGATCAGTGCAGAAATAATAAAAACAGTAAAATAAAGTAAATGGATGGAAAAGGTATCCAAGGATAGCGGGGGAATTTCCTAAATTACTTAAACAATTTTATAATCATGTCTCAAATACTTATTGTCTATTAGAGTTAATAATTGTCAGTTATGAACTCTTATTAAAAGCCTCAGTATTTTCCTGCTCAATCCGAAGTGTAAATACCAAGGTTAATTCCCTTGTGGTACCTTGACTATCTCAAAATCATATGTTGATAGTTACCAAATAAATGCAGTAGTTTGTCACGCTAAGCATTTAACAATATTTGCTGAAAGGAATTAAAACAAGTTTAATAAGTGAAACAGGTAACAAATATTTATTTAAGTAATATTAGGATCAAACCCCATCCTAGGATACGAATAAAAATCACTCAGACATTAACAGTAATAAAAAGAAAGCAGAGATAGCCATTAATTTGGAGACTGCCGGCGGAGACTGGACTGTGATTTGCTTCTGCTCCAGCTCCCTTTTCTTCTCTTCTTCTTATCGTGCTTCTGCTGTGTGGTGGAATGAAGAATAAAACTAAAATGGAGAAGTGGAGGATAAGAGGTGAATGGTGGTGGTCGTGGTCGATTGTCTGTAACGGTGGTCTAAGTCTAATTTGGATTCAGGAAGGGATCATTTATTTGAGCAGAGCAGCGTGGGTTTTATAGAAGAAAGGAAGGGGAAGAAGACAGAGGGAACACCGCGTGAGCAATTTTAGTAATGGATTGGGGGTGGCAGAACGCGTGAGCAACTGTCGGCAGGCGCCTGATATTGCTGAAGAAGCAGTTCGACATGTCTGTAGGCGCCGCAAAGGAAGAAGCAACTTAGGGAAGACAGTCGGCGAAGAAGAAAACTGTCGCGCTAATTTCAGGATCTGCGTTGTATTTACACACGTCCGCCCTGTGTCCACGTTTGTGTCCAGCCATTTCTAGACGGACAGCTCATGTCCACGTATGTGTCCACGCTTGTTTGGGCGGACACAAGCCACGTCCGGGTAAAGTTGGGCGGACACAAGCCACGTCCTCCCTTAGTTGGGCGGACACAAGCCACATCCTCCCTTAGTTGGGCGGACACAATTAGCCTTGTCCACGCTTGGTTGGGCGGACACATTTATGTCCTACCCCTGTCCACCCTTTGTTATGCGGACAAGTCAAGGACAACACACGGACGTGTGTATTTGACTTGCGAATTTTGACCGGCTCTAGATTCTTCGTTTGGACTCCGTTTTTCGAGCTGTTTGCGCCTATGCGTTTGTCTCTTCGTGTACTTTGCTCCTAGCTTGGTTTTCCTCATGTTTAACCAATAAATTTGTGAGATAATCAATAAAACATAAACTAGAGGAAAAACATACGATAAGTGAGAAATGAGCAGAAAAGTGCTGATATAATATATGAAATACACCCATAAAACATGCTCATTTAGACACTTATCAATACACACAGTAAAATACATACAAGGAAGACAATGCAAGTCAACCAATGCTTACTTACCTTCTTCCGAAATACACAGCACATACACATTACATACTCAATACGCAATACTTGTTAGCTCCATTTGTCCACCAGGGTTAATCGGGTGGAGATTACTCTTTTACTCGGGGTCAATGACTTACACCAGCCAAGACCATTATTCATACAATACTTTACTTACTTACTACATACTCAAGTCAAGTCGTCGGGACCTCCGGCCCGGGGACTACTCTGTCCCACCACCAGGATTTACTTGGTTCAGTAATCCAGGATGCTACCCATTTAAGGGGTTTGGACCGTGGACAAGTTTAAGAACCAGGAATCGGATCCAACCTCTTATGTCTCCTCATCCTCACGCGTGGCCGAAACTATATCGGACTTCTACTCATTCCAATTTACTCAATACTTACGTTAGGAGTTAGGTAGTTAGGAATTAGTAGAAGTCATACATCCAAGCCACACAACAATACATTACTTACATCCACATCCATACAAGGTACAATACATTACACAGGTACACTACAAGGTACATACACACTTCATCTTCATTCATATATTTCATGAATTATACAAACTAAATGTTCAAGACAAATAGATCAAGAACAATATTAAACAAGCACTAGAAAGTGTAATAAAGTCCGATTCATGCATTTATCTTATTTGGGTGATCAAATAAGCACACAAATCGGGGTAACCAGGTTAAGATACAGAGCATGAAGAAATCATACCTTTTTTTCCGGAATTTACTTTACCAGGTGTCCTCACGTTCCTTTGGTTCACTCTTGTTCCTTGAGTCTTATTCTCGAACCAATGACTGCATGCCAAATGGTTCAATTAATACTAAGCATTACATTACATACATGATTACTACTCCCATACTTACCCCGTTATCCCGTTATTTCGGTTTAATTTAATGTTCTTATACTCACTACTTTCTTGACTCGTTTTCTTACTCATATGTGTACTTCCTTACCATTTCATTCCATTAATGATGTACTACTACTTATACACATACATATGTGTATAGGCATATATATACATACATATGATAACTTTAATCATAATTTTTTTTTTGACTCGACCGACCTTACCCAGGGTCGGACCCAAGGTCGGTCGACGTTAGTAAGTTAATACGCTGGAAGAATTCAGGCCCAACCGACCTTGCAAGTCCGGTCCCAAGGTCGGTCCATTCCAGTAGGTTTCATTACGGGAAAATTTCAGGCCGACCGACCTTGCAAGTCCGGTCCCAAGGTCGGTCCATTCCAGTAGGTTTCCGTCTTTGTAATTCTGGGCTCGACCGACCTTGCAGGTCCGGTCCCAAGGTCGGTCCAGTCCAGTAGTTCCATTTTATTTCTGTTTTCAATTCTTCCTCTTACCCATTACTTCCCCATTGTTCCTACACTTAATCTCACATGTTTTAGCACTACTTAGGCCCTTTAAATTGCCTTAATTCATCCACAAACTCATTACTAAACTCCTTTTCCATTCTCATATTGATTTACACAATTTTCTCCCCACTCAATTCCAGAACTCATATTACTTTCCTTTCTCCAATGCTACAGATTTTGGTTCCTACTTCCTCCATGCATAATTTCCTCTCCTAATGCCATTTCCAAGGCCTACAATGCATTATCTTACTTCCTCAAGTTCAACACTTATTTTACTAAATCTTGCACACTAGTCCCTCCTAGGTTTTACATTGCATTACTACCCTTCTTGCTACAGATTTTACACCCTTATATTCTCATACTACAACTACCCCTCCATGGTTACTAAACTTCTCTACTAACTCCCATACACACATTGGTTCTCCCATTCACCAAGTCATCCATAAATGTACATTTTCTACCAAAATTTTGCCATAGCTCACCTACTTTTCTTACTTAGCCACATATGTCCATTCTCACCAAATTCATTCCTAATCTAGCCACACCCATACAAGGGTCCAACCAGCACTCAATACAATATCAATACATCATTAATTCCTTAATTCACAATACCAATACACATATACAATTTATTTGGTTCCAAGGCCTACAATTCACATACTTGCTCACAAATACTTAAACTTCCAATACTACAATACCAATACAATGTTTTGAGTTCTTTAAATTGGTTTACCCATTCCCATTACTCTAATGCATTAAAATTTAGCATTAAGAAGGAGCTCTTACCTTAAGATCTTAATGCCTTCATTCTTTTCCAATTCTCCTCTTCCTCTATTTCTTGCACAAATCGGCTATATGGGGAATGGAGTTGTCAAACTCCGTTCCCATCTCCCAATGAACACCAAAGGATATAATTAACATACTAACCCTTAGTTTAATGCTAATTCATATAAATGTTTAGAACACCAATTTTTAGGGTTTACCTTTGGAGTGTTTTTGGAGGGGTTTTAGCCCTTGGTTCAAGAAGATGATTCCATCACCATTGCAAGGTTGCATTGATGCTCAAAAGAGAGAGAAAAATGGAGCATTACAAGAGGGGTAAAAATCGGTTACAAAGGAAGATGAAGAAAACATGAGTTTTTCATGTAGATTTTTATCTTAATGGAGAGAGGAGACTCCAAGCTACCCATTGATGCTATTTTCTCTTTGAATGGGGAAACCCCATGGAGATGAACTTCCTCATTTTTTGGATTTTGAAAAGAGAGAAGTGTAGAGGATGATGAGGGGAGCAAGAATGTGCAATTATTTTTGCATTTGAGGTTCAAATGAAGGTGGAGCATGGAGAAGAAGTGAGGAAGCCATTGTTGTTGTTGGAGCTTCAAAATCGCCCGCCCCGTAGGGAGAAGGAGAGAGAAATCAGTGGGGAAGAAGAAGGGTAGGAGAGAGATGAGGGAAATGAGAGAGTGAGGTGAGAGAAAAGGTTAAAGTACTTTTCTACTTTTTCTATTTTGCTTTTTGGTTCCCTTTATTTGTTAGCTAGTTACATGTGTGTGTGAGGGTTATTTGACCCATTAAAAAATCGGCGCCACACATTACTACTAGTTGGAGCGTTTTTCGTCTTTTACAGAAAACGCTCGTTAATTTACCCGGTTTTGGTACTATTCACAAACCGGGCCCGTTTTCCGGAATTTTCTTGTTTCTTCAATTTTATTGGTTATAAAGCTTCCATTAATGCTTAATTATTGTTATTTAATGATTTATAATTTTTTACGGGTTCGTTTGACCACTTAAAATCACGTTTTCGGGTTTTCTCGAAAAACATGCGCTAATGCTCTATTAGCGTTTTAATACATTATTTGAATCCGTTTTCTTCGGGGGTTGTTCCCATATATTATTTAGGCCTTATTAAGCCTCTAGAATCCATATAATACGCTAACCGAGGTCTCATACCTCCTATGGTTATTTAACGCTTATTTAGCGTTTTTCGCTTTTTAAGCGTTTCTTTATTTCTTTTGGATTTATTTTTCCTTACCAATATTACTTAGGCACCATTAGGCCCTTAAATACTTATTAGGATTATTTTAATCACTATAATTAAGTTAGGGGTATTTCAATCTACCCCCCTTAAGAACTTTGTCCTCAAAGTTGTTCGAGGTTATAGGATTACTATACTTACTCATTTATACTCGTCTAATACTAAATCCATACATTCCTCCTCCTTAAAATTCCCAAATTCGTTACTCAAGGTTGCTACATTCCATACCATACAAATGTACCATAATCACTCCAATCCGCATTACATCCAACCATCCAGTTCCACATTACAAGGTTTATACATACATACAGTGCAAAGCTATCCCCAAAGCAATGCAATACACATTACAATCCCGCAGGCACTCAGGTCTTCTAGACACAGGACTCCTCTATGTCCCGCTGCCCTTGGAATAATACAATATGATATACTACTATCTTCTCTGGTATAGGCTTCTAACAAATCCTCATCCTCTAGTCTAAGGGAAATTCCTTCACTACTACTAATTGGAACTTTTTTCTAAAACACACAACTCCAATTCAACTTTTGGTCATTACTTCTATCCTATGCGTGATTCTCGTGACCACTTGAGGGGAGCTTCAAGAATCATTTGACCCTGATGTGATCAGCATCAGTGTTGAACTATCATTCCACTCCAATTTGTGTTCGGTTTCCCTCGATCTGATCAGGATCAAGTTTGACTTCCCACATTACTTTTAGACAATCAAATAATTAAATTATTTTTATTTTCTATCTTTTTACTCTTCCTAGTCATAATTACAAATTCATACAACTCCAAAGGATGGAATTCAGTCCATCAATCATTCTCAATCTACTTCCCAAGTACTTTACTCCGAGATCCAATACCTAAGTGCTCATTTCATCAACCTTCACTACTTTCATCCATTACTCTCCATTATCTCAAATATTCTAGCTAAGGAATACAATACCTATTGAATCCGGTCATCCTCAATTTGCTTCCAATAATGTACCTAGGAATACACTACTCATGGACTTCATTTATCAATTACTCTCAATCAATTCGTACTACTTCTTTAAGGGTTACAATACTTGTGGAACTCCGTTCACTACTCATTACTCTTCTTTACCAATACTCTTACACTAGGACTACAAGATGGGTATATTTGTCCTATGGTATTTGCATCTCTCGTTCCTAATTACCACAATTTCAATATGAATGAATACATATGTTTATTTAACATAAGTACCAATCATCAAAACACTTCTCATTTGTGCTATACTCATTGCCGTTTATGTGTTTTATTCATGAAACTTACATTAAGCGGTTTTCGCTCTACCCCCCTTAAAAGGGATTACGCCCACATAATCTACCATATGTTATTATTATACATTGGTTTGCTTAATTTGGGTAATCTGAAGCGTTTTAGCTTCTCTACGGTTTATTACATAATATACTCTGGTCAAAGGGTCTCAACCATACTAATGGTTTAGTCCTTGCACCAAGAATTCCTATAGGAGTTTATTTAACTCCTAATTAATTCTGTTCTAGCCTATTAGGCTTCAAGGAATTGATAGTCATTGTCTCATACTTAATATGTACATTAATCTTCTAGCTAGGGCCCACTAGCTTCTGCTGCGTGACCCTAATAACTTAGGTTACTCACCCTTCATGTTATCCTTAATGTGTTACACATCGCCTTTTTATCCCTCTATTGTGGGAATAAGGTCATTAAACAAATATGGTATTCTTTTACCGTGCTTGAATTCGATGTTTTAGATTTATGACCAGCTCTCTGGCAATCTATTATACATACTATTCGTACTTCCACGATCATTCGCTAAGCTCCTCCGACTTATTGTTGGGCGAGGTTAAGTCACCACTTGGTTGTAGTGCTTCCTCTGTTGTCAATAGCTTTTGAATTATACCAGTTCTTCTGGTTCAGTACAAATGTTCTTTACTTGTATGACCTTGCATTCTCTATGCGTCGGTCCTAGTTACTTTCTTCAATCTTCCTTCACCTTTTATTCCAATGGAATTCACATCTTGTGATTGTTAGTGTGTTTTACACTCTTCGTGCTTCTTTGGCCTTAGGCCGCACGGTTTGTTGCTAAGCTTGCTTAACTGGCTTATGCCATGTTCGTTGGTAAAAGCAGGGTTACTACCATTTACATTTTCCATATGCGTCGCTATCCCACTAGATCATTAACTGCACAAGTGCAATACCAAAACACTCAGTCATACAGAGTGCAGAGGCATAAACACTTGGCAGTAAGTCACTTATGTGATAGGAATGAATATTTCTGCCTCACTTCTCATACATATACTCCGTGTCATTGACTAACTTGTTGATGTCGTTTTGATCGGCAAACTCAGTTCCATAATAACGTAAATTAACAGACAATATTGGAAGCATTGCGCCAGACCTAAACCGAGGAATTAAAGATAGAAGATAGAATATCTTGAGTAGGATTTTATATATCTGTTAAAGATAAATAAAATCTTTAGCTTATGAGTTGTAATCGATAGTCACGATATCTATATAATGAGACAGTAATTCTAGGGTTAGGGTTACGATTCTGAAAAGGCGGAAAAGATATAGTGAACAAGAGTGAGCTATACGCCGTGGTGGAAAAGATCAGTTTCATACCGAAACGTTCTTGGTAATGCGAAGCTCATACTGAGAGTTTGGTGTTAAGAGTAGATTGTTCTCTTAACATGTGGAGAATTTAGATCTCGTGTATAGGTTGTGTGGTGATCTTACCACGTGCATATTGTGTATCGAGTGCGATACGTGTTCCTGAGTTTTAATCTGAGTTTTCGTTCGCTTCTTTAGTCACTGTATTATCTTAGTTCACATCTCTCACACAGTAAGATTATTCAATTGGTATCAGAGCAAGGTTACCCTAAATTTAGAGGAAACTTTCTCAGGGTAGGTCGAGATGAATACTTACAGTGTCAAACCACCTAAGTTGACAAAGTTCAACTATACGAGTTGGTGTGAACAGATGGAGGATCAACTAATTTCCATCGATCTTCAACTTTGGGATGTAGTGACTGAGGGAGATCTGAAACCAAAATACGTTGATGAAGGAGTCACCAAGGATAAGCCGAAATCAAGCTGGGGTGAGAATGACAACAAGTTGATAAGCAAGAATCGACAGGCTCGGAGGGTCATAATGTCTTCCTTGTCAGACTCAGACCAACAAAAAGTCTTGGGTTTACGCACTGCAAAAGAGGTTTGGGAGTTCCTCAAGACGGCATACGCAGGGACAGATTCAGTCAAGAAGGCAAAAGGAAAGCAACTCAAGAGGCAGCTTGAAAATTTTAAGATGGAAGAAGGCGAAACAATTTCGGAGGCAATAGAAAAATTTGATAAAATTTTATGTGAGCTCAAGGCTGTTGGAGTGACTCTGGATAATGCTCAAATAAACGAGAGGTTTCTGGATAGTTTATGCAAAGAGTGGCTGAACTTCACTACCGTTTTGGAGTCGACAAAGGATCTGTCAAAATTATCCTTTGAAGAACTGGGGTCGGAACTAACGGTGTATGAAGGCAAGATGAAGGGTGGACTAGTTGGTCTAAGTGTAAATAAGGATTTGGCACTAAAGGCGAAGAGGATATCAAGTGATAAGGAAGATGATGATGTTCATAAGGATGAAGAAATTACAATGATAGCTAACGGAATCAGGAAGTTCTTCGGTGGAAGAAGAGGGTCTGGGTCCCGACCTGATAGATTTAAGTCCAAGAAGGAACAAAGTATCTGTTTCCGTTGTAACAAGCCTGGACATGTGGTAAAAGATTGCATGTTAAGATCAAAGGATGATTTTCGTGACAAAATCAAGAAGTTTACTGAGGCTGCAGCAGCAGCATGGGGACAAGAGGAGTCAGATGCAGACTCAGAGGCAGAAGAAACAGCTCAGGTATGCATGACTGCGGTGGTTGATGATGATAAAAGGATCAGCGTACAATCAGATAGGAACTTCTGCATGATGGCTAAAGATGGATGGCAAGAGATCCTAGAAGCAGACGAGGTAAGTCCTGAACTCATAGAAAGTGCATTCAATACCTTGTCAAAGAAAGAAATGTTTAGCTTGTTAACGACTGCTGTTGCTAAGATTAAGTTGCTTGAATCTAGACTGTCAAAACTAGATGTTCCTATAGAGCTTAATAATGAATCTCAGGTTAAAGAAAAATCTACTATTAAGTTTGTCAAACCGATAAAAGAGAGAGTTGCTTGTTTACCTGCTTGGGTTCAATCTGAATTTGAAACGTTACAAGAGAGGCATGAGAACTTAAGAAAGCAAAATGAGATGTTAGAGGATAACTTGTCCAAGGTTAGGAGAGAGAAAGAAATAGCAATACCACGGAATCCCGTTTGGTACACTAGAAAGGCGGATTTAACTCAGATGCTAACCGGGAAGAAGAAAAGTGCTACACCTGTTTATACACCAGTGAGGAAGATCTCTTATGAAAGATTCACTAAGTCAACATTGTTGTGTCAATATTGCCACAAACCCGGTCATAGTGTTGGCTTTTGTAGAAGTTTATATTATAGGAAATCTTTCGTTGGCAATACACGTCAGTCTAGAGCTAATGATAACAACTATCACTCGCACTTTAGTCGTAAAACAGGATTTAAGCTAGTATGGGTACCTAAAGCTAAACAGTGATTGGGTGTGTTTAGGCACTGGCTACCTCGTTATGTGAGAACTGGTGGCTGATGGACAGTGGGTGCTCACGACATATGAGCGGAGATAGGAAGAAGTTCAATTCCTTAGAAGAACATCGAGGAGGAAAAGTTACATTTGGAAACAATGGCAAAGGGAGAATAATAGGAATAGGGACGATTGGCAAAGAGAACTGCATTGATCAAGTTAGTTTGGTGGAAGGTCTTAGTCATGATCTGTTAAGCGTGTCACAAGTGTGCGACAAGGGTCCCTCAGAGGTTGTCTTTGATTCCAATGGATTTCAAATTCGTAACAAGGTTACACAGGAGGTACTGTTACACGGATGCAGAGTAGGAAATCTCTACATGGTAAATGTGAATGACCAAGAAGATCTGACCTGTCTTACAGCAAAGGATGATGAAGAAATATTGTGGCATCGAAGGTTAGGGCATGCTCATCATAGATTAATTAACAAGTTGAGACTAAAAGAATTAGTCAACGGGTTACCACCAAGGAAAATAGGTCACGATGTTGTATGTGCTGATTGTGCTCTGAACAAACAAACAAGAGTGTCACACACACCAACTCATGTTGTCAGTAGCACGAAGACCTTAGAGTTGATTCATATGGACCTAATGGGACCGATGAGGATTCAGAGCAGGTCAGGCAAGAGATATATACTGGTGGTTGTTGATGATTTCTCAAGGTATACGTGGGTAATTTTACTTCATAGTAAGGATCAAACATTCGGAGAGATTATGGGTCTGTTTGCTAGGATTCAGACTCAAACGGAGAATAAGGTCAAGACCATTAGGACTGATCAGGGGACGGAATTTATAAATCAGAAGATGTCTCAGTTCTGTACTGAAAGTGGAATCACTCATACTTATTCTGCAGCCAGAACCCCTCAGCAAAATGGAGTGGTGGAGCGTAAAAACAGAACACTCCAAGAAATGGCACGTACGATGTTGAATGGTAGTGGTCTTGCACCAAGTTTCTGGGGGGAGGCGATTAACACAGCATGTTATATACTTAATAGAGCTTTGATTCGTCCAGTTCTAATCAAGACACCCTATGAGGTGTATAAAGGGCGCAAGCCTTCTATATCACATTTCAGGGTGTTTGGGTGTTCATGTTATATTCTCAATAATGGAAAGGATCAACTAGGAAAGTTTGATAAAAGAAGTGATGAAGGGGTGTTTCTCGGTTATGCAATGAGCAGTAAAGCTTATCGGGTGTTTAACAAGCGCACCTTGGTTGTCGAGGAATCCGCGAATGTCAAGTTTGACGAAACTAACTTTGGTGGACGAGTCAGTCATCAGGGGATAAATGATCTTTTCCGGTATAAGGCTGATGATGTAACCGTGGATGTTGATTCCGAAGCCGATTCGGAAGTAGAAGTAGTGCGTACTGAAATCATACCACTATCAGTTCCGAACTCAGAAACTACCCCACCAGAACACACTGTGGTGCCCCTAGCAATTAACCATGAGGGCGGAGTTATGCGTCGTCTAACACCCCGTAATGCTCCAGGTATAAAGATCAACAATATTTTGACAGATTAGAACTCAGGGGTTCAAACCAGGTCGAATGCACAAACATTTTATGCTTTCTCTGGTTTTGTGTCCACAATAGAGCCCAAGACTGTGAAGGAAGCGTTTGAGCATGAAAGCTGGATAAACGCTATGCATGAGGAGTTAAATGAATTTGTGCGAAATGAAGTATGGGAACTGGTTGAGAAACCCGAAAATCAGAATGTCATAGGAACTAAGTGGGTTTATCGTAATAAGCTGGATTCAAATGGTCAGATTTCCAGAAATAAAGCTCGACTAGTCGCCAAAGGATATAATCAATAGGAAGGACTGGATTTTGATGAGACCTATGCTCCAGTAGCACGGCTGGAGGCTATTCGATTGCTCATAGCCTTTGCTACTCTACATAGATTTACACTTTACCAAATGGACGTTAAGTGTGCCTTCCTAAATGGATATCTCAAGGAAGAGGTGTATGTTTCTCAGCCACCAGGATTTGAAGATCCTATCTATCCTACTCATGTCTATCGATTAAAAAAGGCGTTATATGGTCTTAAACAAGCACCTAGGGCATGGTATGAAAGATTGACCTCGTTTCTTGTCAGTCAACAGTTTGTACGTGGACATGTTGATCGCACATTGTTTATCAAACAGTGTGGGATGGATAAGCTGTGGTCCAGATATATGTGGATGACATTGTCTTCGGGTCCACCAGTCCACAACTGACAACAGAATTTGAGAACTTGATGACGAAGGAGTTCCAAATGAGTAACATGGGTGAGTTAACTTATTTTCTGGGTTTACAAATACGACAAACAGCTGATGGCACTTTTATCAGCCAAACTAAATACACCCTGGAGCTTTTGGCCAAATATAAGTTTAACGAGTGTAAACCAATGTTCACTCCGATGTCTACTACTCTTAGACTCGGACTAGAACCCACTGCAGAATCTACAGATCCTACATTTATAGGGGGATGATAGGGTCTCTTCTCTATCTTACCGAGTCGGCCTGATATTATGCAAAGTGTGTGTTTCTGCGCTCGGTTCCAATCTAATCCCAAAACACCTCATGTCAAAGCGGTCAAACGCATTTTCCGGTACTTACAAGGACATCATCTCTTGGACTTTTATACACGGCTACTTCGTTACCTACACTCTCTGGGTATACTGATGCAGATTTTGGTGGCTTCTTACTGATAGGAAGAGTACCACGGGCACGGCTCAATTTTTGGGTTCTAATCTCATTGCTTGGTCTTCTAGGAAACAAGCTTCGGTTGCTCTGTCTACGACTGAAGCTGAGTATGTGGCTGCGGCGGCGTGTTGTGCACAGATCTTATGGCTTCATCAGCAGCTCGAAGATTATGGTCTCTTCTTCATTCCCATTCCTCTCTATTGCGACAATACCAGTGCAATTGAGCTAACCAAAAACCCAGTTCATCACTCATGTTCCAAACACATTGACATCCGTCATCATTTTATTCGTGATCATGTTGAACATGGCCATGTTATTTGTTCATTGCCCACAGAAAAACAGTTGGCTGACATATTCACCAAGCCCTTATCAAGAGAAACCTTTGAGCGACTTCGTTTTGAGATTGGCATGGTAGATACCAAGTGAGAGATAGATCAGATGTTTCAATTCTTTACGTTTTTTTAATATCGTCCGGTTGTGGATTTGTTTTGAATTGCTCTTTTCTTTTAGTCTTTTAAGCTCTAAACATCTCCGGTTGTTCCACATGGATGATAGTATTCTATACTAAGTCTTTTTATGAATAAAACGTTATGAAGGTACTTAAGATGAGTATGTTGTTTTCTTCAGCATGTCTTCCGAATATACCTTAGTTGGATGTATGCATCTCTTTTCTCCTTTCGTATAAATCTCCTGAATGTGTCTCCAAGCACCATGTTGGAATGCAATAAAAGTAATGATATAACATTACAGTGGCTATATAATATAATGGTATGAACAAGGCAAGAGATTCCACTGCTCACAGCACAAAAACACGTATTTGGCCTCTTTCATTCGATAATTAAGTCTTCAAGGATGCTTCATCATCTAACTTTCTAAGGGTACCTACTCTGGACAAGTTGACCCAAAGTCGCTACATGGATGGAGAGAAAAAGTCAAGGTGTTGTTTCCTAAATAACGCAAATATTGTCTTACATAGCTGTGAGTATGAGTCTGTGGAGATGAAAGGTATAATGGAATATGATTGTACTTCTCACCTCTTGTCGTTTCAAAGGAAGTTATCCAATCAAATGATCCACATGTCCCGCTTGTGGTATATTCACTAAAGGAGATTTGTTAATGTCAGGAGACTGGAGTCATTATTCCCTAATGTATACTGGTCGATATCTCTGTAGATAAATGTGTTCATCTTCCTAATCTTCTAAAGGTTTTATTCTGATAGCCTCAGTCTAGATCTCTCAACCGTGTTTATTTTTTTTCAAACGGAGAAGTTTAGCTTCAATTTTTTTTTAAAAAAAAACAAAAAACACAAACACCCACACTAAACATTACTTCCTTTTCTCACTCTCAGTATACTTACAACATCTACTGTTTACTCACTTGGTTACACCTCCCGAAGTTTCTCAACAGAGCCAACTCTTGATCTTCTCTAGCTTCGTTTTTGAATTTTTCCTCCTCCCCTCTGCTTTCAGCCATGGATTCTTCGAACAACTCATCTATGAGGATGCTGTTCCTATTGCTACTGAAAAAAGAAAATTATAGCCAACAAACAATAGTCCCCGATTCCATTTCAAAACCCTCACCCGAAGCAAAATCTCCAACTCCAAAGAAACCACCATTGTCAGCGATGAAGATTCTTCTGCTGTTCCTACTGAGGACGACATTCCTCTGGCCAAAACACGCCGTCGGTTGCGCACACCTGCCAAGAAAGATGCTCCGGGAGTCGAAGATGCTTCCTCGGCGAACCCAAAGCGCAAAAAGGGTGATTCTCTAGTAGTTCAACAGCGATCGTCGAAGAGGCTGAAGTCTGTACCACGTCGTCCTTTCGCATCAAAGGTAAGGACTTTCATCAAGAACGGTCGCAAAACCCAGGTCGTACCTTTCCACAGAAACCCATTTTTAATCGTTCGATGCTTGAATCCGACATTCTTCCTGGAAAATTGGTGGATTGTGATTGGTTAGGTAAGAACTCGCTGGAATCGTTAGTGGAAATTGTTCAATTTCAAGGTTGGGACAAGTTATTTAATTCTAAAACCAACTACTACCCAGAGCTACTATTTCCGTTTGTCCTAAACTTAGAATTTGTTTCACATACGAGTTTAAGACTGAGGTTGCTGGAATCAAAATGATAATCTCTCCAGCATGGCTTGCTATGATTCTTGATGTACCTCTTGATGGTTTAGCGGAGTTCAATACTCAGGAAGTGGATGTCGCACCGCATTCTGACGTGGTGCAACATTTTGGCCTGACTCGTGCTAGTTCTAGACTGAAGCACTATCCACAGAGAGCCCTAGGTGTGTTACCGAGATTGCTTCACTTGCTTGCTTATCAAACATTACTTCCACGCTCTGACATGCGTGATAAGGTCACACCCATGGATTTAGGATTGATGTGGTGCTTAGATAAAAAGATTCATCTCTCCTTGCCAAGAATTATCATATCTCACTTGCGGTCAATTGTGAATAGCTCCAAGCCCTCCATTCCTTACCCCTTCTGGCTTACAAAGGTTCTTCGTCACTTCAATCTTGTTAAAGATGATGCTTTTTCCATCACTGCTCAACCCACTACCTATCTAGCTGTCGCAACACTCTCCAAGATGGGCTTGGAATTGACATCGGCAGGCTGGCAATTCAAACAACCAGGGCAACATGAGGAGAAGACTGACCGTGCAATTCCCTCCACCACCTCTCTGGTCCAGTCAGTCCTTGACTCAATGATGGCAATGGAGAAGCGCTTACTGGACCGGCTGCAGATTCTGGAGGACAAACTGGATTCCATGATGTCTGCAAATAACTCAACCTCTGAACAATCTGAAAAATTCTAGTGTTTTTAAGCTGGATTGCATCCTACCCCTCCCCTACTTGTTCATTACCATATCTGCTATCTTTTGTCTCTTTTTGATGTGGCAAAAGGGGGAAGTGTATTTGGAAGTCTTCAAAGTTCTTATATTCTGTTTTTTTAAGACAAATGGATTGGTGTACACACAGCTAATGCATGTTTAGACTTGTGATGCGTTTATGGCTAGCGCATGATACTTTGGTTTTTTTTTTAGCTAGATCTCTATTATTCTATCTGTTAAACACTGTGATTCAAGTTGGATTATGATGCGATTTACTTATGTAGAGTTTCTGTTTCTTTACCTGTCTCTTAATTCTCTTTTCTTGCTGTCGTATCACATTTAATGCGCAAAAGGTTGTGAGTTTTACTCTGAGTACAGGGCAAGTAGAAGAGGATGCGAGATTGAGGGGGAACAGCCGACAGCTGATCATAATTTCATACCAAGTTACTGTAGTATAAGATTCAGGGGGAATCAGTACGATGTGTTCAAGACTTCAACAGTTTGCCGCATCAAAAAGGGGGAAACTGTTGATGTCATTTTGATCGGCAAACTCAGTTCCATACTAACGTAAATTAACAGACAATATTGGAAGCAGTGCGCCAGACCTAAACCGAGGAATTAAAGATAGAAGATAGAATATCTTGAGTAGGATTTTATATATCTGTTAAAGATAAATAAAATCTTTAGCTTATGAGTTGTAATCGATAGTCACGATATCTATATAATGAGACAGTAATTGTAGGGTTAGGGTTACGATTCTGAAAAGGCGGAAAAGATATAGTGAACAAGAGTGAGCTATACGCCGTGGTGGAAAAGATCAGTTTCATACCGAAACGTTCTTGGTAATGCGAAGCTCATACTGAGAGTTAGGTGTTAAGAGTAGATTGTTCTCTTAACATGTGGAGAATTTAGATCTCGTGTATAGGTTGTGTGGTGATCTTACCACGTGCATATTGTGTATCGAGTGCGATACGTGTTCCTGAGTTTTAATCTGAGTTTTCGTTCGCTTCTTTAGTCACTGTATTATCTTAGTTCACATCTCTCACACAGTAAGATTCTTCATAACTACTTCCTTATAGCGGTCGCTTGTTGCGCACCATATTCTTACCCGTTATACAACATTGTTTTTACGGTCTCCGTTACTGTGGTAGCTTATCTTTGCTCATTGCCATTGTCGTTGGCACCATTTCCTTATGGTTTGAATACACCGAGGATTTCCTCTGTTCATGTGTATGGCGGTTGTCGTAGCATACCGCAATGTTACAATCTTCCCAATGTGTAGATTTTTTATTTTAATTTAGGTTTCATGTGTAGGTTAGCTTACCTCACATTATTCCTCATTTATGATACAATTCACCAAGTATCTTGGTTGACAATAGATGAAGTAATTTATCGGATTACAGGCTCTCTTGAGCATTGGTCATTCGTGGTGTGCAATGTGCATTCACATTGATTGTTTTTTACAGTTGCTGTCTCCCAGTGCTGAGCATTAATTATAGGCTCTAGCTGTGCAGTTTTACTTTGTATGTACATCACCGGTGTTATACCCAAAATTTCAACCCCCCCGGAAGAAAGTCTCTACTAATAGGCTAGTAGCAAGAGTTCCCAGTTCGATCGGCACGTTTCAGAGTACTAGGGACAGCTTAGTCATCTCCAGGGGCGTTTTCGTAATTTTTCAAGGCTCCTAAACCCCCTATAGGCTTTCTCTCTCCTCCAAATAAGGGTCAAATCAATTCAAAATGCTTTGAAATTTTAACCCATGATAAAGGATGACATTTGAAGCATAATGGCGTTGGAATTTTGATTTTTCGAATTTCCAATAATTTTCTAGCAATTTCTGATTGAATCTGACGGAAAATTGAATTTAAAAATATCCCAATATCCAAAAAATTCGATTCCACTTTAGAAAAATCAGAAATATCATCCTTTACCCATGTGTAAAATTTTATAATCAAATTCCTTTTGGTAACCCTTGAGCTAAAACGTCGGTAAATCTCGGTTTTTACCGGATTTTTCTATCTTTAAGGAAGCCTATATAAGGAACCTTATCCCGTGATCAAATGGGAACCTCAAGAACTCTAAGCAACCAGAAAACCTAGCCGTCTCATTCTCCTCACGTTTTTATACATCCAAGCACCAAAATCACATCAAAAATCTCTCGAAATCACCACCTAAACACACTTTTCAACTCCTAACACATCAACCATCATCAAACATCAACTAAACCACCTCCAAAACGTGAAGAACATCATCAACAATCAACAACCAGAAGCCCGGGTCGAACTCAATCCGGAACCGGCATCATCGGAGCCTCCGAAGAATCCCAACGTGAAGAATCATCTTGAATTCGAAGGTAAAACAGGTTACAATCCAACTTTTCTGATTCCCCACGACCTTATTAACTCTCTGTTAAATTTTGGGTTCAAACTAACCTTCGTAAGCTTCTGTATTGCTGTTTATTCAAGCTTCTATCCAATAACTTGTTTACTAAGTTTCGTGCTTAATTCGTATTCAAATCGAAAACTTTCAATCTCTAACGACTTGTAAACCTTTCAGGCTACACACCCATAAAATTTGAGCTCAAAACACCCTCGGGAACCTTCTGAAAACCCCTGTCCGTGGGTGGTCCGTGACCTCGGACCTATGGTCCGGGACCTCGGACGCGTTGTCCGAGACCACGGACACCCACGGACGGCGGCGGGATTTAAAAAAATTCAAAATTTAGGTTTTTGATAATGTCCGGGCGGGCCCCACCAGGCCCCGGACCCTGCAAATTTTTGTTTTTTCTTTATTTCCGACTTTTCTGTATAGTTTAGGTTAACTGGGGTCCGTGGTCTCGGACATGGGGTCCGTGGCTACGGACATAAGCAAAATTTGACCTAATTCTGCCTCCGAAACCCTAGTTTAGGTAGCTTTCAATTTCACTTTAATTTTCTGTCAAAAAATGCTAAAAACACAAAAAACAGAAGCGCGCACTTTGGTTAAAAACGACTTTGTAGTAAGCCGTAAATAAACCAAGTAGAGGAAAAACGACCTAGGAAGGGTAATGAAAGTAATTGAACCCTAAATAAGTCGAATATCAAGCCCCCGAACCCGAACTCTCCTTTCCTAATTTGATCTAGGTTAAAATTAGGTGGCGACTCATAATAGGTTCCAGTGAGCTAGCTTAGGTTTTTAATAATTATTGTTTTATGACATGGTTATTAATCTTAGGTTATAAGTGGACCTAAAACCCGATTAGATCCTAATCAGCTTTAATCAACATAGGATAGGGTTTAAAATCGAGGCTCACAGACTGGCGACTCCGCTGGGGACAAACTTCTTAATTTTAACTTGTTTTAATTTTAAGAAAGAGGGCTTAACTCGAAAATGTTTATTTATGGCTTTATTACTTTGTTCGTTTACTTTTGTGCGCACTTTAATTTTCTGCACCTTTGCATCATATGAGAGCGAGGGTCCACCTAAACCAATTTCACCCCGGGACCCGTTTGAGGGTCCCCTGTCAGGGACTCACACCTTTTAGGTGATGTGAATAAGCGGGGGAAAAGAGGAGGGTGTCGTCTAACCACACCCCCTTAATACCTGGGCTTTAGCCCCAAGCGTTTTCCTGGCAGTGTCCTTACCTAGCCCATTGTTTGGTCAGTCAAAGACCCGACCGTAGACGCACACCTTCAGGTGATGTGAAAAAAGTGGGGAAGCCCAAAGAGAATAGCGTGCAAGCCCTATTCCTTTGAGGTGACCTGGGCCCATGCCCCAAGCACCTCTCCGGATCGATCCATACCCGTTTGGATTTAAACGTCTAGTGAGGACATGTTGAATTTGTGTGGGCCTTGTTTGCTTGTATGATCGGCCATTACTCATCCTACAGATTGATAGGAACTTCTCCTACATTAACCTAGCCCAGCCCGAATTGGCAGCTCTATTTGTTTGCGGCCCAGAGGTCCTGTTTGGTTTAATATGTGAGTCATTCGGGCTTCGGCCCAAAAGCTTAGACTTAGGTGATTTCTCTTCTGGCCCAATTCGAATTATCCATTTAGTTCTAGGCCCTTGAAAAACAAATCCACCTCAAGCAGTTCATGAAAATCCATCAGGCCTTTCCGTTTCAAGGTTTATTCTAGTCCAGGAAGACTTTCCACTTGGGCTTTGGCCCAAAGTCCTAGGTATAGGTATCATCTTCTAGGCCCAATCAGAACCACTCGGCCCAAATTCCAATTCACATCTAGGACATGGTTTAAAAATCATTTCGGCCCATGCGCCCTATTTCTAGCCCAAACACATTCTGGCCCAGGTGTCAAATTCTCAAAACATTCTGAGTACCGCATTCATAACTCACTTCATCTGGGCCCACAGACCAATTCATAGTTTTGGCCCACGAACTTTGCTCTCAATCCAGAATTTTGGCCCATAACATAAAACATTCGAATCCCAGATAGTTTGTGCAACCCATTCATTCTAGTTTCTGGCCTCAAGGCCCAACAGGGTCATCAAACGAATCTTAGGCTTCAAGGTTTCTCTCTCGGCCTAGAGGCCCATTCATAATCCATGTGGCTTCCTTCGGCCCGTTTGCTCCACTTCCACGTTAAGGGTATTCAGGCCCACACATCCGCTCTAACCTAGGGATCACTCTAGTCCATGCACTTCACTCTCAGTTTGGAAGAGATTCAGGCCCTAGTTCCTCCTACATAACCCATAGGCATTCCTAGTTCAAGTACTTCGTGGAGCCTACTAAGAGTCCAAGAAGAAGTCGATCACAGTCATCTTAGCGATATCCCGGCGGTCAAGAGCTCGAGTCTTCAGCCTGCCGACTTCAGATGGTTCAGCAGGATTCGGATTCAACAGAAATTTTAGGGTTCCCATGCATTCTACTGCATAACCTGCAATAACATTCATATTTCAAATGCACCTCTCATATTTTTCAAAGAATGATCGTTTTCAAACCACTAATAAGAAGCATCGATTTTGTTGAATCATCTTCTTCCTCATGTTCACAAATGAATGACTTTTTCAAGTCTAAATGATAACACAAAAAAAAAAGGTTTTGTTTCACACAAGTTTCTTTTGAATGGTTCATGAATTAATTATTTCACGACAATGGAACACAAAGACTTGTATTTTGTTTCTGAATTTTGAGCATGCCTTACCAAACCGCACAACTCACCACATAATATCCAAACAACCCACAATGAGGTTCAAGGCCCACATCTATCAAACTGTTGTCACGAACCCCAAATCAATACTGGGGGCAATCTGAGTTTAGAATCATTGTCTTCGAATCTTTTGTTTAAACGTGTGAACTAGTCTCTGAGTGAGATTCGCGAGAGTGTCTTGAGCGGGAAAACCATGAGTGAACGAGCGTGTCATTTTTACACGACTCCGGCGAGACCACGTTCAAAGGTGAGGAAAACGGCATAACTCTGACCGAAGGAGATAATTTGTAAATTTACTCTTAGACCTGTGAAAAGTAACAAAGAACGGATACACAATTATCAGGAATGACGAAGCACCTAGGTACAGCACCACATAGCCAAAAGCTTGTGAACCCTGACGTTAAACCCTAGGCACCCCTGCTGAGCCTTTCATATATCCCTTTTTGATATTATGAACTCCACAAAATAACCCAGCCAATGATGAATGTCTGACCCGGTGACCAAAGGAAGCAAGGAGCCCGAGTCTCGGATAACATCTTCATCAGTTCAAAGAAGCAACTCCGCTATCAGCATGACGAAGCAATCCGTAAATGGTCCCAGAGTGACACAGGATCCAAAGAGCTCACACCAAAACAGCTCTCGAAGCCCAAAACCGGGAAACACAAGAACCCCGAAGGCAAAGTCAATAAAGGATAAAACAAAAAGGCAAACCCGAAGTGCCTCAAAGAAATCCAAATGACAAAAAGAGAAATAGTGTAAAGGACAACCTCAAAGGTCCAGGTCCAGAAGCTCGAAAACAACGTCAACACGAAGCAGCTAGACGACTTCAAGACAAGGAAGATGAATCTGAGAGAAGACACAAGTTGCAGCTTTGGTCACCCATTTAAGCTCCACATACCTCAAATATCCCTCCGTAACCCCATCATTTTTCATCGCACCCTACGGCCACGTTATAAGCTTTAAAGACTTCCGACTTGATAGTTGTGTGTCCAATCACGTGAAAGTAACAGATCAAATGCGTAAATCCATCAAACGTCGAATTCAATGGTCTAAAAGTTATGACCATGAGCGAGAAATGAGTGCATACACCAAACACGTCGAGTGTAGGTTAGGAAACACCAAATCAGAACATAAGCCTTGACCCTGTAAGGACGAGACTCATTCGCACGTTTAATCAAAGAAAATACCGGGGTCAATCGATCGTCCCAATCGATTTGCATGAACTCTAGCTCAGATTGTCCTAAGGAAAAATACTGGGGGCAATTGTTGGTTCCAACAATTGCCATGACAACACCAATTGAAACCCAAAGCATGAGCACCACCATCCTACCAAAGGCACACATAAGCCCTTACCTCCACATCAAACACCTCAGGCCCACATAAGCCTCTACCTCCACATCAAACACTTCAGGCCCACATAAGCCTTCACTTCCACATAAATTCCATGGCCCGTCATAAGCCCTACCACCACTGAAAGAGCCCCGCAAACAAAAAAACCTATACTCTCACAAGCGGCACGTTCATCTTCTTTGAAACAAAGTGCAAGTCTGAAATCTTTAGTCAGGAAATGATAATTTCACTTTCCATTTCAGTAGAAAGATTTTCCTTTAAACATTGTCATGTTTGGCACCTTTTTCAACAATTTCTTGTCCTACACGATTTTCCTTCAAACACTTCGGTTTCAACCAACCTACATCATCGCCATGTTTGGCATATTCCTAGCAATTTCTTGCTTTCAACCAACCTACATCATCGCCATGTTTGGCATATTCCTAGCAATTTCTTGCTTTCAACCAACCTACATCATCGCCATGTTTGGCATATTCCTAGCAATTTCTTGCTTTCAACCAACCTACATCATCGCCATGTTTGGCATGTTCCTAGCAATTTCTTGCTTTCAACCAACCTACATCATCGCCATGTTTGGCATATTCCTAGCAATTCCTTGCTTTCAACAAATCTGCATCATCGCCATGTTTGGCATGTTTCTTGCTTTCAACAAATCTGCATCATCGCCATGTTTGGCATGTTTCTTGCTTTCAACAAATCTGCATCATCGCCATGTTTGGCTTATTCCTAGCAATTTCTTGCTTTCAACCAACCTACATCATCGCCATGTTTGGCATGTTCCTAGCAATTTCTTGCTTTCGACAAATTAGCATATCATCCCCATAGCATCATCACCTTTTATACTTCAGGTTCCCGACACCTTATAATGCTCGGCGTAATCCATTCAATTTCAGGTTCCCGACACCTTATAATGCTCGGCGTAATCCATTCAATTTCAGGTTCCCGACACCTTATAATGCTCGGCGTAATCATTCAATTTCAGGTTCCCGACACCTTATAATGCTCGGCGTAATTCATTCAATTTCAGGTTCCCGACACCTTATAATGCTCGGCGTACCCCATTCAGTCTCAGGTTCCCGACACCTTATAATGCTCGGTGTATTTTATTCACTTTCAGGTTCCCGACACCTTATAATGCTCGGCGTATTCCAGGTTCCCGACACCTTAAAATGCTCGGTGTATTCCATTCAGGTTCCCGACACCTTATAATGCTCGGCGTATTCCAGGTTCCCGACACCTTAAAATGCTCGGTGTATTCCATTCACTTTCAGGTTCCCGACACCTTAGAATGCTCGGCGTACTTCATTCCTTTATAGGTAGTCAACGCCTTAGAATCGCTTGACATTACTTCATCTTTTAGGTTGTCAACGCCTTAGAATCACTTGACATTACTTCGTCTTTCAGGTAGTCGACGCCTTAGAATCGCTTGACATTACTCCATTTGCATCATTTTAGGTAGTTAACGCCTTAGAATAGCTTGACATCATTTTCATCACCTTAGGTAGTCAGCGCCTTAGAATAGCTCGACACAACTTGCTAGATTTCAAATGGCATACGAGGTCTTTTAGGATCCAGAATTTTGGGGTATCACTCAAGCATCAACTAGTCTTTTCATCTTCATTACAAAGCCTAGTTGACGGGGGGCAATCTGTTATACCCAAAATTTCAACCCCCCGGAAGAAAGTCTCTACTAATAGGCTAGTAGCAAGAGTTCCCAGTTCGATCGGCACGTTTCAGAGTACTAGGGACAGCTTAGTCATCTCCAGGGGCGTTTTCGTAATTTTTCAAGGCTCCTAAACCCCCTATAGGCTTTCTCTCTCCTCCAAATAAGGGTCAAATCAATTCAAAATGCTTTGAAATTTTAACCCATGATAAAGGATGACATTTGAAGCATAATGGCGTTGGAATTTTGATTTTTCGAATTTCCAATAATTTTCTAGCAATTTCTGATTGAATCTGACGGAAAATTGAATTTAAAAATATCCCAATATCCAAAAAATTCGATTCCACTTTAGAAAAATCAGAAATATCATCCTTTACCCATGTGTAAAATTTTATAATCAAATTCCTTTTGGTAACCCTTGAGCTAAAACGTCGGTAAATCTCGGTTTTTACCGGATTTTTCTATCTTTAAGGAAGCCTATATAAGGAACCTTATCCCGTGATCAAATGGGAACCTCAAGAACTCTAAGCAACCAGAAAACCTAGCCGTCTCATTCTCCTCACGTTTTTATACATCCAAGCACCAAAATCACATCAAAAATCTCTCGAAATCACCACCTAAACACACTTTTCAACTCCTAACACATCAACCATCATCAAACATCAACTAAACCACCTCCAAAACGTGAAGAACATCATCAACAATCAACAACCAGAAGCCCGGGTCGAACTCAATCCGGAACCGGCATCATCGGAGCCTCCGAAGAATCCCAACGTGAAGAATCATCTTGAATTCGAAGGTAAAACAGGTTACAATCCAACTTTTCTGATTCCCCACGACCTTATTAACTCTCTGTTAAATTTTGGGTTCAAACTAACCTTCGTAAGCTTCTGTATTGCTGTTTATTCAAGCTTCTATCCAATAACTTGTTTACTAAGTTTCGTGCTTAATTCGTATTCAAATCGAAAACTTTCAATCACTAACGACTTGTAAACCTTTCAGGCTACACACCCATAAAATTTGAGCTCAAAACACCCTCGGGAACCTTCTGAAAACCCCTGTCCGTGGGTGGTCCGTGACCTCGGACCTATGGTCCGGGACCTCGGACGCGTTGTCCGAGACCACGGACACCCACGGACGGCGGCGGGATTTAAAAAAATTCAAAATTTAGGTTTTCTGATAATGTCCGGCCCTCGGACAGCCTGTCCGAGGCCCCGGACCCTGCAAATTTTTGTTTTTTCTTTATTTCCGACTTTTCTGTATAGTTTAGGTTAACTGGGGTCCGTGGTCTCGGACATGGGGTCCGTGGCTACGGACATAAGCAAAATTTGACCTAATTCTGCCTCCGAAACCCTAGTTTAGGTAGCTTTCAATTTCACTTTAATTTTCTGTCAAAAAATGCTAAAAACACAAAAAAACAGAAGCGCGCACTTTGGTTAAAAACGACTTTGTAGTAAGCCGTAAATAAACCAAGTAGAGGAAAAACGACCTAGGAAGGGTAATGAAAGTAATTGAACCCTAAATAAGTCGAATATCAAGCCCCCGAACCCGAACTCTCCTTTCCTAATTTGATCTAGGTTAAAATTAGGTGGCGACTCATAATAGGTTCCAGTGAGCTAGCTTAGGTTTTTAATAATTATTGTTTTATGACATGGTTATTAATCTTAGGTTATAAGTGGACCTAAAACCCGATTAGATCCTAATCAGCTTTAATCAACATAGGATAGGGTTTAAAATCGAGGCTCACAACCGGGACATCCCAAGAAACCTCAAGGGTTTTCTGGTCCCTTTCTCCAATTGGAGAGTGTTCTTTCATTGATAACTGAAAGTTCTTGTTGAGGGGTTGTTTCCACTCATAGGTCTCATGACAAGGTTTACTATGTTAGTCTCTGTTTATGTACTTCCGCCATTTATGCAATGGTTGACCACACGCTTGGTTGTAAATGGAGTATACTTACTCCTTTAAGTCATAATGGTTTGGAATCTCTTTTCCTTGTTTGATCGCCTCTTGGCAATATCTACATGCGTAGGCTTTATTATTATAGCAGATTGAAGCCTTTTATAAGGGTTCACATCTTCACCACATTGGTGATCTTTGGTTAACGAGAGGTACCTTTCCGCGAGCTTCCCGTAGTGTCCGAGTGTGGACTAGGCCATTGTTGGCATTATTGTGATTTTTGTGCCTCTGTGCTACCATTGTTATAGAAGGCATGAAGGGAAATTAGAAGCTTCGTCAACTGTATATAGACTGATGCTCTAGTGACAGTGACATTGAGGTAGCCATTACTCCAAGCCACTCATTATGTTGAGTTCATATGGGGTGGTTCAGCTGTCGATCTATTTGTCGTATGGAGCCATATCTCTAGCAAGTCCAGCTAGTGGTTGGTGTGGGTTTTCCAACCGTTCAAATCTACACAACGTAGTTGATTCATGGCTTTTAAGCCTTATTGCTGCAAGCCATGCTCTTTGCAAGCTGCTTATACATGTTTCCACTCCCTATATACCTTTATAGGGTTGAAGGTATTTACTGGGCTCCACGGCAAGTCGTGGTTCCACGCTTCCATTCATAGGAGTCCCTTTAGGCAGCCTGATGTTAATCAGTGCCTTCTTGTAATTTAGGGTATTTCCTGTTAAGTGAATCCCTTCGGTGTCCTAACCGAGTGTTCGTTCTAGCTTCTATGCTCTTATCTTGACGCTTGTTCATTTGTTGTTAACTAAGATACCCTTCAAGGATTGCTCTTGGGTGTTGTTAGATCCTGCCGTTACATCCGGCTAATGTCTATAGTATGTTATGTCTACTATACAGCATGAGATATTGTAGTTTAAGCTATCCCTTTGTCGGTTTATCGTCTCCCGTTCTTGGGTAGACTATTTATACTTCCTCCTAGTGCTTGAGACTAGGTTTAAATATCCTCTTTAATGATGGATTGTGCTTCGTGGTAATCTTGTGGTCACTCTCGGGAACTCTGTCCCGTTTGTTGAGCATTGTTGTGTTCACGTTAGGTATTTGCCTTGCTGTGTTTAGGCTGGGTATCCCTTCCAGCTGTCGTGTATTTGCTTGAAGTCTTTGAGACATATCCAATATCTATACTCGTCAGTCTGCGCTCTTTGCGCTTCTTAATCCTCATTCCTTATCCTCAGATGGATTCTCTGAGTTTTTTCATACTTACTCTTGGCTAAGTTCTTTCTCCTTGTCGTCATCGTCTGCGGTGTCCAGTTGTTCTGCTTTTGATTCACTCATGGTCTGTAGAATGGAGTTGACTACTTCCCGTGTTTCGTACACTACATGTATACATACGTGGGTACCTTGTTGATACGTTACCACTTACCCGACTATCTGTCAAGCCCGCAAGCTCCTTCAGAGTGTGGTCGTCCCACATCCTGTATTTGGGTGCACTCGTAGTGTTCGTCACACGCCTAGGTGAAGTATTCTATTGTCAGCTCCTCTTGTATCATTCTATGATACTCACCGTAAATTTGTTGGTTTGGTTTTAAAAGTCCAAGGTTTAAAAGAAAGGTTGTGGTTTTGAAGGAAAAAGTTTCGGTTTTAAAATAACAGTTTGGTGTTAAAAAGGTTCTTCATGGCATAGCCATGTTTAAAGTTTTCACTAAGTCCAGCTTCTTGCTGACTGGTATGTCCTTAATACAATGGTCAGGCTGTTAGACCTTCCCAAGGTTCCATTCTTCCTGTTGTTAGGATGTGTGAGTTGCTTCATTGCTGTCACGGTACATTACTATGTACCCGTGATGTGTTAAAGTTCCTTTACATGCTCCTATTCTTACTGCACTTTCCGTGGCAAGTGCGTGGTACTGGTGGTTTTTGGGTAATCCTATACCAGTCTTGGTATGGTTTCCACTTGTATTTAATAGTCTTGTTGACTCTACCCTTGATCTTATTGTTCTATGTTTGGGATACTCGATCCCTTAAGAAACTTCTCAATGGTCTTGACATGGTTGTCGTTGATCGGGATATTTCTCCAATCCTTGGAGACTCCCATTTATTTGATTTTGTGTTTTCCTTGTTACTCGTTCCCACACATTTACTGTGGTTATTGAGCCTCGGCTTGTTTGGGCACTACCTCCGTAGTCCCATCGGATTATATCTCGCGATTGTCCTTGTAGCTGTCTGAGCTATATTGGCCAGGTATTGCAACCCTTTTGGCATTGTAGGTTCGGAGTTAATCACTACCGACTATGTCCTTAGTCAGCGAGCATACCGTTGGTGGTATTGTTTTAGTTATTTCTGCCCTGTAGACTCGTGCCTCGGGTTTTGTTACCGTTCCGTTTTCCGCTCTATTGCACGCTTAGTGCTCCTTTTTCTGCTGTTGGTTGACTAGCCAGGTTCTCGCGACTGCTAAGCACGTCGCCCCATGCTGTTGTAAGTTATAGCCTTCTTATGGTTGGAGTGCTCATTCAACCGCTATTGAGTGCGGGTGTTGTTGTCCAACCGGGATCCATCTCCGGGACTTCCAATGCTTGGATTCTACTATATGTCAGGTTCCTTCCTTCTTATAGGATTATCTCACTACTGCCAGATCGGGTTTCCCGAGTATGAGAGGACTTTCCTTCTCTCTGGCGTTCTGTCCCAAGTTATACAGTGGGATTGTGGAGGGCGGGTCTGATATTGTAGGTATCCGGTACTCACCAGGAGTTCCTAACTAGCACATCTCTAATGCTATCACTCTGCCCTTAGCCCTAAGCTTCTAAATCCTAACTCGGTATCTCCTAAACTCGATATTTCCAGTCATCAGAGCGATACTTCGCTCTGATACCACTTTTTGTAACACCCCTACCGCTATACCGTCATTACCGTCCAATCTCCTCGTACATACATACCTCACAGCGGATACTTACTTACACGGTGGTGGGTGAAACAATGCTGTTAGCCACCCATGTGACAAACAAGGCTAATACTACTACATACAGCATCGGTGTGATGGACCGGAATATCCGAGTGCTACACAAATACAATCCTTACTACAATTACAACCAAGTACTACCACTTCCCATTCAATACAATACTCCATAAGTTCAATACAATATATTACACCGAGTTTACTAAGATCCTTATACAAATACAATACCTCTTTCAATCTCACACATACTCATTAAGAGTCCACACTACCCATTCCTCACAAGTTACTTACTTTCTAAGTACTAGGTATTCCCCCTTGGTACACTACTACAACAAGGCTACAAGCCTTATACAATTCACTACTATCTACATTTCACTCCTAGCTATTCGAACTTAGCAGTCGATCTCTTACTGTGATCATGACCGCTTCGGGTACCTGCACACTAAAAACGTTGCCCGTAGGGGCTCAGCTTTCGCTGCATATGACTTCGCATACCCCGCGTACTAGCGAGGGTACGCCGACCACTTGGTCGAATACATGCAATTCATTTTACAATACATACATACACATACATACATGCTTCATTCATAATGCTACAATACTGCACAGGTGTACATATATACACACAGTACATACATACAAGGAAGACAATGCAAGTCAACCAATGCTTACTTACCTTCTTCCGAAATACAGATACACAATACATGCACATTACATACTCAATATGCAATACTTGTTAGCTCGATCCATTTGTCCACCCGGGTTAATCGGGTGGAGATTACTCTTTTACCGGGTCAATGATTTACACCAGCCAAGACCATTACTCATACAATACTTTACTTACTTACTACATACTCAAGTCAAGTCGTCGGGACCTCCGGCCCGGGGGACTACTCTGTCCCACCACCGGGATTTACTTGGTTCACTAATCCAGGATGCTACCCTTTAAGGGGTTTGGACCATGGACAGTTTAAGAACCAGGAATCGGATCCAACCTCTTGTGTCTCCTCCTCACGCGTGGCAGAACTATATCGGACTTCTACTCATCCAATTTACTAAATACTTACGTTAGGAGTTAGGTAGTTAGGAATAGTAGAAGTCACACATCGAAGAAGCCACACAACACTACATTACTTACATCCACATCCATACAAGGTACAATACATTACACATGTACACTACAAGGTACATACACACTTCATCTTCATTCATATATTTCATGAATTATACAACTAAATGTTCAAGACAAATATATCAAGAACAATATTAAACAAGCACAAGTAATGCAATAAAGTCAGGTTCATCATGCATTTATCTTTTTAGGTGATCAAATAAGCACACAAATCAGGGTAACCAGGTTAGGATACAGAGCATGAAGAAATCATACCTTTTTTTTTCCGGAATTTACTTTACCGGGTGTCCTCGCGTTCCTTTGGTTCACTCTTGTTCCTCGAGTCTTATTCTCGAACCAATGACTACATGCCAAATGGTTCAATTAATACTAAGCATTACATTACATACATGATTACTACTCCCGTACTTACCCCGTTATCCCGTTATTTCGGTTTACTTAATGTTCTTATACTCACTACTTTCTTAACTCGTTTTCTTACTCATATGTGTACTTCCTTACCATTTCATTCCATTAATGATGTACTACTACTTATACACATACATATGTGTATAGGCATATATATACATACATATGATAACTTAATCATAATTTTTTTTTTACTCGACCGACCTTACCCAGGGGTCGGACCCAAGGTCAGTCGACGTTAGTAAGTTAATACGCTGGAAGAATTCAAGTCCGACCAACCTTGCAAGTCCGGTCCCAAGGTGTGATACCCAGTGTAGGGGTCACCTCCCACATCGATCGGGAAGAGCACGAACCATGCCTTATAGGTGTGGGGATACTCTTCCCTTGTGTGAGGCCTTTTGGGGATGGTACCCCGAGAACAAAACCGTGTGGGCTGCGGCCCAAAGCGGACAATATCACACATGTGGGTTAAGACTGGGCTGTTACAGATGGTATCAGAGCCAGACCCAGGTCGGTGTGCCAGCGGGGATGCTGGGCTCCCAAGGGGGGTAGAGTGTGATACCCAGTGTAGGGGTCACCTCCCACATCGATCGGGAGAGAGATGAACCATGCCTTTGGTGTGGGGATACTCTTCCCTTGTGTGAGGCCTTTTGGGGATGGTACCCCGAGAACAAAACCGTGCGGGTTGCGGCCCAAAGCGGACAATATCACACATGTGGGTTAAGACTGGGCTGTTACAGATACACCTAAGTAATATTGGTAAGGAAAAATAAAATCCAAAAGAAATAAAGAAACGCTTAAAAAGTGGAAAACGCTAAATAAGCGTTAAATAACCATAGGAGGTATGAGACCTCGGTTAGCGTATTATATGGAGTCTAAAGGCTTAACAAGGCCTAAATAATATATGGGAACAACTCCCGAAGAAAACGGACCCAAATAATGTATTAAAACGCTAATAGAGCTTTAGCGCACGTTTTTCTAGAAAACCCGAGAACGTGGCTTTAAGTGGTCAAACGGACCCGTAAAAATTGTGAATCATTAAATTATAATTATTAAGCATTTATGGAAGCTTAATAACCCATAAAATAATTAAACGAGAAAATCCGGAAACGGGCCCGGTTAGTGAATAGTACCAAAACCGGGTAAAATAACGAGTGTTTTCTGTAAAAGACGAAAAACGCTCCAGCTAGTAATACTGTGTGGACCGATTTTATTAAGCCAAATAACCCCACACACACACATGTAACTAGCTAAATAAACAATGAGTCAAAAAGCAAAAAGTAAATAAAGTGAAAAAGGGTACATACCTTTTCTCTCACCTCCCATCCTCTCATTTCTCCCCTCTCTCGTGAGCTCTTTTCTCTCCCAGCCGATCCCCTTCCTTCTTTCTCTGCTGGGCGATTTTGAAGCTCCAAAGAAAGCTTCAATGGCTACCGCACTTCTCTTGCATGCTCCACCTTCATTTGAACTCCAAATGCTAAAATAAGTACATATTCTTCATCCCCTCAACATCCTCTACACTCCTCTCTTTTCAAAATCCAAAAAGGAGGAAGTTTATTTTCATGGGTATACCCCATTGGTGAAGGAAATGGCATCAATGTGTAGCTTGGAGTCCCCTCTCTCCATTAAGGTAAAAATCTACATGAAAAACTCATGTTTTCACCATCTCCTTTCGTAACCGATTTTTACCCTTTGTAATGCCTTGTTTTCTCTCTCTCTTTTGAGCATCAACTCAACCTTGCAATGGTGGTGGATTCACCTTCTTGAACCAAGGGCTAAAACCCCTCCTAAAACACTCCAAAGGTAAACCCTAAAAATTGGTGTTCTAAACCTTACTATGAACTAGCATTAATTTAAGGGTTAGTATGTTAATTATATTTATTTTATGTGCTTTGGGTGATGGGAATGGAGTTTGGCAACTCCATTCCCCACAAAACCGATTTGTGCAAGAAAGAGAGGAAGAGGAGAATTGAAAAAGAATTGAAGGAAATATAAGCTCAAGGTAAGAGCTCCTTCTTAAGGCTCAATTTAATGCATTAGTGTAATGGGAATGGGTAAACAAGTAAAATAACCTAAACTATTGTACTAGTATTGTAGTTGTGGAAGTTTAAGTATTTGTGGGCTAAGTATTTGAATTGTAGGCGTTGGAGCCAAATGTAATGTGTATGTGTATTGGGAATGTTGTTTGATGGAGGTATTGATGAATTGGTATTGTATTGGTTGCTGGTAGGACCCTTGTATGGGTGTGGCTAGATTAGGAATGAATTTGATGAAAAAGTGTGTATGTGGAGAAGTTAGAATTGTAGGTAAACCAAGGCGAAATTTTGGTAGGAATATGTGCATTTATGGATGACTTGATGAATGGGAGAACCAAGGTGTGTATTGGAGTTAATGGAGATGTTTGGTAATTATGGAATGGTAGTTGTAGTATGAGAAATAAGAAGGTAAAAATCTGTAGCAAGAGTTGTTGAAATGTGTTGGAGAAACTAGGAGAACTTATGTGCAAGACCTAGTAAAAAGAGTGTTGAACTTGAAGAGGTGAGGTAATGCATTGTAGGCCTTGGAAATGGCATTAGGAGATGAGAATATGCATGGGGGAAGTAGGAACTAAAATCTGTAGCAAAACAAACAAGGAAGTGTGTATAAGTGTTGAAAGGGAAATGTAGAAAATGTATGTGTGAATTAGTATGAAGAGGAGTAATGGATTGTAATGGATTTAGACATGTTTAGAAGTTTAATTAGGTGCTTAAACATATGGGATTAAGTGTAGGAACATTTGGGAATCATTTAGGCAAAGTGAGGATTGTAACAGATTTTGAAAATGTCAAAATTTGTAGAAATTGTAGCAGGGTCCGGGACTTAAGTCCAGGACTAAGTTCCGGACCAACATGTAAAAACTGACCGAGAGTAGATAGCAGTGGGTGGTCCGGGACTTAGGTCTCATACAAGGACCCGGACCACCCCTTGAAAAATGGCCGTGAGTTTTGTAAGTTCAAGGTCCGGGACTTGGGTTAAGCATGAAGACCCGGACTAGTACCAAAAATCCATTCGAGAGTTACAAGCCTTGGGTCCGGGACTTACCTTATGCATAAGGTTCCGGACCATAATTGAAATCAGGCCGAGAGTAGTGACCACATGTTGGTCCAGGACTTAAGACCCGGACAAGGCCCTGGACCAACACAGAATTGCAAAAATAAGTTGTTTAAATGGTTTATAAAGTAAGGAAGTGAATGGTAATGATAGTATAAGATAATTAGTACTTAATTAATGATGCTTAATGATCATTAAAGTATAAACAAGTTGGAGAAGTCGGTAAGAAAGTTGTAAGTATATGAACACTAAGTTAAACCGAAACAACGGGATAACGGGGTAAGTTCAGGAGTAGTAACTATGTATGTATTGCAATGCTTAGTATTAATTGAACCATTTGGCATGTAGTCATTGGTTCGAGACTAGGACTCGAGGAACAAGTAAGGACTAAGGAGCAAAGCGACACCCGGTAAAGTAAATTTCAGAAAAAGGTATGATTTCTTCATGCCCTGTATCCTAATCTGGTTACCCCGATTTGTGTGCTTATTTGATCATCTAAATAAGATAAATGCATGAATCGGACTATATTGCACTTACCTGTGCTTGTCTTATGTTGTTCTTGATATTTATTGTCTTGAACACTAGTTTGTATAATTCATGAAATATATGAATAATGATGAAGTGTATTTGTATCTCGTAGTGTACTTGAATATTGTATTGTATTGCGTATGGATGTGTATATGAACAATGTAGTGTGTATGTGGCTTGGATGTGTGACTTCTACTATTTCCTAACTACCTAACTCCTAACATAAGTAAGGAATAAATTGGAATGAGTAGAAGTCCGATATAGCTTCGGCCACGCGTGAGGATGAGGAGACACAAGAGGTTGGATCTGATTCCTGACTCTTAAACTGGTCCGTGGCCCAAACCCCTTAAATGGGTAGCATCCCGGATTGGTGAGTCAAGTAAATCCCGGTGGTGGGACGGAGTAGTCCCCGGGCCGGAGGTCCCGACGACTTAACATGAGTAAGAGTAAGTAAGTAAGAATGTATGAGAATGTATGTATGTGTAAGTACTGTGGAACGAGTAAAAGAGTAATCTCCACCCGATTAACCCGGGTGGACCAACATGAGCTAACAAGGATGGTGTATTGTGTATGTATTGTATATATTGTATATGTATTGTGTATTGCGGATCCGGAAAGGTAAGAATGTATTTGATGGCTTGTATAGGTTACCATGTATGTATTGAAGAGTGTGTATTGACGTGTATGTATGGATTCCTTGCGTAATGTATTGTAACATTATGTATAAGAGCATGTATGCATGTATGTTGAATGAAATCAATCGCATGTATTCGACCAAGTGGTCGGCGTACCCTCACTTGTACGCGGGGTATGCGGTTATCATATTCAGCGTAAGCTGACCCCCTAGGGGAACGTTTTAGTGTGCAGGTACCGAAGCAGAAATGATCACGGTAAGAGACCCGCGACTATACTTGGATAGCTAAAATGAATTGTAGTTAGTAGAGAATCGTAAAAGGCTTGGAGCCTTGTATGTAGTTGTGAGGAATGGGTAGTTGTAGACTCTTGATGGGTATAGATGAACTTGGAAGGAGTATTTTATTTGTATTTGGAACCTAGTAAACTCGGTTGTGTATATTGTATTGTATGGAATGTAAAGGAGCAAAGTGTTGAATGGAACATTGTAGTATTTCCTTGGTAAAAGGAGTATGTATTGTAGATGTGTAGTACTCGGGATTCCGGTCCATCAGACTGATGCTGTATATAGTAGTAGTAGCTTTGTTAGTCACGTGGGTGACTAACGGCATTGTATCACCCACCGTATGTAAGTATGTACCGCTGCGTGAATCTGGAAGTACGAGAAGATTAGACGGTAATGACAGTATTAACGGTAGGGGTGTTACAAAAAGTGGTATCAGAGCGAAGTATCGCTCTGATGACTGGAAATACCGAGTTTAGGAAACCGAGTTAGGAATTAGAAGCTTAGGGCTAAGGGTGAGTGTTAGCATTAGAGATATGCTAGTTAGGAACTACCGGTGAGTACCGGATACCTACAATACCAGACCCGCCCTCCACAAACCCATTGTGTAACTTGGGAAAGAACGCCAGAGAGAAGGAAAGTCCTCTCATACTCGGGAAAACCCGATCTGGCAGTTGTGAAACAACCACACGGTAAACAAGAACCGACATATGGTAGATTCCAAGAAATGGAAGTCCCGGAGATGGAACCCGGTTGAACAACAATACCCGCGCTCAATAGCGGTTGAATGAACACTCCAACCACAAGGAGGCTACAACTTACAACAACATGGGGCGACATGCTTAGCAGTCGCAGCGCCCGGCTAGACAACCAACAGCAGGGAAAGAAGCACTAACCATGCAACGAAATGGAAAAAAATGAGCAGTAACGGAACCCGAGACACAAGTCTGCGGGACAGTAATGGTTAGATAATACCACCAATGGTGTACTAACTGACTAGGGACATAGTCAGGAATGATTAACTCCAAACTACAACGCCAACAAGGTTACAAAACCTGGCCAACATAGCTCAAACAGCTGCAAGAACACTCACAAGATATAATCTGACGCAACTACAACCGTAGTGCCTAAACCAACTCAGGCTCAGTAACCACAACAAATGTGTGGGAACGAGCAACAAGGGAAACAACAAAACAAATAATTAGGGATCTCCAAGGATTGGAGAAGTACCCCGATCAATGACAACCATGTCAAACTTACTGAGAAGTTACTCAAAAGATTAATTGACCGAAGTAACTGATCACTGGATCAATGGAGAAGTCGACAAGACTATCAAATACAAGTGGAAACCATACCGCGACCGGTATAGGTCTACCCAAAAACCACCATTACCACGCACTTGCCACGACAAGTGCAGTAAGAACAGGAACATGTAGAGGAACTTTAACACGCCACAGGTACATAGTAAGGTACCGTGACAGCGGTGAAACAACTATAGGATCACAAATCCTGAAGGCTAGAAGAATCGAACCTTGGAAAGGCCTGACGACCTGACCATTGTATTAAGAACATACCAGTCAGCGGGAAGCTGGACTTGGTCAAGACCACAAACATGGCTATGCCATGTAGAACTTCTTTTAACACCGCACTATGATTTTAAAACCCAAATCTTCTTTCAAAACCACAACCTTCTTTTAAACCTTGGATTTTAAAACCAAACCAACAGAATTACGGTGAGTATCATAGGATGATACAAGAGAAGTTGACAATAGAATACTTCCCTAGGCGTGTGACGAGCACTACGAGTGTACACAATTACGGGATGTGGGATGACCGCACTCTGAAGGAGCTTGCGGGCCTGACAAGTAGTCGGGTAGTGGTAACGTATCAACAAGGTACCCCCACGTATGTATACATGTAGTGTACGACACACGGGAAGTATCAACTCGTTCTACGGACCATGAGTAATTTTAACCAGAACACTGGGCACCTCAAGACAATCAAGGAGGAGGAACTCAGTTAAGGAACAAGTATAAGGAACTCAGAGAATCCATCTGAAGTAAGGAATGAAGATTGGGAAGTGCAAAAAAAAGCACAGACTAGTAAGTATAGACATTGGATACGTCTCAAATAATTCAAGCAATTACCTGACAGCTAGATGGGATACCCACCTAAACACAGTAAGGTAAATGCCTAACATGAACTTAACAATGCTCGACAAACGGGGGCGGAGTTCCCAAGAGCGATCACAAGATTACCACAAAGTATAATCTATCATTGAAGAGGATATTAAAACCCAGTCTTCACTAGGAACAAGTATAAACAGTCTACCCAAAAATGGGAGACGTTATAACCCAAAAGGGATAAAACTCAAAATCTAATACCACAAGGCGTATAGTAGGCACAACATACCATAAACACTAGCCAGATGTCACGACAATAACCTAACAACACCCAGGAGCATCCTTGAAGGGTGTTGAGTTGACAACAGTCGAACGGACGTCAGGATAAGAGCACGGGAGCTAGAACAAACACTCGGTAAGACATCGAAGGGATTTCACTTAACAGGAAATACCCTAAATTACTAGAAGGCACGGATTAGCACCAAATTGCCTAAAGGACCTCCTATGAACGGAAGTGTGATGTCACGACTTACCATGGAGCCTAGTAATACCTCCAACCTATGGGGTATACATGGAGTGGAAACATGTATAAGCAGCTTGCAAAGAGCATAGCTTGCAGCAATAAGGCTTAAAAGCCATCAATCAACTATGTTATGTAAACCTTAACGGTTGCATAACCCACACCATTTGATAACAAGACTTGCAAGAGATATTGCCTCATGCGACAAAGAAATCAGCAACTGGACCATCAATTCAAACCCAACATCCCGAGTGGCTTGGAGTAATGGCAACTCAGTGTCACTGTCACTAGAGCATCAGTCTAGTATACAGTTGACAAGCTTTTAATTACCTTCATATTTTCTGTAGCAATGGTAGCACAGAGGCATAAAATCATGATGATGCCAACATTGGCCTAGTCCACATTTGGACACTACGGGAAACCCGAGGAAAAGTACCCCTCGTTAATCGAAGACCACCAAGGTGGTGAAGATGTGAACCCATAGGAAGGCTTCCATCTACTACAACAATTAAGCCTACGCATATAGATATTGCCAAGAGGCGATGAAACAAGGAAAAGACTTTCCCAACTATCACAACTTAAAGGAGTAAGTATACTCCATATGCAGTACATAAGCAGGTACTAACATAGTAACCTTGCCATGAGATTTATGAGTGGTGACAAACCCCTCAACAAGAACTTTCATTTATCAGTGATAGAATACTCTTCAATTAGAGAACGGGACCCGAAAACCCTTGAAGTCTCTTGGGATGTCCCGGTGATGTATATACAAAAGCAAAACTGAACATCTATCGTTTATAACCGATGCTCAGCACGGGAAAACAGTAATTGTCAGAAACAACTAATGTGGATGCACATTGCACACCACGAATGACCAACGCTCAAGGGAGCTTGTGACCCAATGAATTATCTCATCCTCGGTCAACCAGGATACCTGGTAAATTATACCATAAATGATGAAGCAATGTGAGGTAAGCTAACCTACACATGAAACCTAATTGGAAACAGAACATCCCCACATTGGGAAGATAATAAGATTGCGGTATGCTAAGACAACCGTAATACACATAAACACAGAAAACTCCTAGTGTATTTACACCATAAGGAAATGGTGCCAATAACAATGACAATAAGTGAAGATGAACTACCACAGTAACAGACAGAAACTGTAAAAACAATGTTATACAATGAGCAAGGATACGGTGCGCAACAGGCGACCGCCATGAGGAAGTAGCAGATAATGACACAGAGTATAAGTACGAGATGCAGGCAGAAATATTCTTTCCTATCACATAAGTGACTTACTGTCAAGCGTTTACGCCTCTGCACTCTGTATGACTCAGTGTTTTGGTATTGCACTGATGCAGCTAATGATCTAATGGGATGGCTAGGGATATGAAAAATGTAAACCGTAGTAAACCCTTCTTTCACCAACAAACATGGCATAAGCCAGTTAAGCAAGCTAACTAACAAACCGTGCGGTCTAAGGCCAAAGAAGCACGAAGAGTGTACAACACACTAATAATCACAAATGTGAATTCCAATGGAATAAAGGGTGAAAAGAGACTTAAGAAAGTCACTAGGACCAACACATAGAGAATGCAAGGTCACACAAGTGAAGAACACTTGTACTGAACCAGAAGAACTGGTATAATTCAGAAGCTATCGACAACAGAGGAAGCACTACAACTAAGTAGTGACTTAACCTCGCCCGACAATAAGTCGGAGGAACTTATAGAATAATCATGGGAGCACGAATAGTATACATAATAGATTGCCAGAGAGCAGGTTATAAATCTTAAACTCATTGAGTTCAAACAGCGGTGAAAGAATACCACACTGTTAGTAAACCTTATTCCCATAATCGACGAATAAAAAGGTGATGTATAGCACATTAAGGATAACACGGAGGGTGAGTAACCCAAGTTATCAGGGTTGCGCAGCAGAAGCTAGTGGGCCCTAGCTAGGAGATTTAATACGCCTAGTAAGTATAACAAAATGGCTATTAATGCCTTGAAGCCTGATAGGCTAGAACCGAATCAATTATGAGTTAAATAAACTCATAAAGGAATCCTTGGTGCAAAGACTAAACCATTGTTATGATTAGGACCCTTTGACAAGGGTATATTATGTAACAAACCGTAAAGAAGCTAAAACGCTTCAGATTGCCCAAATTGAGTAACCAATGTCTAATAATAATAACATATGGGAGATTATGTGGGCGTAATCCCTTTTAAGGGGGGTAGAGCGAAAACCGCTCAGTATAAGTTTCATGAAGAAAACACATAAACGATAATGTGCATAGCACAAATGAGAAACGAATTGATGATTGATGCCTGTGTTAAATAAACATAAGCATTCATTCGTATTGAAATTGTGGTAATGAGGCACGAGAGATGCAAATACCATAGGATGGATATACCTACCTTGTAACACCATGTAAGAGTATTAGTAAAAGAAAAGTAATTAGTAGTGGACGGAGCTCCACAAGTATCGTAGCCTTTGAAGAAGTAGTACGAAATGAATGAGAGTAGTAGATGAATGAAGTCTAGGTGTAATGTATACCTAGGTAAATTATGGGAAGTGAATTGAGGACAACTAAATTTTACAAGTATGGTAATCCCTAGTTAGAATAATTGAAATGATGGAGAGTAATGGATGGAAGTAGCGAAGGTTGATGAAATGAGCATTTAGGTATTGAACCACGGAATAAAGCATTTGGGAAGTATAGTGAGGATGATTGATGGACTGATTCCATCCTTTGGAGATGTACGGATTCATATCACGACTAGAAAGGGTAAAAAGATAGAAAGTGAAAACAATTAAATTATTTGTTTGTTTGAAACTGATGTGGGAAGTCGAACTTGATCCTGATCAGATCAAGGGAAACCGAACACAAATTGGGATGGAAAGATAGTTCAACACTGTTGCTGATCACATCAGGGTCGAACGATTCCTGAAGCTCCCCTCAAGTGGTCACAAGAATCACACTGAAATACCCCTAAATATTAAACGTATAAAATCATAACACGTTTTATAATATGGACATAAAATAACGTACGGACAATTGAATCTAGTACATATATATATGTACGAACACGAAAGTATATATACATAACATTACGTTACGATATTGTGACGGCGTGAATAAGTAGCAATGTCGTCTCGTAACTACGTAACAAATAATAATAATAATAATAATAATAATAACACGATATAATGTATAGTCACATTAAGATAAAAATAATAATGTGTATTGATTTTTAAAAAAAGGGGGAGGGGGAGCAAACACGCTCCCGTTGAGTTTTGAACCCGAGACCTCCCGTACTTTCCCCGAGTGCTTAACCAGCTGAGCTATGCTCATATTCGGTATCTAACCCGCGCTAATTTAAACTAGTACCGATCAGCGAGTTAAGTACAAAAAAAAAAGAGAGGAAAGAACTAAACGCATCGCTCTCTTCTTCTTCTTCCTCGGTGAATAGCCAGATAAAAAAAAACGGAAACAACAGGATCCAGGCTTTGTCGCCTGTTGTTTAATTCGTCGCCCATAATCTCACTTAATTGAGACAATCCAGACATTCCCTTTCCTGAAACTCACGCCACAAAAAAAAAACTAACACTAACAATGCTTGCTCTGTCCGACAACCTGAGACTGAAGAGAGTGACCTCTAATCTGATAAAGCGCCCAACTATCCAACAAGAGCATCAAAATTTGTGTTTCCCCCTCAGCCTCCTACGTGCCAGTATGCCCACTTTACTAACTTCCATGAATTCTTGCAACTGATGAGCTAGTCTAGCCCATAACCCTCTGTTAATTACCGCACAGTGTGCAAATTCAGGGACACAAGGAACCTACAACGGCTACACCACTAACCTGTGCTGTCTTGACCTCAGTAAACAATATATCAGAACCTGCCCTCCTTCTAAAATCCCACACGGTACTACATTGGAACTTACCACCACCAATAACTCATGGTCCCCCTGTGTCAGTGTCCTGCCTCTGATTAATACCCTTGCTTGGCTATCCTCCTTCCTCCCTTGCATGCCGTGCCAACAAGCCCTCAGGTAAGCTGCTGTTTACTCGTGCGTGGAGATGAACCCAAGTTTCCATGGCACTCTTGAATCCTTTCTACCTTGTTGATTCAGTTCGAAGAGAAAGACTGACACTTTACTCTTGACTTCCTTCTTGTTTTCGTCAGTGAACTAAGCCTCCCACTCTTCCTGTCTGTCTAGTCGAGCCAGGGCTCAAACTCTTGGAAAGAAGCTAACTGGTGAGACTTAAATAAAATGCATTCCCTTGTTTGTTTTGGCCGATAGCCCATGCATGGGTTTCTCTAATTTTTTCTCACTGTCTCACGTAAAGAGCCCTACATGCGAGGTAAAGAGTAGTATACTGAAAAATCCTGAAGCAATTGTTCTTCTGTCAAGAGGAAGACGACAGGGAATCCCTCCATACACCGCAACCAGTTGGTCTGAGTTTCCACGCAAGGTAAACTCCCAAACCTGTTCACTACTGCTAGGTCTGGAATGTTTTGTCCCTAGTGTCGATAGTTGAGGCATCATTCCTGTTAACAGGCCAACCCTGGAACATTTAATGATTAATACAACCACTACTCTAGAGCTAGATGGTCAATAAGAAATACGGGAAGAGAACAGTCACATGAAACATATTTAAGGCATCAGTTTCAGTTTTTGTTTTCAGTTCGTTACCTTCATAATTGTCCAGTCTTAGTGAGTGGCGTATCCTTAATACTATAAGTTGTTCTGGAATTTATAAATCCTAGTAAAGCACCTAGCTACATAGGTGAACAATGAAGGGAAGTGGGGAACCAGGATTTAGAGCTTTCAGAAAACGAGAGGAGTTTATCAGTTCTGTTTCAGTTTCTTCTACCTGCTACCGGTTCTGATTTCCTGGGATTTCTAACCTGTGTAAGGAGTCTGTGATATTATCTTACTACAGGGGGTTGCCATATAAATGAAACAGTAGTAAAACACACGCCTAAGTATAGAACAAACTGGGGAAAATAGAAGATCAATCACAGAACAAAAAAAAAACAGACCTGTAAAAGAAAGAAAGAAAATAGAAGTAGTGTAGCAGTTTGATTCCAATTCTGAATACTTAGTGTTTGGTGTATATTGTTCAGGAGTTACATGGGGGTTTAGTGAGTTGTTTCAGAGTTTAGAATACAGCAAGAACGGTAACTGAACACTTAATTAAGTAGTTGAGCAGGTTGGGAAGAAACAGAAAAGAAACTGAAGGAAACCGAAAGGGAACAACAACAGGAAAAGTACATTAGTTTTCAGATTCAGTTTTTGAAAGACTGTCGTGGGTTCTGTCACAGGTGGGGTTTGAGTGTGGTATGGGTTTAAAATGAGGATAAGGAATTCCTAATACATCTACAAGGGAACTACATGAATTGGAAAGGAATTTGAAGTCAGTCAGAATAGAAAGAAAAGAAAGACACAACAGAATCAAACTAGACACCAGTTTTCTTATCAGTTATGAAATAACTCCTAGTTTCAGTTCTGGTGTGAAATTTCTGTTGCAGAGGCATTGTCCACATGCTCCTGAGTTAAGGGTTAAAATAAGAAGTGAACCCTAGACTAAACAAGTAATTGCTCACAGTTAAAATGGTAGCCAGATTCATAGCAACATAGAATAAAACCGCTAGTTGTTGACCTTCTGAATTCTGGTTTCAGCTTTTCAGATTTATTTGCGTTGGTGTACCCTTGCTCCTTGGGTTAGTTTGGTTTTAGGATTAATCTTGAGCTCTAAAAACTTATTAACCCACTAACTAAGTACAGGTACTTAGAAGGGAATAGGAAAAAAATTGAAAAGAAAAGAAAGACAAGAAGAATAACAGTTTCAGTTTCTGTTACAGGTTTTGTTTCTGTTTTGTACAGGAGGTTTTGTGAGTGTATTACTGGAGTAGTCCCGAGTTTAAACTTATGTTACCACACTCAATTAGATAGGTAAGCCCTGGGGAGAGATTTGAAGGAAAGGAATAGCATTTAAACAGAAAAGAATCAAGGGGAGGACATTGGTCTCGGGTTTTCACCTTTAGTGCTTCTGATTTCCTTTTGGATCGGTTCTCTATCAATGAACTTCCAAGCTGTTATCGGTGTATCTGGATTAACTTTGAGTCTGATATCTGAGTAACACACAAACCTAAGTGACTATAAGTTGGGGAAACAAAAATAAACCAGTTATGAGACTTAGACATGGAGTCAAATGTAACAGATTTTGTGTTTCAGTTCCTGTGGCATGGTTCCTGTATATCTGTGTTACTAAGGTGTTATAAGGATGATTCTAACTTAATAATGAACACAAATAATAGCTAATGAACATAACTAGGATACCAAAGCATGTGGGGAAAGTTGTACATCAATTACTACATTAAAAACGAAGTTAGTTAAGGTATTACAAAGGGCTCGCGTTTCAGATTTTGAAACTTTTGGACCTCTGTATAAACGGGTTCTAGGGGTATTCTAGGATCTACATTATCATTATACAAGGGTTAAAATATTACTCACCTATTTATCTAAGGAGGGGATACACATTAGACATGTTATATACATGTTATATAAACTTGTTACATAACTAGAGCTTAAAACACTTTTAAACATTACCTAAGGAAAAAGGGCTTAGTTAACATGTAAATAAAGATGTGAAATATCGTAGGAGTAAGTTAAGCCTAGAATTAATGCACGTGGAGTTCTAAGAGTCAATATAAACTAACCATTTAACAACATACCTAAGGGATAACATGCGATATAAAGTATCGTCACATAAAATAATAAACTGACACATTGTTTTAATCAACTCTAGGACCGTAGCGAACTCCGACGGGACTTCGAGTGTAACACGACTCGTGCTTTCAAATAAGGTATGGACATGTGTGGTTCGTATGTTGCCGTGTTACACGGCTTGTGTGCTGTGTGCTCTGTGTGAAAAGACTATAAGACTAAAGCATGAAACCGGTTTGCTTACTTATTGTGTTGCATGATTGCTATATCATTATTGTATGTTATTTGCACGCATACAGTAGTTTAGTCCCTTCGCGTTTATGGAGTTGGAGATGAATCACTGAGAACTATGAAAACAAAGAAAATACCATTAAAGGGAACTCCTCCCTAACCACGGAGGACGTACCATGACACCCACTATGGTGTCTATTCATTAATGAGAATAAAGAGTAAATATCAACTGGAGGAACATGAAGATAACCCGGGAAGACAACATCTCGGGCTGCGCGGTATTGAATATATTCGGGAGTTGGTATCTGCATCAGATCCTTCGACCGACCATTGTGGAGCACATCTTGGGGTCTAAAGACGACCCCTCTTTCTCGACGAACGACGCCGGGATTGGAAGATTGGAAATTTGAGAAGCATGACCTGGGGTCTAGAGATGACCCCTCTTTCTCGACCTAACGTCGGGATTGGAGGATCAGCTAATTGGAGAGCATAACCTGGGGTCTAAAGACGACCCCTCTTTCTCGACGTACGACGCCAGGAATGGAGGTATGAACTAAGGAGGAGACGTCCTTTAACGTGCGGTAATAAGAGAATTCACAATTAACCCATAAAGAAGTAAGAAGAGATAAGCACCTATACTATATGGTCACGGGAACTAACCCACATCCCTAGACCTGGTGCAAGAAGGAGAAAGAGAAGTACACATGATGAAAACAAAGGAAAAAGAAATGAAAACACTCCACGTTGAATGATCCCACTGTGAGGATCATCACTATTCAAATTCTCTCACAATCTCAACTTGTTTTACAATGCTTGTGGTGCTTGTTGTTAACTCTATGCCTAATATGTTGGGTGTTGCTATGTTGACATTGTATGTTGGGTGTTGCTATGTTGATGTGGAATATTGGATGTTGCTATGTGATTGTTGTATGTTGAGTGTTATTGCTTTACTATAGCATGCAAATTGGACTTAATCTTATTCGACCAAGTAGTCGTGTGGCCCGGTAACATGCGGGCTACACACGTTCATACTCGGCATAGTTTTGCTGAGTCCTTTATTTTTACAGGTATGAAGCGGGAGGCAGACGGAGAGTAGGCACGGGGGACTACCATGGGGGTAGTCTATAGGGGCAGGACTTTTTAGTAGTATGTTGCTAATGTATGGGTTATGACCTTGTTATACTTTTGAATTATGTTGTTGATCTAAAAACTTATGTTGTAGAATTCTCGGTACTTGGTCTGTAATTTCTATTGTACTTGGATTTGATTGTGTTTTAATTCCAGTCATTCGGACCGCAGCTTGGTATTGATGTTGTTGTAGTGTCAACCACGTGGGTGGTTGGCGTCTGTGACACCCGAGTAGAAGTTGTGAATCCGCTGTTTCATCTTTTCGTGATCTCGTTGGGTTACCCGGGGGTGTTACAGAAAGTGGTATCAGAGCGTAGTTGCGCTCTGATGACTGGAACAGAGGAGTACCGAGAATAGGAAAACCTAAAGTTGGGAAACGGGGTTAAGGGTTAGCAATGTGAGGCACGACTCTACCAAATTTAAACCGCCAACAAGGGCGATGATAACTTGCAGTAAGTTCTTGTGAATGTTCTAAAGCTAACAACGACCTTTTCAGATGTCTGGACGACGAGGTCGAGGACGAGGCCATGGCCAGATGGAGCAAGACAGCGTAGCTGCAAGACAGACCATAGCTGAGATAGTAGCGGCGGCCCTAGGTCACATGGGTTTCCAGCCAGGGACCCAGTAGGCACCACCGCCACCACCACCTCACCCACCTAGAGAGACGAACTGGGTGAAGTGTTTAGCAGACCTTCGACCAGCGGAGTTCCGAGGAGAGACGGACCCCACCTACCTGGAGAACTACATCAGCTTCTTAGAGACCGCCTTCGACACCTTGAATGTTCCAGCTGAGGCTAAGGTCAGACTCGCAGCCTATTACCTACGAGAGTCAGCGAGTGATTGGTGGAAGCTTGTGAAGGATGCTCACCTAGCCGACCCCACTTTTGGATGGGATGCTTACACTGCATTACTGAGGGCTAAGTACTACCCCGCCCACCTTCGAACAAAGAAGCGGCTTGAGCTAGACAGTCTGAGACAGACCGAGGGGATGACAGTAGATAAATACTACTCGGCGTTCACTGCCCTACTTCGTGTACTCCCCGGCTTGGGATATTCTGATTAGATCTTAGTGGAGCGCTTCTATGGGGGACTGAATCACCGCATCAGATATGGCATGGGACCCAGTCGTTACGCCATGATCCAGGTTGAACTCGAACTATGAATTTGTATTAAACATTATATTGTGAAGAGTTTACTAAACCCTATTTTGCACAGGACTGCTATCATGCAGCGTCCCAGGTCGAGATCACCGTCCAGATGCGAGATGAGGAGTTTGCTAGGAAAAGGAAGGTGAAGGACGGTGACTCAGAGGACCGCACACAGAAGGGCGTGAGAAGGGACAAGTATTACCCGACCAGGAAGCGAGCGAAATACTAGGGGAATAAGCCTACAGGGAGACTTCAGCTGAGCCACCCGGCTACTGCGGCTAAGCCGCTCCGCTCATACCCACCTAGGGGTAAAACGAAACAAACTCTAGCACTTAAATATCTTTACAGTTATTATGACTTATTGTTGACTAACCAGGTAATCTGTTTAGGGACTGGGGCCGGTCCGAGTAAGTGGACCGAGCGCCGTTATATCTGTGGACGATGCTCGAAGAACCACCCCGGTGTTGACTATCAGGGCAACAAGGTAGAGTGCTTTTACTGCAAGAAGAGCGGACACAGAGCCTTTGAGTGCTTCGCGAATCCCCAGAGCAAGAACTACAGGCCCGGCTATAGTGTGAGAGGTGACCAGAGATCGGGACCCGGAGGCCAGCATGGAGCCCAGCACACCCAGCCTACGCACGGAGCGAGATCCCGAGACTCCCAGAAGGCATCCACCTCGAGGCCAGGGAAGGCGGTGTTGCACATCATGGACCGCACCGAGGGACCAGACTCACCCACAGCTACAGGTAAACCTTAAAACCCTAAATGTTTGAAAAGCATGCTTAAATTCTTGTATGCCAAGCTGTATGACTATGCATGAAATTTGCTAAATTACTAGTACCGCTAAAGAGCTAGACTACCCTTAAATGCAGTAGAAACCTTTGACATGTGCTTCCCCATAAATCCAAACCTCGAACCCGACGGGTACAGCCTTGAGAATCCCCACTACCCAAGTGAAAACTGCCAAGTTATCCAGCCCGAGATGATTCTACTACCAGGATATCTAACACCTGAAGCCCAAGTAGCCATTATCCGAAGATGTCGTAAGATCGGGGTGGGACCAGGCGGGTTCTACACACCTACATACCCCGGAGGAAAGACGATGAAACTCAGAATGATGTGCCTAGGTAAGATTTGGAATCCATATACGAAGAGCTATTCCACCGACGAAGCACACACACCACCAATCCCCGAAGACTTTCTATCCCTAATTACGGCGACCCTACGCGTTGCACAGCAACACAAAGTGCAACCAGTACCCGACCTACAAGCTGACATCTGCATCATCAACTTCTACGAGAGGGAAGGCCGACTTGGATTACACCAAGACAAGGACGAGACGCAGGAGACCCTAGACCAGGGGATACCCATAGTGTCTGTGTCCATCGGAGATGATACTGAGTTCCTCTATGGTGAAGAAAAGAGGATTGACCAAGCTATGAAGATCTGGCTAAAATCCGGTGACGTGTTGATCATGGGCGGACCATCCAGAATGCTATATCACGGGATTAAGAGAATCAAGCCGAACACCGCACCCTCAACAGTGATAAACGCTACTCATATGAAGCCTGGACGACTAAACCTAACCTTTAGGAAATATTGAGCCATGTATCTTTTGCATTAAGTTATGTAATGGAAATGAACATGTAATGTTGGAATGATGAATAAAGAAAGGTTTATTATCTACGACTCTTCTCGTACCATCACTAATAATACTTGTAAATGTTATTTGTGGGAATAGGTGTTGAACCCTGGAGAGAGGGTACTCTGAGCATACTCACACAGGCTCAGGCCGGCGACAGCGGCCACATTATCACTGGTACCTTCCAGGTGAATGGAGTCCCAGCCTCAGTATTATTTGACTCTGGAGCCTCACACACTTTTGTATCCCCGACGTTAGCCGAGCGGTTGCACCTCGAGCCCGTGGAGTTGGAAGACTTCAGTGTGACACTACCTTCAAAAGAAAGAGTTTGATGTACCCGGTACTTTCGAGGAGCCACCATCAGAATTCGAGAGGAGGATTTCCTGTTGGACCTGATAGAGTTCAGAGGCCTGGGTTTTGACGTCATCGTGGGTATGAATTGGTTGGAGAAACATCGAGGTCGTATATTGTGTGCCGAGCATAGATTACTACTTAAGAGCCCTTCCGGTGTTACTGTATCTTAACCGCCAGCACCCCCGACAGCCATCTATGAAAATCATTTCAGCCATGACCATGGCTAGGGAGATTCAGAAGCAGCGGGAGGTGTACCTCTGTTATGTAGAGGACATCCAGCAAGACCCGGAGTTTAACCCTGATGTACCAGTGGTTGGGGAGTTTCCAGACCTCTTCCCTAAGGAGCTTCCCGGTATGCCACCACCACGAGAGGTTGAGTTCACTATTGACCTAGTACCCGGGACAGGACCTATTGCCAAAGCCCCGTACAGAATGGCCCCGGCAGAGATGGCGGAGTTGAATGAGCAATTGAAGGAGTTGTTTGATAAGGGATTCATACGCCCGAGCGTATCCCCTTGGGGCGCACCTGTATTATTTGTCAAGAAGAAAGACGGTAGTCTTCGGTTATGCATTGATTATCGTGAGCTAAATGCAGTGACAGTGAAGAACCGCAACCCTTTGCCACGCATAGATGATCTATTTGACCAGCTCAGAGGAGCGACAGTATTTTCGAAGATCGACCTCAGATCAGGATACCATCAGATCCCGTGAAGGAGAGCGACATCGAAAAGACCGCATTCAGGACCCGATACGGCCACTATGAATTCACCGTTATGCCGTTTGGACTAACTAATGCCCCGACGAGGTTTATGGACTTGATGCACCGAGTTTTCAGAGATCAGTTGGACAAGACAGTCGTGGTATTTATTGATGACATACTGGTATATTCGAGAACCAAGGAAGAGCATCAGCACCATCTCAGGCAGGTACTCGAGACTCTCAGAACCAACCAGTTGTACGCCAAATTCTCTAAGTGTGAATTCTGGTTAGATCAGGTAGCATTTCTTGGGCATATCATTTCTGTTGCCGGGATAGCAGTTGATCCGGCTAAAGTGGAGGCAGTGCGTACATGGCTGAGACCAAAGTCTGTGACAGATATACGAAGTTTCCTTGGTCTAGCAGGCTACTACCGACGGTTTGTTAAGGACTTCTCCCGCATCGCAAAACCAATGACAAACCTCATCAAGAAAGATACCCCTTTCACTTGGACAACAGACTGTGAGGCAGCATTTCAAAAGTTGAAGAACGCATTGACCTCAGCCCCCATCCTCACGATTCCCGAAGGTACCGATGGATACGAAGTCTACTGTGATGCATCCGGTATGGGTATGGGATGTGTCCTCATGCAGCACGGGAAAGTTGTCGCCTACGCCTCCCGTTAGTTGAAGAAGCACGAAGAACACTACCCCACACATGACCTTGAGCTTGGAGCAGTTGTGTTTGCACTCAAAATTTGGCGTCATTACCTTTACGGTTCACAGATCACCATCTACTCCGACCACAAAAGCTTAAAGTATGTGTTCACCCAAAAAGAACTGAATATGAGACAGCGCAGATGGATGGAGTTCCTCAAGGACTATGATATCAATCTTCAGTATAAGGAGGGAAAAGCCAATGTAGTTGCCGATGCACTTAGCCGCAGGGCTCACACATTGCATACACTCATAGCAGGCACCAGCCTAGTCGAAGAAGTCCGTGATGCTCAGTAGAACGACAGAGTAATGGCTGATATTAGACGGAAGTTAGTCGATGGCACATTAGATAAGAAGAAATATGACTATCAGCTTCACGAGGATGGCCTGATACGTGTGAATGGCAGATTATGTATTCCCCATGAGAGCGTAGAGCTCAAGGAGCGCATCATGAGAGAGTCTCATTCTTCTACTACTTCTATTCACCCTGGAGCTTCAAAAATGTACAAAGACATGAAGCGATACTTTTGGTGGGTTGGCATGAAGAACGACGTCTTGAACTTCGTTATCAGATGCCTCACCTGTCAGAAAATAAAATTTGAACACCGGAAACCTGGAGGTACCGTGCAGCCAATGCCTATTCCAGAGTGGAAATTCAATGATCTATCGATGGATTTTGTAGTTGGACTGCCACTGACCAGAGGAGGATTGAATATGATATGGGTAATAGTTGATCGCCTTACTAAGGTAGCACGATTCATTCCTATGAAGGACACATGGAAGGTGTCGAAACTAGCCGAGCTTTTTGATAAGGAGATTTTAAGACACCATGGAGTGCCAAAGACGATAGTGTCGGATAGGGACACGAGATTCCTTTCGAGATATTGGAGGGCTTCACGAGAAGCGATAGGCACCGAGCTGAAGCTTAGCACTGCTTTCCACCCACAGACCGATGGTCAGACGGAGAGAACCATCCAAACCCTAGAGGACATGCTTAGAGCATGTGCATTGGACTTCCAGGGCAGTTGGTTGGATAAGTTGCACCTCATCGAGTTTGCATATAATAATAGTTACCACGCCTCAATCAAGATGCCACCTTTTCAGGCGTTATATGGTAGACCATGCCGTACACCGTTGTGCTGGGACGAGTCAGCGAAGCTTTTATCATAGGCCCAGACTATTTGCAGCAGGTTCAGGCAGAGGTCCAGCAGATCAGGAAGAACATAAAGGCCGCACAGGATAGACAGAAAGCATATGCAGATAATAGACGTCGAGACCTGGAGTTCGCCGTTGGCGACCAGGTGTTCTTGAAAGTGTCACCGATGAAAGGAATTTTCAGATTTGGGCAAAAAGGGAAGTTGAGCCGAAATTCGTAGGCCCCTATAGTATTAGGGAGCGTGTGGGCCCAGTTGCCTATCGACTTGATCTACCCTCAGAGTTGGGACGAGTTCATGATATATTCCACGTCTCTCAGTTAAAGAAATACATGCCCGATCCCTCACATGTACTACAGCCCGAGAGGCTAGCCCTAGAGCCCACATTGAGATCAGTCGAGACACCTCTCCGAATTCTAGACACTAAAACCCGAGAGACCCGGAACAAGTCAATTAGACTAGTGAAGGTGTTATGGTCAAATCAAGATATAGAGGAAGCCACATGGGAGCTCGAAAATAAGATGAGAGATATGTACCCCCATCTGTTCACCGATACTTCGGTTTAGTGTAGGGTACGAGGGTGTACCCCTCTTTTAAGGGGGGTAAGCGCGTTTCGTTTTGGATGTTTTGCGTGTGTCACTATGTTGTAATTCTACAACCACATGTTGATGGTTGGTAGATTTGTGTGTGAGAATGTTATGTACGTACATGTATGCTCTATATGAATGAATGCTGTGTGCCATGGTTTGCACCTTAGCATATTATATGCTCAGTATGAATGAATGTTGTGTGTCTGGGCTTGCACTTTAGCATGTTATATACATTGCTAACATCTTGGGTTACCATGAGAACACGTGTGAAGCCACCGATGTGGCATGGTGCTTAGAAGCACTGAGAATTTTAATTATGAACTTAAGCCTTTGTGTATCGTGAATGAATGCGGGACTCGATCCCTAAGATTACCAGAAGTGGAACATATAAGTTAAGGATGTAAGACTTCGGGACGAAGTCTCTTTTAAGGGGGGTAAGCTAAAATACCCCTAAATACTAAACGTACAAAATCATAACACGTTTTATAATATGGACATAAAATAACGTACGAACAATTGAATCTAGTACATATATATATGTACGAACACGAAAGTATATATACGTAACATTACGTTACGATATTGTGACGGCGTGAATAAGTAGCAATGTTGTCTCGTAACTTCGTAACAAATAATAATAATAATAATAATAACACGATATAATGTATAGTCACATTAAGATAAAAATAATAATGTGTATTGATTTAAAAAAAAAGGGGGAGGGGGAGCAAAGACGCTCCCGTTGAGTTTCGAACCCGAGACCTCCCGTACTTTCCCCGAGTGCTTAACCGGCTGAGCTATGCTCATATTCGGTATCTAACCCGCGCTAATTTAAACTAGTACCGATCAGCGAGTTAAGTACAAAAAAAAAGAGAGGAAAGAACTAAACGCATCGCTCTCTTCTTCTTCTTCCTCGGTGAATAGCCAGATAAAAAAAACGGAAACTACAGGATCCAGGTTCTGTCGCCTGTTGTTTAATTCGTCGCCCATAATCTCCCTTAATTGAGACAATCCAGACATTCCCTTTCCTGAAACTCTCGCCACAAAAAAAAAACTAACACTAACAATGCTTGCTCTGTCCGACAACCTGAGACTGAAGAGAGTGGCCTCTAATCTGATAAAGCGCCCAACTATCCAACAAGAGCATCAAAATTTGTGTTTCCCCCTCAGCCTCCTACGCGCCAGTATGCCCACTTTACTAACTTCCATGAATTCCTGCAACTGATGAGCTAGTCTAGCCCATAACCCTCTGTTAATTACCGCACAGTGTGCAAATTCAGGGACACAAGGAACCTACAACGGCTACACCACTAACCTGTGCTGTCTTGACCTCAGTAAACAATATATCAGAACCTGCCCTCCTTCTAAAATCCCACACGGTACTACATTGGAACTTACCACCACCAACAACTCATGGTCCCCCCGTGTTAGTGTCCTGCCTCTGATTAATACCCTTGCTTGGCTATCCTCCTTCCTCCCTTGCATGCCGTGCCAACAAGCCTTCAGGTAAGCTGCTGTTTACTCGTGCGTGGAGATGAACCCAAGTTTCCATGGCACACTTGAATCCTTTCTACCTTGTTGATTCAGTTCGAAGAGAAAGACTGACACTTTACTCTTGACTTCCTTCTTGTTTTCGTCAGTGAACTAAGCCTCCCACTCTTCCTGTTTGTCTAGTCGAGCCAGGGCTCAAACTCTTGGAAAGAAGCTAACTGGTGAGGCTTAAATAAAATGCATTCCCTTGTTTGTTTTGGCCGATAGCCCATGCATGGGTTTCTCTAATTTTTTCTCACTGTCTCACGTAAAGAGCCCTACATGCTAGGTAAAGAGTAGTATACTGAAAAATCCTGAAGCAATTGTTCTTCTGTCAAGAGGAAGACAACAGGGAATCCCTCCATACACCACAACCAGTTGGTCTGAGTTTCCACGCAAGGTAAACTCCCAAACCTGTTCACTACTGCTAGGTCTGGAATGTTTTGTCCCTAGTGTCGATAGTTGAGGCATCATTCCTGTTAACAGGCCAACCCTGGAACATTTAATGATTAATACAACCACTACTCTAGAGCTAGATGGTCAATAAGAAATACGGGAAGAGAACAGTCACATGAAACATATTTAAGGCATCAGTTTCAGTTTTTGTTTTCAGTTCGTTACCTTCTATAATTGTCCAGTCTTAGTGAGTGGCGTATCCTTAATACTACAAGTTGTTCTGGAATTTATAAATCCTAGTAAAGCACCTAGCTACATAGGTGAACAATGAAGGGAAGTGGGGAACCAGGATTTAGAGCTTTCAGAAAACGAGAGGAGTTTATCAGTTCTGTTTCAGTTTCTTCTACATGCTACCGGTTCTGATTTCCTGGGATTTCTAACCTGTGTAAGGAGTCTGTGATATTATCTTACTACAGGGGGTTGCCATATAAATGAAACAGTAGTAAAACACACGCCTAAGTAGTAGAACAAACTGGGGAAAACAGAAGACAATCACAGAAACAAAAAAAACAGACCTGTAAAAGAAAGAAAGAAAATAGAAGTAGTGTAGCAGTTTGATTCCAATTCTGAATACTTAGTGTTTCGGTGTATATTGTTCAGGAGTTACATGGGGGTTTAGTGAGTTGTTTCAGAGTTTAGAATACAGCAAGAACGGTAACTGAACACTTAATTAAGTAGTTGAGCAGGTTGGGAAGAAACAGAAAAGAAACTGAAGGAAACGGAATGGGAACAACAACAGGAAAAGTACATTAGTTTTCAGATTCAGTTTTTGAAAGACTGTCGTGGGTTCTGTCACAGATGGGGAGGTTTGAGTGTGGTATGGGTTTAAAATGAGGATAAGGAATTCCTAATACATCTACAAGGGAACTACATGAATTGGAAAGGAATTTGAAGGTCAGACTAGAAAGAAAAGAAAGACACAACAGAATCAAACTAGACACCAGTTTTCTTATCAGTTATGAAATAACTCCTGGTTTCAGTTCTGGTGTGAAATTTCTGTTGCAGAGGCATTGTCCACATGCTCCTGAGTTATTGAGGGTTAAAATAAGAAGTGAACCCTAGACTAAACAAGTAATTGCTCACAGTTAAAATGGTAGCCAGATTCATAGCAACATAGAATAAAACCGCTAGTTGTTGACCTTCTGAATTCTGGTTTCAGCTTTTCAGATTTATTTGCGTTGGTGTACCCTTGCTCCTTGGGTTAGTTTGGTTTTAGGATTAATCTTGAGCTCTAAAAACTTATTAACCCACTAACTAAGTACAGGTACTTAGAAGGGAATAGGAAAAAATTTGAAACAGAAAAGAAAGACAAAAGAATATCAGTTTCAGTTTCTGTTACAGGTTTCGTTTCTGTTTTTGTACAGGAGGTTTTGTGTGTGTATTACTGGAGTAGTCCCGAGTTTAAACTTGTGTTACCACACTCTATTAGATAGGTAAGCCCTGGGGAGAGATTTGAAGGAAAGGAATAGCATTTAAACAGAAAAGAATCAAGGGGAGGACATTGGTCTCGTGGGTTTTCACCTTTAGTGCTTCTGATTTCCTTTTGGATCGGTTCTCTGTCAAATGAACTTCCAAGCTGTTATCGGTGTATTCTGGATTAACTTTGAGTCTGATATCTGAGTAACACACAAACCTAAGTGACTATAAGTTGGGGAAACAAAAATAAACCAGTTATGAGACTTAGACATGGAGTCAAATGTAACAGATTTTGTGTTTCAGTTCCTGTAGCATGGTTCCTGTATAACTGTGTTACTAAGGTGTTATAAGGATGATTCTAACTTAATAATGAACTCAAATAATAGCTAATGAACATAACTAGGATACCAAAGCATGTGGGGAAAGTTGTACATCAATTACTACATTAAAAACGAAGTTAGTTAAGGTATTACAAAGGGCTCGCGTTTCAGATTTTGAAACTTTTGGACCTCTGTATAAACGGGTTCTAGGGGTATTCTAGGATCTACATTATCATTATACAAGGGTTAAAATATTACTCACCTATTTATCTAAGGAGGGGATACACATTAGACATGTTATATACATGTTATATAAACTTGTTACATAACTAGAGCTTAAAACACTTTTCAACATTACCTAAGGAAAAAGGGCTTAGTTAACATGTAAATAAAGATGTGAAATATCGTAGGAGTAAGTTAAGCCTAGAATTAATGCATGTGGAGTTCTAAGAGTCAATATAAACTAACCATGTAACAACATACCTAAGGGATAACATGCGATATAAAGTGTCGTCACATAAAATAATAAACTGACACATTGTTTTAATCAACTCTAGGACCGTAGCGAACTCCGACGGGACTTCGAGTGTAAGACGACTCGTGCTTTCAAATAAGGTATGGACATGTGTGGTTCGTATGTTGCCGTGTTACACGGCTTGTGTGTTGTGTGCTCTGTGTGAAAAGACTATAAGACTAAAGCATGAAACCGGTTTGCTTACTTATTGTGTTGCATGATTGCTATATCATTATTGTATGTTATTTGCGCGCACACAGTAGTTTAGTCCCTTCGCGTTTATGGAGTTGGAGATGAATCACTGAGAACTATGAAAACAAAGAAAATACCATTAAAGGGAACTCCTCCCTAACCACGGAGGACGTACCATGACACCCACTATGGTGTCTGTTCATTAATGAGAATAAAGAGTAAATATCAACTGGAGGAACATGAAGATAACCCGGGAAGACAACATCTCGGGCCGCGCGGTATTGAATATATTCGGGAGTTGGTATCTGCATCAGATCCTTCGACCGACCATTGTGGAGCACATCTTGGGGTCTAAAGACGACCCCTCTTTCTCGATGAACGACGCCGGGATTGGAAGATTGGCAATTTGAGAGCATGACCTGGGGTCTAGAGATGACCCCTCTTTCTCAACCTGACGTCGGGATTGGAGGATCAGCTAATTGGAGAGCATAACCTGGGGTCTTAAGACGACCCCTCTTTCTCGACGTACGACGCCGGGAATGGAGGTATGAACTAAGGAGGAGACGTCCTCTAACGTACGGTAATAAGAGAATTCACAATTAACCCATAAAGAAGTAAGAAGAGATAAGCACGTATACTATATGGTCACGGGAACTAACCCACATCCCTAGACCTGGTTTAAGAAGGAGAAAGAGAAGTACACATGATGAAAACATAGGAAAAAGAAATGAAAACACTCCACGTTGAATGATCCCACTGTGAGGATCATCACTATTCAAATTCTCTCACAATCTCAACTTGTTTTACAATGCTTGTGGTGCTTGTTGTTTACTCTATGCCTAATATGTTGGGTATTGCTATGTTGACATTGTATGTTGGGTGTTGCTATGTTGATGTGGAATATTGGATGTTGCTATGTGATTGTTGTATGTTGAGTGTTATTGTTTTACTATAGCATGCAAATTGGACTTAATCTTATTCGACCAAGTAGTCGTGTGGCCCGGTAATATGCGGGCTACACACGTTCATACTCGGCATAGTTTTGTTGAGTCCTTTATTTTTACAGGTATGAAGCGGGAGGCAGACGGAGAGTAGGCACGGGGGACTACCATGGGGGTAGTCTATAGGGGCAGGACTTTTTAGTAGTATGTTGCTAATGTATGGGTTATGACCTTGTTATACTTTCGAATTATGTTGTTGAACTTAAAACTTATGTTGTAGAATTCTCGGTACTTGGTCTGTAATTTCTATTGTACTTGGATTTGATTGTGTTTTAATTCCAGTCATTCAGACCGCAGCTTGGTATTGATGTTGTTGTAGTGTCAACCACGTGGGTGGTTGGCGTCTGTGACACCCGAGTAGAAGTTGTGAATCCGCTGTTTCGTCTTTTCGTGATCTCGTTGGGTTACCCGGGGGTGTTACACACACATAGGATAGCTGTAATGAATATAAATTGAAATTTGGAGTTGTATGCTTTAAAGGATTTCTAATTAGCTGTCGGGAGGATTTTCCTTAGACTGAGAATGAAGATTTGGTTAGAAGCTTGTATCGGGGAAGATAGTAGTGTAGCATGTTGTATTATTCCAAGGGCAGTGGAACATAGAGGAGTCCTGTGTCGAGATGACCTGGGTGCCTGCGGGATTGTAATGTGTATTGCATTGCTTTGGGGATAGCTTTGCACTGTATGTATGTATAAACCTTGTAGAGTAAAACCGGATGGTTGGATGTGATTCGGATTGGAGTAATTATGGTACGTTGGTATGGTATGGAATGTAGAAACCTTAAGTAAAGAATTTGGGAATTGTAAGGAGGAGGAATGAATGGCTTTGGTATTAGGCAGGCATAAATAAATAAGTATAGTAATCCAATAACTTCGAACAACTTTGAGGACAAAGTTTTAAGGGGGGTAGATTGAAATACCCCGACCTTAAATATAGTGATTAAAATTATCCTAATACGTATTTAAGGGCCTAATGACGCCTAAGTAATATTGGTAAGGAAAAATAAAATCCAAAAGAAATAAAGAAACGCTTAAAAAGTGGAAAACGCTAAATAAGCGTTAAATAATCATAGGAGGTATGAGACCTCGGTTAGCGTATTATATGGATTCTAAAGGCTTAACAAGACCTAAATAATATATGGGAACTGTAAAACCCCAAATTTCTTAAACTGTGATTAAGGTCTTATTTAATTGTAAACCTTAGGAAACCCTAATTTCTAAAGATGGAGAAGGTTATAATTAGTTGGAGGTGCTTGTGAACATTAGGAACTCTAGTTCCCGGAGTATCACCCGGTAAACCTTAGTTTCACAAGATTTCTGAAATTCCCGAAAATTACTAAATTCCTCAGGAACTGAGAGTGGGTATCAACCTTAGGAAGTGTGTTAGATACTTTTGAGAGTGTTTTGAGGAAAGAAACAATCATATCTTTCTTCTTTTAATATAAGACAATCTAGTTACATTTTTCAGTATTTAGTGGTTCTGGGCAAACGAGGCTTCAGGAGAGCTCAGAAGTGACCCGAGGAAATTCCTGAAACTTGATAACCCACACTAGTATTAACACAACTACACATATAGTCTTAATTCCCATAAAAAGTTCAAGCCAAACATGGCCTAAGATGGTGGCCGAAAATATCAAGGAAGGAGGAGAAAAATATCTCGGTTACTATTCACACCTCCTTACTATTCACACCTCCTTACTATTTGTAATAATGATCAAGGCAAGTTGCCCCCTCCTTATCCATTCAATGGCGGTTTGGCATGGGTGGTTAGGATTGGTTTTTGTCACCTAACACAAATCAATGGCTATGGACAATTCTAGAAGTAATAATTACAAATAGTAAGATAAGGATGAAAATTTTAGTATAAAAGGGGGGGTGGAGGTCGGCCATGGTAGGTGAGCAAGGTGGCCATTCTTCTTCATCTACCTTGCTTCTCCTAAGCTAGAAAACACCATTGGAGCTTAGGCAACAACACTCCTCCATTGGAAACACAAATCTAAGGTAGTAATTAAGCTGAGATCAAGGAAAAAGGCAAGTTTAAGGAGTGGAAGCCAAACTCCGAGGTGGGTGACTTGGTTGGTGGAGATTTTGAGCTCAAGAAACTTATAATCAAGGTAGAAAAGCTCCAAAATGTCTAGGAGAGGACAGGTAACATCTATGCACATCACTTTCACCCTTTAAGCTTATTTTCCTTCTTAAGTCATTCTGTTTTGTTATCTACGAATCCTATCTCTTATTTACTTAAAATTTCTACAGTAAACTAGGGATGAATAGTTAGTGAACATACTAGAAAATCAAGTCGAGATAAGGTTGGGAAGTAGGAAAACACTAAAGAACTTTGAAAATGAAGAAAAATGAGCTTTAAGCTTTAGGAATTGTTTGGATGGGTTTCCGACATGGTTTCGAGCTAAACTTTTAAGGGTAGTCTTGAATAGTGAATATATGGTTATGGTTGAAAACGCAAGTCGAATGGAGAAATTGAAGTCGGTTAGACAAGGTAAAGAAGCTAAAAATGAGAAAATGTGCTTTAAGCCTTTCTGAATGTTTGAATGGGTTTCCGAATTTATATTGAGCTGAAATTTTGAGGAGATACCTGTGTTGTTGATATTGGATCATGGTTATATTTTTAGGCCGAGACTCTTTTGGTAAGTTGTTTAAGTTGGTGAATTGTGATTTTGGCTAAAAATAAGAATTTAAGCTTTCTAAGGTGGTTTCTTGGAAATTGTTTGATACTCTGGTTTATTGGAGCTTGTATGGTAATATTATGTTGATATTAAGGTTATTTTGCAAGTGGTGAGCTTGATGTGTGAATTACTACTTGTGTAAAGCTTGATTATGAAATCTTACTCATGGTTTGTAAATGTGTTTAAGGATAACCTCTTGTGGTGGTGGTGGAAAGTATTGTGTGATGTTGATATCATGGTTATCCTAAGGCTATGCCTCTTGTGAGAGCCTTTAAGGCCAAGCCGACGTTCCGGCAACAATATAAGCTCCTACTAATGAAATTGGAGCTGCCACTATGATCTACTCCTATTGGGCAGAAGTTTTCAATAGGGGGTGTGCACACTTAAGGACATAGGGTGGGTGGTGGTGGTGGACTTCATTTGGAAATATCTTGTAATTGATATTGATTATCTCTTGATAATTCTTGGTACAGGTAAATGGTGTGTGATCTATTCTGATTTGTTATATTTGTTAATATTTGCTGAAAACAAAGGTTTTAAAGAGAAAATAGTTTTTTCGGGGTGTGGTAGTGTTACTCAGTTTTTACTGATTTTATTTGTTTGTGTCTTCCTGTGTATATGTATTTTGTGGATTCAGGGTAACTGGGATGGACACCTTCTCTGCACTGAGGACGAGACCACCGATACTTTCTATATTTTCATGTTTGTCACCTATCGTAGAACTATACAGCCTGGGGTCACCGAGATAGTGTATGAGGAATGGAACAAGAAGATTCAAGGATTTAGGCACCCGGAGAATGGTAGCAGCCAGTCTATCACACATGATGTTTCCACTATATACGAGTATATGCAAGTGGTCCCTAGTTAGATGCTAGCGATGTAATAGCCTTTTGATACCCCTTTACTTTTGGTGTAAAATAGGAGTAGGAGCTAACATAGTAGTTGGCTGGAAGGGGTCTTTTGGTACTAAGGTGTAAAGTGACGGGTTGGTTGTGTCACTCTTTTGATAGTAACAGCAATGTAAGATAGCTAACGTTAAGGTGGTGGTGGTAATAGCCTTACACTTACTAGTGGTTAGTAGGTGTGGCGGTAACCCCCGGTGATAGTATTAGGGGACCTTTTGTAAAAAGAAGACTGACGCATGTATAATATAAGTTGTTATTCCAGTTATAACATGTCTCTAAAGAATCAAAAAAAAAGAGGCTAAGTAAATGGTGGTGGTAAACCGGGGCGTTACAGAGTGGTATCAGAGCTACAGGTTAGCTGGAGGGGAAAATTTGAGTTTGACTAGGAAGCAAGGTGACCCAGGCTTAGGTTTAGGAGACTAGACAGAACCATGTGGTTCTGAAAATATGTTTGCTGTGAAATTTGTGTGTTATGTGCTTGATTGATTATAGTTAACTATTTATATTGTAACTAACATATCTGTGTGTAGAATAATGGAGAGGGGAGTGGACGGAGTAATGGAGAGGGGAGAGGACAGATGGATGAACTGAGAGAGTTGACACTGAGTGTGGGAAGAATCTTGGAGCAGCACGAGGTTAGAGCTGAAATACCTAAGGATTTCTCCCGGAGGATAGCAGCTATGAAACCCAGTACTTATTCGGGAGAAGAGGATCCAGTGATTCTGGAAGAGTGGATCAGAGAGTTTGACAAAATATTTGATATTATTGATTGCCCTGAAGAAAAGAAGGTGTGAGCCTCGATTTTAATCCCCTATCCTATGTGGATTAAGTTGATTAGGATCTAATCGGGTTTTAGGTCCACTTATAACCTAAGATTAATAACTATGCCATATAACAATAATTATTAAAACCTAAGCTAGCTCACTAGAATCTATTATGAGTCGCCACCTAATTTTAACCTAGAGTAAATCAGGAAAGGTAGAGTTCGGGTTCGGGGGCTTGGTATTCGACTTATTTAGGGTTCAATTACTTTCATTACCCTTCCTAGGTCGTTTTTCCTTTACTTGGTTTATTTACGGCTTATTATGAGTCGTTTTAACCTAAGTGCGCGAGCTTCTGTTTTTTTGTGTTTTTTAGCATTTTTTGACAGAAAACTAAAGTGAAATTGAAAGATACCTAAACTAGGGTTTCAGAGGCAGAATTAGGTCGAATTTTGCTTACGTCCGTAGCCACGGACCCCATGTCCGAGACCACGGACCCCAGTTAACCTAATTATACAGAAGAGTCGAAATTAAAGGAAAACAAAAAATTGCAATGTCCGGGGCCACGGACAGGCTGTCTGTGGGCCCGGACATTATTAGAAAACCTAAATTTTGAATTTTTTAAAATCCTGCCGCCGTCCGTGGGCGTCCGGGCTTACGGACAGGGAGTCCGGGACCCCGGACATGACGTCCGTGGGTGCGGACCGCCCTCGGACGGCGGCGTTGAGGCTGTTCCCGAAGGTGTTTTTGGCTCAAATTTTATGGGTGTGTATCCTGAAAGATGTACAAGACGTTAGTGATTGAAAGTTCTCAATTTGAATTCGAATTAAGCACGAAACTTGGTAAACAAGTTATTGGAGAGAAGCTTAAACAAACAGCAATACAGAAGCGTAAAAAGGTTAGTTTGAACCCAAAATTTGACAGAGAGTTAATAAGGTCGTGGGGAATTAGAAAAGTAGAATTGTAACCTGTTTTACCTTCGAATTCAAGAGGATTCTTCACGTCGGGATTCTTCGGAGGCTCCGATGGTGCCGGTTCTGGATTGTGTTCGACCTGAGCTTCTGTTGTTGATTGTTGAAGGTGTTCTTCACGTTTTGGAGGTGGTTTGGTTGATGTTTGATGATTGATGATATTGTGGGAGTTGAAAAATATGTTTTGGTGTTGATTTTGGTGAGATTTCAGTGTTTGATTGTGGCTTTGGAGTTCAAAAACGTGGAGAGAGAGAGACGGCTGCCTTCTTTGAGAGTCTAGGGTTCGTGAGGTTATGAGATCCTGATTTTATCCAAAAACCTATCCCCTTATATAGACTTTCTTAAAGATAAAGAAAATCTAGTAAAAGTAAGATTTTTTGGTATTTTAATTAAAAGACTTCCCAAAGGAATTTTGCTGTGAAATTTTAACCACATGTCAAGGATGGATATTATGAATTTTCTGAGGTGGAACCGAATTTTTTAAATGTTGGAATATTTTTAAATTGAATTTCCCGTCAGATTCAATCAGAAATTGCTAGAAAATTATTGGAAATTCGAAAAATCAAAATTCCAACGCCATTATGCTTAAAATGCCATCCTCTATCATGGGTTAAAATATCAAAGCATTTCAAGCTGATTTGGGTGTCCTTTGGAGGAGAGAGAAAGCCTATAGGAGGTCTTAGGAGCCTTAAAAATTACGAAAACGCCCCTGACAATGACGAAGCTGCTCCCCATGCCATGGAACACGCCAATCGGGCCGGAATCTCTCACTACTTGATTGAAATATCCCTCACAACACCAAAACCTCGTAGACCTTAACCAGGGGGGTCAAAATTTTGGGTATAACAGATTGCCCCCCGTCAACTGGACTTTGTAACGGATGTGAAAAGTCTGGTTGATGCTTGAGTGAAGCCCCAAAATTTTGGACTCCACAGAATCCTCCATGTTTGTGCGAAACCGGGTTGACTACGTCCAGCTATTCGGAGGCGCTAACTACCTAAGCCACAAAACATTGTCGAGCTGTTCTAAGGCGCTGACTACCTAAGCTACAAAGCATTGTCGAGCTGTTCTAAGGCGTTGACTACCTAAGCTACATAGCATTGTCGAGATGTTCTAAAGCGCTGACTACCTGTAATGAAATGATGCAATGTCAAGCGTTTCTAAGGCGTTGACTACCTAGGATGTGAAAACTGGATGGTATGCAAATGCAAGAATGCTGAAATGCTAATGCTAAGGATGCTAATGATGCTGATGCTGATGATGATGCTGATGATGTTGATGATGTTGATGATGCTGATGATGCTGATGATGCTGATGATGCTCGGATGCTTCTAGGGACCGAAACCCGTGCCGATGCTCCTGGCTGGACCCAATGTGGACTTATTGCCATTGCCCCCCAAGCCGGTGTGCAGGGATAACTCCTGGTAAAAACCCTGGGGACTTATTGCCTTTGCCCACCATTCGTTGATCCCAAAAAAAAAATAAGTTGACATCGCAAAATGAGGATTTATTGCCATCACCTTGCCAACTTTCTGTCGCCAGTCTTGTGACGCGTCTGGATAATGCAGCTAGGTCTTATGACGAGCCTATATGAATGAGAAGAATGCAATGTGTTTGATGAGAGTGGGTAAGCTAAAAGGTAATGCTAGGTCTTACTACGAGCCTAAGGAAATGCAACTAGGTCTTATGACGAGCCTAAAGGACGGTTCTAGGTCTTATGACGAGCCTAAGGAAGGATCTAGGTCTTATGACGAGCCTAAAGGTTGGATCTAGGTCTTATGACGAGCCTAAAGGATGGATCTAGGTCTTATGACGAGCCTAAAGATGGTTCTAGGTCTATGACTAGCCTAAAGGTTGGATCTAGGTCTTATGACGAGCCTAAAGGTGGGGTCTAGGTCTTATGAGCCTAAAGGATGGATCTAGGTCTTATGACGAGCCTAAAGGTAAGATCTAAGTGAAAGTGGGTCAAGTGTACGATGTGTCCAAAAGGATGTAGAAGGATTAGGGCTCAAGACGGGCCTGTGTGATATGAGGAGGGTTTGATCATTCGAGTTCCAGGTTTTTGGGCCTCAATCGGTATCATTGTTGCAATTGTTGGGACCAACAATTGCCCCCAGTATTTTTCCTTAAGGCAATCTGAGTTTTTTAGGATTTCATGGCAATCGATCGGAACGATCGATTGCCCCCGGTATTTTCTTTGATTAATTGCGCAAAAACAAGCCTCATTCTCACAAGGCCAGGGTTTATCTTGATGTGGTGCTTTCTGTCCTACACTCAAAGTGTTTAACGTTTGCAGTCGTGCTCTCCTTTTGGGTCAAGACATCTCAACCATTGAATTTGACATTTGTTCGATTTACACGTTCAACCTGTTACTTTCACGTGAGCGGATACACAACTACTAAGTCGGAAGTCTTTTAAACTTATAACGTGGCTACGGGGTGTGATGAATGACAACAGGACAATGGAGGAATGTTTAGGATATGTGGAGCTATAAGGGTGACCAAAGCTGCAACTTGCACCGTCTCTCGGATTTGCCTTCTTTGTCTTGAAGTCGTTTGGCTACTTCGTGATGACTTCGCTTATGAGCCTGGAACTCTGGATTTTTGAGTTGTTCCTTGCACCTTTTCTCCTTCTTCCAATTTTGGATTTCTTCAAGGCTTTTCAGGTTTGCCTTTCTTTGAATCTCTTTCCCTTCGGGGTTCTTGTGTTTCCCGGTTTTGAACTTTGAGAGCTGTTTTTGATGTTAGCTCGTTTGGATCCTGTGTCACTTTGGGACCATTTGCGGATCGTTTCGTCATGCTGGTAGCAGTTTTGCTTCTCTGGACTTGTGAAGTTGTTGTTCGGAAGTCGGGCTCCTTGCTTCCTTTGGTCACCAGGTCGGTTATTCATCATTGGCTGGCTTATTTTGTGGAGTTTGTAGTGTTGTAGAAGAGGATGTATACGAAAAGCTCGGCGGGGGTGCCTAGGGTGTAATGTCAGGGTTCACAAGCTTTTTAGCTGTGTGGTGCTATACCTAGGTGCTTCGTCATCCCTAATACTTGTGTATCCGCTCTTTGTTACTTTTCATAGGTTTAAGCGTAAATTTACAAATTATCCCCTTCGATCGGAGTCATGCCGTTTGCCTTACCTTAGAACGTGATCTCTCTGGAGTCATGTAAAAATGACTCGCTCGTTCGCTCTTGGTTTTTACCGCTCAAGGCACTCTCACGAAGTGTACACTCAGAGACTTGTTTGCACATTTAAACAAAAGAAATAAACATTATCATTCCTTAACTCAGATTGCCCCCAGTATTGTTGTAGGGTTTACTTGACGAACCTTAGAATGCCCAAATTACTTGTGGAGGGTGATTGCATGTGTGGTGGTAAACAATGGTGGTGAGTGGTGATGGGGTGATTGCTGAGTGATTTATTTTTTTGGCTTTTGGCGGCCGCGGTTTTGCTTTTTATGTATCAGGTGGAATAGCAAAAATAAAGTGATGTGATATATGTGGTGGCTGCAATGGAGGTGATGAATGTTTGGACGGGAAGTGGTTTTGTACAAGGCACATGAGAGCAAAAGCTCTGTTTCTAACGCCTAAGGTACACCCCACAAAGGAATTTCGCGCTAGGTGTCCGGACGACGGTTTAATTCACTCAGCCTAAAGAAGAAAGCACAGCTGCAAGGAACGAGAATCACTATTTATTAATGTTTCCTAGAGTGTTACAAAATGAAACAATGATTGACATGAGGACAAACCTAGCAATGAAAATATGCTTATGCATAGAACTTCTTGAGCTTATCCAAATTGACTAATCCCGGGAGCTCCTCCCCGGTACTAGCTAGAACTAAACTTGCAGCACCATATGAGAACAGTTGTCTCACCACGTATGGCCCCGACCATTTGGGTCTGAATTTCCCCCTCGGATCTGGTAGATCAGCCCTAAGTTGCTTTAGCACAAGATCACCCTCTTGAATTCCTCGTTGTTTGACTCGTTTGTTGAAAACTCGGGCCATTTGCTTCTGGTAGACTTGGATACATTCGAGGGCTCGCAACCTTTTCTCGTCCAAGAAAGCCAAACTGTCGAGCCTTTTCTCCTCCCACTCAGACTCGAGTATTTGCAGCTCGCTCATGACCCGTAGGGCCTTTATCTTCATCTCAATGGGCAGTACTGCCTCAGCCCCGTAAACCAGGGAATATAGAGTAACCCCAGTGGCTGTCTTTACTGATGTCCTGTAACCCCAAAGAGCCATCGGTAGCTTGAATGACCAATCCGGTAGGTATCGACTATCTTGGCTAGAATCCTTTTGATGGTCTTATTTGCCGCCTCAACGGCCCCGTTTGCCTGTGGGCGGTAGGGTGAGGAATGATGATGTCGGATTCCATATTTCCTCATGAGTTGCTCAGTTTCGGCCTTGAACTGAACGCCATTGTCTGTAACAATTTCGAAAGGCACACTATATCTGCAGATAATCTCACTTTCAATAAACCGTGCTGTCTGTTTGGCCCCCAATTGGGCAAAAGATTTAGCCTCTACCCACTTGCTGAAATAGTCAATCGCCACCAGGATATAACGATGGCCATTTGATGCCTTGGGATGTATTTCCCCGATGATATCAATTCCCCATGAAGCGAAGGGCCAAGGCGATGCCATATGATGTAAGGGGAGAGCTGGGAGGTGTTTTAAATCTGCATGGATTTGACACTTCTGGCATCTTTTGACGTACTGTTGACAGTCGTTTTCCATGGTTGTCCAATAGTATCCGTGTCTCAGAATCTTGCGTGCCAAGGTGTGCCCACTCATATGAGTCCCACATACTCCATCATGGACTTCGTCCATTGCCACTCTTGCCTCAATTTGTGAAAGGCACCTGTGAAGGGCCCCGGACGGCATCCTTTTGAACAGCCGTCCTGCCACTATCGTGTAGCCGAGAGCCAGTTTTCGAATTGCCAAACGATCTTGCTTGCTGGCGTCCTCTGGGTATACTCCATTTTCTACGAACTTCTTGATGTCCTGAAACCATGGTTCTTCGTCCACCAATATCGCATTTACTTGAAAAGAAGGTTCATGCCGAAGGGTTACTTGGAAAAGGATATGTTGCGCATCTTCTGGCATTTCAAGAGAAGAGGCGAGGGACGCCAGGGAATCTACAAAGGCATTATGTGATCTGGGAACATGGGCGAAGCTGATGTTTCTGAAGGCTTTTTCGAGCTGCACTAGATGGCGGTGATACGGCACTAGCTCATCTCTAACTTCCCCTCGTGTGTGATGTGACACACAACCAAGAAAGAATCGCCAAAGACTTCAATATCCACTACCCCCAAACCCAGTGCCGTCTCGAGGCCAAGGATGCAGGCTTCATATTCAGCCATATTGTTAGTTACTTTGTAGCCTAACTTGATAGAGGTTGGCAATCGCAAACCCTCCGGCGAGATGAGCAGAATACCCACTCCATAACCATTCTTATTGGCAGACCCATCAAAATATAATTTCCACATCCCTTTTTTTACTGTCATCACGTGTTCATCAGGAAAATCATCGTTGCAACACGACTCTTCAGCAATTGGATTATCAGCCAAGTGCTCCGCTATTACCGACCCCTTAATAGCTTTTTGCACGCAAAATTTGATGTCGAACTCTGACAACAAAAGGGACCACCGTGACAACCGGCCGGTTAGAACTGGTTTTTCTATCATGTACTTGATTGGATCCATCCGAGAGATCAAGTGAATTTCAACCCCTAACAAGTAATGTCGAAGTTTCTTTACTGCCCACACGAGTGCTGCGCAGGTTTTGTCGATAGAGGAGTACCGAGTCTCTGCATCCACCCATTTCTTGCTAAGGTAATAGATGGCGTATTCACGAGGTGGGTCACCCTGGTTCTGAGCCAACATAAGCCCCATGGAGAACTCATGGGCTGCCAAGTAGAGGATCAGAGGCTTCCCTTCGATCGGCGGCACCAAAACAAGTGGCTCCTGTAAATATTCTTTAATCCTCTCAAATACCTGTTGGCTTTGTTCATTCCATCTTCTCGGAGCATCCTTCTTCAAGAGTTTGAAGATTGGCTCACAAATTTCAGTCAGATTTTGGATGAAGCGACTGATGTACTACACCCGTCCCAGAAAGCTTCTAACCTCTTTTTCAGTTTTTGGTGGCCACATGTCCCTGATTGCTGCAACCTTGTCCGGGTCAACCTCAATGCCCTTTGGCGTTATCATGAAACCAAGCAACTTCCCACCAGTTACCCCAAAGCTACACTTTTCGGGTTCAGGCGCATCTTATATTGTCGGATGCGTTCAAAGAACTTTCTGAGGTTAACTAAATGATCGGTTCTCCGTTTAGCTTTCACAATCATGTCATCCACATAGACCTCAACTTCTTTATGCATCATGTCATGAAGGATTGTGGTTGCGGCTCTCTAATAAGTGGCACCCGCATTCTTCAGACCAAAAGGCATTACATTCCAACAATAAGTTCCCCACTGTGTGGTGAAAGATGTTTTGTCCTGATCTTTCCTCGCCATTCTTACCTGATTGTACCCGGAGAATCCATCCATGAATGAGAAAAGCTCATGCCCCGAAGCTCCGTCGACCATGACGTCAATGTGTGGTAATGGGAAGCTGTCTTTTGGGCTGGCCTTATTGAGGTCTCTATAATCAATGCAGACCCTGATTTTCCCATTTTTCTTCATTACCACAACAATATTGGCGAGCAGAGGGGATACTTGACAACTTTAATGAAACCGACCCGGAGCAGCTTTTCTATCTCCTCTTTTACCTTAACCTGCAGTTCTGGCTTCAAACGTCGCAACTTTTGAATCTTAGGTGCCACATCAGGATATGTCGGGATATGGTGTTCCGCTATTTCTGGGTCTATTCCTGGCATATCGGCATAACTCCAAGCAAAGACATCTTCAAATTCTCTAAGCAGACCTATCAGCTCATCTTTTTCATCTTTGCTCAAAGACACACCCAGTTTAACCATCCTGGGGCTATCAGATGTCCCCAGATTAACTTCGGTGGTGTCTTCTATTGGCTGTGCCTTAGGGACCTTTGTTTCCAGCTCACTCAAGATTCCCTCATCATCGAGCTCTATGGGAGCTTCCGGAGATTCACTACTGGCATGGTTAAATTCTTCAAGAGGGGCTTCTAGCGAATTGACCTGGGCTTCCAAACCTTCTATCACAAAAGCACGTCTCGCCTCAAGCCTCGTGAGGTCACTACTGAGATTTACCGGATTAGACATATCAAAGTCCCCGAGTTTGCCCCTGATTACCTGTTTTAATTTTCCCCTGGTTAGCAAAGGTTTGCGCAAGGGTCGGTGTCCATCAATATTCTAGGTTTGACAATGGCCTCACGGATCATACAGGTTCAACATGTCCTCACTTGACGTTCTAACCAACTTGGGTATGGATTGATCCGGAGAAGTGCTTGGGGCGCAGGCCCAGGTCACCACAAAGGAATAGGGCTTGCACGCTATTCTCTTTGGGTTTCCCCACTTTTTTCACATCACCTAAAGGTGTGCGTCTACGGTCGGGTCTTTGACTGACCAAACAATGGGCTAGGTAGGGTACTGCCAGGAAAATGCTTGGGGCTAAGGCCCAGGTATTAAAGGGGTGTGGTTAGACGACACCCTCCTCTTTTCCCCCATTTATTCACATCACCTAAAAGGTGTGAGTCCCTGACAGGGGACCCTCAAATGGGTCCCGGGGTGAAATTGGTTTGCGTGGACCCTCGCTCTCATATGATGCAAGGGTGCAAAAATTAAAGTGCGCACGAAAGTAAACAAACAGAGTAAATAAAGCCAAAAATAAACATTTTCAAGTTAAGCCCTCTTTCTTAAAATTAAACAAGTTAAAATTAAGGAGTTTATCCCCAGCAGAGTCACCAGTCTGTGAGCCTCGATTTTAAACCCCTATCCTATGTGGATTAAGTTGATTAGGATCTAATCGGGTTTTTGGTCCACTTATAACCTAAGATTAATAACTATGCCATATAACAATAATTATTAAAGCCTAAGCTAGCTCACTGGAACCTATTATGAGTCGTCACCTAATTTTAACCTAGAGTAAATCAGGAAAGGTAGAGTTCGGGTTCGGGGGCTTGGTATTCGACTTATTTAGGGTTCAATTACTTTCATTACCCTTCCTAGGTCGTTTTTCCTCTACTTGGTTTATTTACGGCTTATTACGAGTCGTTTTAACCTAAGTGCGCGAGCTTTTGTTTTTTTGTGTTTTTAGCATTTTTTGACAGAAAACTAAAGTGAAATTGAAAGATACCTAAACTAGGGTTTCAGAGGCAGAATTAGGTCGAATTTTGCTTACGTCCGTAGCCACGGACCCCATGTCCGAGACCACGGACCCCAGTTAACCTAATTATACAGAAGAGTCGAAATTAAAGGAAAACAAAAAATTGCAAAGTCCGGGGCCACGGACAGGCTGTCCGTGGGCCCGGACATTATTAGAAAACCTAAATTTTGAATTTTTTAAAATCCCGCCGCCGTCCGTGGGCGTCCGGGCTTACGAACAGGGAGTCCGGGACCCCGGACATGACGTCCGTGGGTGCGGACCGCCCTCGGACGGCGTTGAGGCTGTTCCCGAAGGTGTTTTTGGCTCAAATTTTATGGGTGTGTAGCCTGAAAGATGTACAAGACGTTAGTGATTGAAAGTTCTCAATTTGAATTCGAATTAAGCACGAAACTTGGTAAACAAGTTATTGGACAGAAGCTTAAACAAACAGCAATACAGAAGCGTAAAAAGGTTAGTTTGAACCCAAAATTTGACAGAGAGTTAATAAGGTCGTGGGGAATTAGAAAAGTAGAATTGTAACCTGTTTTACCTTCGAATTCAAGAGGATTCTTCACGTCGGGATTCTTCGGAGGCTCCGATGGTGCCGGTTCTGGATTGTGTTCGACCCGAGCTTCTGGTTGTGATTGTTGAAGGTGTTCTTCACGTTTTGGAGGTGGTTTGGTTGATGTTTGATGATTGATGATATTGTGGGAGTTGAAAAATATGTTTTGGTGTTGATTTTGGTGAGATTTCAGTGTTTGATTGTGGCTCTGGAGTTCAAAAACGTGGAGAGAGAGAGACGGCTGCCTTCTTTGAGAGTCTAGGGTTCTTGAGGTTATGAGATCCTGATTTTATCCAAAAACCTATCCCCTTATATAGACTTTCTTAAAGATAAAGAAAATCTAGTAAAAGTAAGATTTTTTGGTATTTTAATTAAAAGATTCCCAAAGGAATTTTGCTGTGAAATTTTAACCACATGTCAAGGATGGATATTATGAATTTTCTGAGGTGGAACCGAATTTTTTAAATGTTGGAATATTTTTAAATTGAATTTCCCGTCAGATTCAGTCAGAAATTGCTAGAAAATTATTGGAAATTCGAAAAATCAAAATTCCAACGCCATTATGCTTAAAATGCCATCCTCTATCATGGGTTAAAAATCAAAGCATTTCAAGCTGATTTGGCTTCCTTTGGAGGAGAGAGAAAGCCTATAGGAGGTCTTAGGAGCCTTAAAAATTACGAAAACGCCCCTGACAATGACGAAGCTGCTCCCCATGCCATGGAACACGCCAATCGGGCCGGAATCTCTCACTACTTGATTGAAATATCCCTCACAACACCAAAACCTCGTAGACCTTAACCAGGGGGGTCAAAATTTTGGGTATAACAGAAGGTAAGTGGGGCTGTATTTTATTTTAAAGGTGAGGCTGATCTGTGGTGGACTGGAGGAAGAGAGACTCAAAGGGAATCCGGGTTTTGGGTGGAATATGTTGAAAGATGCGATGAGGAAAAGATTTTATCCGGAGCATGTAAGGTTGCAAAAATATCAGGAATTTACTGGATTGAGGCAGCGGACAGATGATGTTAAAACTTATCATGATAAGTTTGTGGAGCTTGTTAGATTTGCTCCGCATGTGGTACCGATGAGACTGCTAAGGTTCAACGTTTCCTAGAGGGTTTAAATTGGGATTTACAAGAAGCTCTGAGTGTAATACCTATAACTACTTTACAAGAGGCGTACGATAAAGCTGCTAATCTTTATAGGGTACAACAGAGAAGGAATGAAGTACAAACGGGGTAGAAGTTAGACCAAGTGAGGGAGCCAGACCCAATTATCCGGGACGACGATTCAATGATAAAGGAACTAGATACTTTTATTGCAAGATTTGTGGAAGGAATCATCCAGGTGAAGATTGCGAAGGAAGGTTGGTAAAGTGTTTTAACTATGGGAAGCTGGGCCATAGGGCCTATGAGTGTAGGGTAAGAAGGATGGAAGGAGGTACTGATCAGGTAGCAAGACCTGCTGCAACTGGAAATCTCATCAACCAAAACAATCATGGCAACCAAGGAGGAGTACAGTTGAATAATCAAAATGGACAGAGGAATAATTATAATGGTCCAAGAGGTAACATGAGTGGACAAGGGAATAATCAAGGGAAGCAAATACAATACGGAAGTGGTAGTACCCCGGGAGGAGGCTATAAGAATCAGGGATATATCAATGTAATCAGCAAGACGGAGGCTGAATCTCAACAAGAAGGGGACATCATTACAGGTACTTTTTCCGTTCTTGGAACTAGTGCTAAAGTATTATTTGATTCCGGTGCAACCTGTTCTTTTATATCCTTTGAGTTCTTGAAGAAAGTAGAAGTAGTCCCCGATATAGAAGTTGAAATTTCTGTTTCTACACCTACGGGAAGAGTGGTAGGATGCACTAGGAAGATGGAAGGAGTAAAAATAACCATAGAGGGTAGAGAATTTGAGATGGATCTGGTAGAGTTTGATTTGAAGGATTTTGATATAATCTTAGGGATGGATTGGTTAAGTAAGCACAAGGGGCGCATAGATTGTGAAAAACAAAAGATTAGCTTATGTGGGAAGAAAGGAAAGAGAGTGTCGTACACATGCGAAGGAGCTAAGCAAAGGGTAAAAGTCCTACCTGCCTTAAAATTCTTAAAGGAGTTGCGAAAAGGAGAGCCAGTTTATTTGTGTTATGTTCAAGAGGAAAAATTGGCGCAAGAACAGAAGTCATCCGCACTTGAGGATCTTCCAGTAGTCAGGGAATTTCCAGATGTTTTTCCAGAAGAAATTCCTGGACTTCCACCCGACCGTGAGATTGAGTTTACTATTGATTTAGTACCAGGAACAGCTCCAATTTCTAAGCACCCTTATAGGATGGCCCCGAATGAGATGAATGAGTTAAAGAAACAGTTGGAGGAACTTCTAGGGAAAGGTTATATTCGACCGAGTGCTTCTCCGTGGGGAGCCCCAGTACTGTTTGTAAGAAAGAAAGATGGAACTTTGCGTCTTTGCATTGATTACAGGGAGTTAAATAACGTTACAATCAAGAATAAATATCCCTTGCCTAGGATTGATGATTTGTTCGACCAGCTACAAGGAGCTAAAGTATTTTCTAAGATCGATTTAAGGTCAGGCTATCATCAGTTAAAGATAGCAGAGAAGGACATACCAAAGACAGCCTTTCGAACGAGGTATGGACATTATGAATTTGTGGTGATGTCATTCGGGCTAACAAATGCGCCAGCAGTATTTATGGACTTAATGAATCGGGTTTTCAGCTAACTCCTGGATAAGTTTGTAGTGGTATTTATTGATGACATATTGGTGTACTCAAAGGATGAGGAGCAACATGCTGATCATCTGCGGCAAGTTCTACAAGTTTTAAGGAGAAGAAGCTGTATGCTAAATTATCTAAGTGTGATTTTTGGCTCAAGGAAGTATCGTTTCTAGGTCATGTGGTAACCGGTGATGGAATTTCGGTTGACCCAGCTAAAATTCAGGCTGTTAAGGATTGGCCCAGGCCAACGAATGTACGAGAAGTTAGAAGTTTTCTTGGGCTAGCTGGATACTATAGGAAGTTTGTTCAAGACTTCGCTAAAATTGCGAGACCGCTCACAAATCTGATGAAAAAGGAAGTGCGTTATAAGTGGGATGAGGATTGTGAAAAAGCTTTCCAGATTTTGAAAGAGAAGTTAACCACAGCACCAGTTCTTGCATTGCCCTGTGGTACAGACGGTTTTGAAGTATATAGTGACGCGTCTAAATATGGTTTAGGGTGTGTGCTGATGTAGAATGGCAAGGTCATTGCCTATGCCTCTCGACAGTTGAAGAGCTATGAGACCAGGTATCCTACTCATGATTTGGAACTTGCAGCTGTAGTTTTGCCTTGAAAATTTGGAGGCACAACTTGTATGGAAGTTCTTGTAAGATTTACACGGATCACAAGAGCTTGAAATATATTTTCACTCAAAAAGAGCTTAACATGAGGCAAAGGAGATGGTTGGAACTTATTAAGGATTATGATCTGGAGATTTTATACCATGAAGGCAAAGTCAACGTGGTGGCAGACGCTTTAAGTCGAAAGAGGAGTCACGAGGGAGAAGCTAATTAGATACTACATGATGAATTGGTACAAGATTTCAAAAGGTTGAACCTTGAGGTGGTAACAACGGGAGAGGTGGATAGAGAAATTTTGTCTAGTATGAACGTATTCCTCGACATTTACAAGGAAATTTTGCATCATCAGGAGGAGGATGAGAAACTACGAAAAGTAAAGGAAAAAGTGGAAAAAGGGGAAGCCCCAGATTTTAAGATTCATGACAATGGCAGTCTGGGATTTCGTGGAAGATGGTGTATACCAGATTCATGTGGCGATATTAAAAGAAAGTTGATGCAGGAAGCTCATAACTCTGCGTATTCCATACATCCGGGAGGAAATAAGTTGTATAAAGATTTGAAGAAAGGGTTTTGGTGGTCAGGCATGAAAAAGGAGGTAGCTGAGCATGTGTCGAACTGTCTAACATGTCAAAAAGTTAAATTTGAGCATAAGAAAACAAAAGGCATGTTGCAATCATTGGATATACCCAAGTGGAAATGGGATTCGATATCTATGGATTTCATAGTGGGATTACCACCGACCAGAGGTGGGATGGATCAGATTTGGGTGATTGTGGATCGGTTGACCAAGACTACTAGACTAATTCCAATGAAAAGTACTTGGTCTATGGAACAGCTGGTGGAAGCATATATTAGAAATGTGGTTAAGTATCACGGAGTCCCTACGGAAATTATTTCGGATAGATATTCTAGGTTTGTCTCAAGATTTTGGCAGCAATTTCAAAAAGCCATGGGAACAAAATTGAGCCTTAGTACAGCTTACCACCCACAGACTGATGGGCAGACGGAGAGAACTATTCAAACATTGGAGGATATGTTGCGGGCTTGTGCGATGGATTATCAAGGGTCATGGAGTGACAAGTTGCACTTGATTGAATTTTCTTATAACAACAGTTACCACTCAAGTATCCATATGGCCCCGTATGAAGCCTTATATGGTAGAAAGTGTCGTACTCCGTTGTGTTGGAATGATGCGCAGGAGGTGGTTTGGGTTGGGCCTGAGTTAACAGAGGAGATGGCTCAACAGGTTAAGAACATTCGGCAGAGATTGAAAGCCGCACAAGATAGGCAAAAGTCTTATGCTGATTTGCATAGAAGGCCAGTTGAGTTCAATGTGGGGGACAAGGTATTTCTGAAGGTTTCACCCACTAAGAGCGTGGTACGATTTGGCAAGAAAGGAAAACTTGCTCCTAAGTACATCAGTCCGTATGAAATGTTGGAAAAGGTTGGAAATTTGGCTTACCGATTAGCTTTGCCGATGAACTTGGATAGGGTCCACAATGTGTTTCACGTATCACAATTGAAATGGTACGTTCCAGACGAATCACATGTGTTGCAACCGAACGAGGTAGAAGTTGCACCTAATTTGACTTATGAGGAACACCCAATTAAAATTTTGGATCGTAAGACAAGGGAGACCCAAGGGAAGTCTGTGGATTTGGTTAAAGTTTTATGGACTCACCATGGAGTTCAAGAAGCTACATGGGAACTAGAGAGCAAGATGAGAACTCAACACCCAAAACTCTTTGATTAAGGTCAGCAATTAAAGTTTCAGGAGAAACTTTCTTTTTACGGGGGAGAGTCGTATGGTAAGTGGTGAATGATTATTAATGTTTGTGAATGTTTGTGATTGTGAATGTTGTTGGTGCTAAAAATGGTTGGTAATACTTGAATGTTATTTTAGGAATTGTTTCTTCAACGATTTCATATATGTGGTATCGTTGAATTTGTGGATGGTTTATATTGTGTGATTGGTGTGTCTGAGGTTTTGTGTGATGTTGCTGAATCGTTTGTGGTTGATGAGGTTAACTAAGAATTATTGTGTGGAGTATTGTTTTAATTTCTTGGAGTATGTGACTGTATTGTTTGGTGTGATGAATTTAGCTTCGAGGACGAAGCTTTGTTTAACGGGGGGAGGATGTAATACCCCAAATTTCTTAAACTGTGATTAAGGTCTTATTTAATTGTAAACCTTAGGAAACCCTAATTTCTAAAGATGGAGAAGGTTATAATTAGTTGGAGGTGCTTGGTGAACATTAGGAACTCTAGTTCCCGGAGTATCACCCGGTAAACCTTAGTTTCACAAGATTTCTGAAATTCCCGAAAATTACTAAATTCCTCAGGAACTGAGAGTGGGTATCAACCTTAGGAAGTGTGTTAGATACTTTTGAGAGTGTTTTTGTAACACCCCATCCAACAATAACACACTTACAATAAACTGCAGCAGAAAAACAACCTCATCACATTACTTATCTCGTTGGTGTTACACGCCGTTAGCCACCCACGTGGCTAACAAGGCTAATACATACACATTGTACCGGTCTGATGGGCTAAATTCCCAAGCGATACACATTACTATCCTTTCCATTAATCACAACAACACATACACCTTCCAACTATACCGAGTATTTATAAAAATGCCGATAACAATCTCGGTTTACTACACCTACTGTATATATACAACATGAACGATTACCCATGTACAACGACTACCCGTCCTACTCTCGAACGGCTTCCAGCTCCTTGTACCTGAAATAGGAAAAGAAGAGAAAGGGTGGCCCCCAAGGGGCTCAGCACCTTTGCTGGTATGGTAATCCCGCAGCCCACATGCTACCGGGCCACGCACAACTAATTGTCGTCTTAGCATGCGGTTGAATATTTTAAAATACAGCAACTGTAAACACAAACAAATAACCATTTCGCCTCAACGGGCTCAACAAACGGATGATATCCTCACTTAATAAGTCATCATGGTATTCATTTCCCTAGAGTGTTCCTCCTCCAATGGAGCTACTTCCTTAATAGACGGACACTTACCCTTAAATCAGGTTATCCTAAACGCCTCTTATCACAAACTGGGAATCATATCCATGATCCACACACTCCACATTATACAACCATATAACATACACTACATAAACACCTAACAACACTTTGCACGTTTCCACGTGCACAACATAATACCGCAATAGAATTGCATCACAACAAAATACATAACATAACGGGAATGGCTCTCTTTGGAACCGACCCAAACATAGTTAGTTCACTGGGAGAGCCTAGAGGATGCTGTCAAACTCATGCTAAGCTCGTTTACATAACTCGTTACCGTTCTGTTAGGCGAACGAATAACTTAACATAAAGATGGATCGGGTTAGTGACCCGAACACAACATACATAATCCACAACAGACGTGAGTCAAGAGCCTTGGTTAAACTCAGGGGTGATCGAAGACCAATGAAGGAAGACAATCAACAGAGAGGAAGCTGAAGAGAAACAGTTTACAACAACTCCCAAACAACGCGCGACCGGAACAACCGGATTCCTCACCCCCCCCATAATAATAAATATTCACAGTTAAAGACTCCGCTGTGGAACCTAGCACATCAGCACACAATACAGTATTACAACTGGTTAATCACGCAAAGGAGGGTCATACACTTACAGCAACATCACACAACTAACTCACGCATAGCCGTGGTTAGAACGTTCCTTAGGTCGGAAACGTTATTACCGGATACCGTTCTCTTACGTTTACCTAATAGTGGTTAACTAGCCCTTCAAGCGCATTTGAGGTTACCGGTATCGGCACGTAAACACACAATAACAATAACGACTGTAAAACTCGTTTCATGATTTATCTCATAACGTGGCAAACATACAGAAAAACACATTGGCATACAGCCGGTGTAATCCGGTAGGACACAGTTGCAAGAGAAAACCATACCTGTCACCGGAGTCCACTTATCAGTCCACTAACGTTCCTCGAGCAATTCTCGAACAACTGATACATTACATGTATTTATTAACATCGGGGTAGCACGATCATTAATGTCTAATGCTTATAACTTTTCCCGTTAACTTAGTTACATAACTTAACATTTTTAACTTGTTTTACTCTCACATTCAATACAACTTTTCACCACTAATTGTCATTAAAAATCACCTAACATGTCCTTAACAACCTTATAACATCATTACCTATCAATCCCCATCATTACAACCATTTCCATACCTTAAACAAATGTTTTGGCCCATACAACACCTTGTCCGAATTGTGTCCGAACCTCCAAGTTCGGACGCAGCCGCGACCTAATACTGAAACCCATACACACGTCTGAACTTGTGTCCGGACTTCCCAAGTCGGACACAGTTCGAGAGTAAATCCCAGATAGAAACAGTCACGTCCGAACTTGTGTCGGAACTTCCAAGTCGGACATAGTTCGAGAGTGAGAAAATCCTTTACCCAACAGAGCCTGTCCGAACTTCCATGTCCGGACGGAAGTTCGGACACGGCAAAACATTCAATTTCCAAGTCTTTAAACACTTAACCAAATTCCTCCAAAGCTTCCAAAACTTATAGTATCTTCTCCTTAGGTTTCTAAGTGATGTTTCATGCCTATCTAACCATTATACAGGACATATCTTCCACACAAACATCATCAATCCAAACATCCTTTCTTACAAAACAAAATCCTCTTTTCACAACTTCTTGAATTCCTTTCTCAAAACCTTATCTAAACATCATTTATTCTTGGATACCAACATTATCTAAACCTTAAAAAACTTCTCCAAGACTTAAATACATTCTCAAAACACACCTGAATTCCTAGAACTTCCAAGATAGCACCTAAATCCTTGTAACACCTTAATGCAGTTTTCTTCCTTAGTGAAACATTACTCATTCCTACAATTCCTAGTTCCCCAAGTTCATTCAAGCACTTAAAACTCCTTATACATTTTACAAATTTTGCCATGGGTTCTCTAGCACATCCTCATTCCAAGGCTAGTTTTCACCATTAAACACTCAAGAACACCTAAATCCATCAAGAACACCATCACACACAAGACTTCACCAAACTTACACTACATCACAATATAGTGCATAACTTAAATGCTTGGCACTTAGGCCCTTAAATAGCATTGCTCTTAGGCCCTTAAATAGCATGGCTCTTGGCCCTAAATGCTTCAACCTTAAAACAACTGAATTTCCACAATATATAAGCCTTGACCTGCAATACAACCAACAAGACATATGTCCTTTTACTGTATCCTGAGAACATTTTCCTAAGTCATGTACCATTAGCTCTTTAGGTAGTTTTAACAAGCATTATTAGCTCTTTCTACTAAGGCATTAAACCACATTGAGATAGCATATTTACCTCTTTTCCACTCAAACTTCTTTCTTGTTTCCTCTTAAAACCGGTAAGGCATTTCTTTCCTTGTCAACTACTAAACAATATACCAATATTGAAATGAGTATATAAGCTTTATGCTTCATCTCATTGTAAACCCTAGGTTTACATTATTTCAAAAACATTAAGGTAGTTGTTTTACCTTGATCTTTGAAGGGAGTTTGAATATCTATGAAGAGAGGACTCCACCTAGTCCATAAGAGATTGGAATGAAGCTAGAACAAAGTCACACAAAGAGCTCCATCAATGAGTATTTTCGGTCACACACAAAACATGGAGGGAAACTTGATTTTTCTTTGAGATTCCTTACCTAGAAGCAAAGGAGATCAATAATATGTGGAAAGACAAGCTCAAGCTCCTTCAATGGTGGAACTCCATGGCACCGAAATGGGGCTTTTTAAGTTTTGAAAGGATAGAATTGAAGAGCTTGATGAGACAAAGAGAATGGTGGTGTTTGTTTTTGATTTGGATAAGTGAGTTAGATTTTACAAGGGTTCAAAGGTGGACTTCCATGGTGGTGGTGCTGTATTAACGTGAGAACAGAAAGAAGAGAGGTAGAAGAGAGCTTAGCAGCCGTGTGAAATGAAGGAGGAAAGGAGAAATGAGATTGGTTTTTCTTTTGAAGATATTTATAACTTAAAGCAAATAGTAACCTATGAGTCACCTTTATTTACTTAACAAGTTAACATGTTTGGTGACTCATTACTACAAAAACCGGCCCCCTTTATATCATTAAGGGTATTATAGTCTTTGTTGGTCAATTTAATTACTTATAACAACATATGTTACAACTAGCTTATAAAAATCACTATTCACAAAAACAAGGCACATAGAAGTGAAATTTTTGATTTCCCATTGATATAGACTTCCAAATGTGATACTATATAGTACACATGTTAATTAAAGAGTAATTATGGACATTTAGCCATTCAAAACTCATTTACAAGACAATTTTTCAAAAACGTGCTTTAAGACTCCTTAAAGCACATTTTGTGTTTTAACTTGTTTTCAAGCTTGGTTTTCTTTGGTAATTGATTTAATATGTTCATTAACATATTTATAAAGTATAGGTATGACCATTAGGTCTTATACACATTTATCCCAAGCTTAGAGCACATTTTAGCCCATATTGACCTTAAGGTATTTTCTTGTGTTTTGTTTGGTTTTATTGTCTACCAAGGTTTCCTGAGGACTTGATTAGCCTTATAAAATCATAATTAAATATTATTAAGTCTTGGTAGGCTCTTTGGGTCCTAACCATTTCACTCATAGCTTAGAGCATGTTTTTGCTCAAACTGTATCTTAGTGCTTTACTGCATTTACTATGGTTTAAATTGTACACTGATGTTCCTAAGGCACTTTTTAGCCTTTACATACCATAGTTTAATATTTAAACCACATATCAAGGTTTGGGGTATTTCAATCTACCCCCCTTAAAAGAACTTCGTCCTCGAAGTTCACACTTCCCACACATCATTAGATTAGAATACGGGGATTACTTATAGCCATAAAACTTCCATAACCAAACACACTTTACATCACAACCTCGGACTTAATGGTCCGGGCAACACATTCCCATCACACATAACATAACATATTCACATGATAACCTCGGACTCAATGGTCCGGGTATCTTAACAACACTTACACATACATAACAACCCCTTTGACTCACTGGTCTTGGGTAACATAACAACATTTAGACACATAGGTCCCGATAACATAACAGCCTTTAGACACATAGGTCTATGTAACACAACACATTTAGACTCGTAGGTCTTGATAACATACACTTTTGGAATTCAAGGTCAAAATAACATTTATTACACATACCACACAACATGTCATAGCATGTATAGCAATCAAAAATATCCTTTATATACACTGTGATCCCGCAGAACCCGGTCGCGATGGACACCTTCCGTCCCCGTGCCTTTGGGAGGTCAAAACAATCACTTAGATTTAAAATTTCCTTATGAGGTTAAGTAAGAGAACTTTAATTATGTAAAGTATCTATCAACGTTTTATAAATACCAATTGAAAATCCTTTTTGAAAACACACACAACTCCAAGTCCAACTTAAGCTCTTTGCTTCTTTTCTTAGCGTGGTTAATTATGACCACTTATAGGGAGCTTCAAGAATCATTCAACCCTAATGTGATCAGCATCAGTGTCGAACTATCCTTCCACCCCAATTTGTGTTCGGCTTCCCTTGATCACATGCAAATCAAGTTCCACCTCCCAGTTCATTTTCCAGCATCAATTAAATCACTCATTTCCAATTTTCTATCTTTTTAATCACTCTAGTCATGATCATAACATCTCCAAGGGATAGAACTCCGCCTATCAGTTATTTCCATTCACTTTAATGTTGTTACCTAGGGAATCTCATTCTCACTAGGTTCTATGTCGGTATCATACCCTTTCATGAATCACTATATAGTATATATATACATATATATTTTATCAAAATACAACACACCATTTCACATTTATACACTGTCGGGGCTTTTGTTCCCCCGGGAGTTTCTCTACTCCCCACACTTGTACTATCACACACAACTGTTAACAAATACACACACTTATCACAATGGTATTCGCATCTTCTGTGCGCAATTACCAAAATTAAACCATGAATGAATGTGTATGTTTACGTAACACACACACCAATCATCAAACAATAATATAATTTTGTGCTATGCACAATATAAGTCACATACACTACGTACACTTGTACGGTAATATACACTAAGTGGTTTTGCGCTCTACCCCCCCCCCCTTAAAAGGGATTACGCCCACGTAATCAATCACTAAACATTGGCTTAAATGTTCTGCCGTCGTGAAGTATTTTAACTTTCACGCGGTCTATTATACAATGGATTCTGATTAGAGGATCTTGACCATATTGGCGGTTTAGTTCCTAAACCAAGAATTCTCATTGGAGTTCGCTTAAACTCTTAGTCGGTTTCGATTCTGGCCTGGTAGGCTTCTAGGCGTTAATAATTAGCCATTCACTCATGTTCACCAGGCACATTCAACACTTGAATCACTGGCTCACTAGTTCCTGCTGCGAAACTCTAATAACTGTAGAGCTTAATTGCCCCATTTGTTATTCTTACTGTATTGTACATCCCCAATTGTCACCTTCATCTTGGTAACAATGGTTTCTCAACCGACGTGGTATCTCTTACCGTTAGCGAATTCGGTGAGTTATACACTTTCTATCCACTTCCATAACAATTTACTGTGTATACCACTATGTATTTCACAATGATTGACTTGTTCCCTTCCGACTTACTGTCGGTTGAGATTGAGCTACTACCTAGTGTGTAGTGCTCTCTCAGCTATTTCCAACATTTGGGGTATATTCCATACCGATATTTGACAGTTAGTGCTACTGTAGTCACTTACTGTTAATCATGCCTCCACATTTGGTCTTGTACAAGTACTTTCTATAGGTGCGGCCTTGCATTTCCTATGCATCGGCCATTATAACATTATTCCTCCATAATTAACATGTTTCCAATTCCTAGCTATCCCACTCGATCATTACTGCGCAAGTGCAATACCAAAACACTCAGTCATACAGAGTGCAGAGGCGTAAACTCTTGACAGTAAATCTCTTATGCGATTCGCCATGGAATTCACACTGAGTTTCCTTATCACATAGTACCGACCATTGGCTTATTGCCCAGTCTGTGTATCATCACTTGCTTGCATGTCCATTGAGTTTAACTCATAACGGGTCTTATCTGCCACATCATTATTCAACAACACTTATACAACGGTCGCTTACTGCGCACCGTGCTTATTGTATAACACTAACTTACATGGTATTTATTGTCACATTAACTTCCACACATATACTTACATCATTCGTATTATGGTTCATCACTCATTTGGATGGCTACCGAATGCTCCTTGAGCATCGATCATTCGAGTCATAAGCCGGCATTATTCAGCTCGGTGTTTCACTTTATACACACATGTTACTAAGCTAACTGCTCTCTTTCAATAACAATATGGTCAATCCTTAAATATTTCTTGGGCTTGATACACAACTACCGCTCCTGCGGTCTCACAATATCGAGAGGTATCCCCACTCTTAATGCAGTGGTTCGTTTACCACTCTGTTCACTTATACAACATAAACTTCTACAATCAATTGAATTTATATAACATATCTTGCTTATGGCTTATGAGCCTTGTTTGCCTTGAGCTGGGCTCATTGTAGGCTGTCCACACATATGTACTTCTCTGTACAACATTACATGGTTCGGATATTATATTGAGCTCCATGACAAGGTCGTTACATCACGTTTCCTTTCATGGGATGTCCCTTAGGATTGTCAGTCCGTCTCCTGACAACTTATGTCTAAACTGGGTGTTGGTTTCAACCCTTGTGTTTCTGTCATGTCATTTCGAGCAACAATTGTTGATGTGAACACCCTTTAAGGATTGCTCCTGGGTGTTACTAAGTTATGCCTTTACATTTAGTTCACACTCATTGATACATTCAGTTAGCCACGCCTTTTTGCGTTCTCAACTGGTTATTATCTTCTTCTGTGAAGATCAACATTTCCTGATAGTGTAGGTACTCATTCGGGAGTTTCATCCCGTTCATTGCATTAATGTGTCCACATTAGGCATCTGCCTTGCCATGCACAGGCTGGGTCTCCGTTCCAGCTATCATGTTTATCCCTAGGGATCCTTAAGACATATGTGATGTCTCTACATAACAGTTAGTGCACTTCGCACCTCCTGACTCTTAAACATTTCTTTGAAAATGAATTCACTAATTCCTTTAGTCTAGTTATCTTAACTGAGTTCCTTAACTTCAACTACTCCTTGTAATCCTTAGCTCTTGTTTGACTTATGCTGCTGACCGTAGTACGGAGTCGACTACTTCCCGTGTTTCGGACTCCACTCGTATACATATGTGGGGTACCATAATGATACATTGCTACTTACCCAACTAACCCATAAGTAGGTCTGCCAGGCCCACAAGCTCCTATCGGAGTGCGGTCGTCCCACAATTCAGTTGGTACACTCGTAGTGTCAGTCACACGCCTAGGTGAAGTATTCTGTTGTCAACTCCCTTATATTGTCCCCTGACAATATGCGTCCCGTGCTTCCCGAACTTAATCGAGGGAAAGTTTATCCACTGTTGTATCTTTATCAACTGCCCTTGGGTTTTTACTGGTTTGGTTTAAAAGAAGGTTAGAAAGAAGTGTTGGTTTGAAAGAAAATTTGGTTTTGAAAAGAAAAGGGTTTGAATAAATCTGGGTTGAAAGAAGAATTCTCATGGTTTCACAACATCTTCTTACCTTAACCAAGTCTAGCTTCTTGCTGACTGGTGTACTTCCAATTACAGGGGTTAGGCTAACAGGCCCTTCCACTGTTATGACGATCACATTTAACTTTCTAGTACTTTACTAAGTACTTTGTAGTGGTTATAAATTTCCCGAACAGCCCTGTTATAGCAGCACTTGCTATGGCAAGTGCGCCATGCTAACTGGCTATCGGTTTAACACATACCGGTTATGGTATTGTTTTTACCCATACTGTCATCAGTGGCCTTGTTGGCCCTCACTGACCTTACTGTCTTGATAATAACTCCTCTAGGTGACTTCTCACTGTCTTCACATGATAATCATTAACTAGGGTGTTTCCCATTCTGGGAGACCCACTCTTTTTCTTAGTATTGTATCCACTTTGTAGCCCGTTCCACGTGTTTGGGCACTACGTTGTAGTTCCCTTGTCGGTTGGTATACTTGGTGTCATTTATCAACTGTGGTCCCGTAGACACTCGTCTCGGGTCGTATTAATCCATTTCTTGCCTGTTGCACGGTTGGTGCGTTGCAAGCTGGTTATCGTCGACTGCTCGGCATGTCGACCCAGGTTGCTGGAAATTCTATTCTTCTATACACAAGATTCTTCATTCTTCGCTATTAAATGTGGTTAACATTGTTTAGATGGAGACCGTCTCCGGGATTCCCAGTTTTCGGGATCTACCGTGTGACAAGTTCTCCGTACCTTTAGAGGTACTTAATAACAGCCAGATCGGGTATTCCCGAGTAAGAGAGGACTTCCATTTCTCTGGCGTTCTTTCCCAAGTTATAAAACTGGGGTTGTGGAGGGCGGGATGGATATGTAGGTTTCCAGTACACACTGGTAAGTCCTAACTAGCGCATCTCTCACGCTATCACTCAACCCTTAACCCAAGGTACTAAAATCCTAACTCGGTACTTCCTAAGCTCGGTAATTCAGTCATCAGAGCGATACTTCGCTCTGATACCACTTTTTGTAACACCCCATCCAACAATAACACACTTACAATAAACTGCAGCGGAAAAACAACCTCATCACATTACTTATCTGGTTGTTTACACGCCGTTAGCCACCCACGTGGCTAACAAGGCTAATACATACACATTGTACCGGTCTGATGGGCTAAATTCCCGAGCGACTACACATTACTATCCCTTTCCATTAATCACAACAACAACATACACCTTCCAACTATACCGAGTATTTATAACTAATGCCGATAACAATCTCGGTCTTACTACACCTACTGTATATATACAACATGAACGATTACCCATGTACAACGACTACCCCGTCCTACTCTCGAACGGCTTCCAGCTCCTTGTACCTGAAATAGGAAAAGAAGAGAAAGGGTGGCCCCCAAGGGGCTCAGCACCTTTGCTGGTATGGTAATCCCGTAGCCCACATGCTACCGGGCCACGCACAACTAATTGTCGTCTTAGCATGCGGTTGAATATTTTTAAATCATACATGCAACTGTAAACACACAACACATAACCATTTCGCCTCAACGGGCTCAACAAACGGATGATATATCCTCACTTAATAAGTCACTCATGGTATTCATTATCCCTAGAGTGTTCCTCCTCCAATGGAGCTACTTCCTTAATAGACGACACTTACCCTTAAATCGGGTTATCCTTAAACGCCTCTTATCACAAACTGGGAATCATATCCATGATCCACACACTCCACATTATACAACCATATAACATACACTACATACAACACCTAACAACACTTTGCACGTTTCCACGTGCACAACATAATACCGCAATAGATATTGCATCACAACAAAATACATAACATAACGGGAATGGCTCTCTTTGGAACCGACCCAAACATAGTTAGTTCACTGGGAGAGCCTAGAGGATGCTGTCAAACTCATGCTAAGCTCGTTTACATAACTCGTTACCGTTCTGTTAGGCGAACGAATAACTTAACATAAAGATGGATCGGGTTTAGTGACCCGAACACAACATACATAATCCCCAACAGACGTGAGTCAAGAGCCTTGGTTAAGCTCAGGGGTGATCGAAGACCAATGAAGGAAGACAATCAACAGAGAGGAAGCTGAAGAAACTGTATACAACAACTCCCAAACAACGCGCGACCGGAACAACCGGATTCCTCACCCCCCCCCCCCCCCATAATATATAAATATTCACAGTTAAAGACTCCGCTGTGGAACCTAGCACATCAGCACACAATACAGTATTACAACTGAGTTAATCACGCAAAGGAGGGTCATACACTTACAACAGCAACATCACACAACTAACTCACGCATGCCGTGGTTAGAACGTTCCTTAGGTCGGAAACGTTATTACCGGATACCGTTCTCTTACGTTTACCTAATAGTGGTTAACTAGCCCTTCAAGCGCATTTGAGGTTACCGGTATCGGCACGTAAACACACAATAACAATAACGACTGTAAACTCGTTTCATGATTTATCTCATAACGTGGCAAACATACAGAAAAACACATTGGCATACAAGCCGATGTAATCCGGTAGGACACAGGTTGCAAGAAAACCATACCTGTCACCAGAGTCCACTTTATCACGTCCACTAACGTTCCTCGAGCAATTCTCGAACAACTGATAACATTACATGTACTTTTATTAACATCGGGGTAGCACGATCATTTAATGTCTAATGCTTATAACTTTTCCCCGTTAACTTAGTTACATAACTTAACATTTTTAACTTGTTTTACTCTCACATTCTAATACAACTTTTCACCCACTTAATTGTCATTAAAACTCACCTAACATGTCCTTAACAACCTTATAACATCATTACCTATCAATCCCCATCATTACACACCCATTTCCATACCTTAAACAAATGTTTTGGCCCATACAACACCTTGTCCGAACTTGTGTCCGAACCTCCAAGTTCGGACGCAAGCCGCGACCTAATACTGAAACCCATACACACGTCCGAACTTGTGTCCGGACTTCCCAAGTTCGGACACAGTTCGAGAGTAAATCCCAGATAGAAACAGTCACGTCCAAACTTGTGTCCGGACTTCCCAAGTTCGGACACAGTTCGAGAGTGAGAAAATCCTTTACCCAACAGAGCCTGTCCGAACTTCCATGTCCGGACGGAAGTTCGGACACGGCAAAACATTCAATTTCCAAGTCTTTAAACACTTAACCAAATTCCTCCAAAGCTTCCAACACTTATAGTATCTTCTCCTTAGGTTTCTAAGTGATGTTTCATGCCTATTCTAACCATTATACCAGGACATATCTTCCACACAAACATCATCATCCAAACATCCTTTCTTACAAAACAAAATCCTTTTTCACAACTTCTTGAATTCCTTTCTCAAACCTTATCTAAACATCATTTATTCCTTGGATACCAACATTACCTAAACCTTAAACAAACTTCTCCAAGACTTAAATACATTCTCAAAACACACCTTGAATTCCTAGAACTTCCAAGATAGCACCTAAATCCTTGTAACACCTTAATGCACGTTTTCTTCCTTAGTGAAACATTTACTCATTCCTAACAATTCCTAGTTCACCCAAGTTCATTCAAGCACTTAAAACTCCTTATACATTTTACAAATTTTGCCATGGGTTCTCTTAGCACATCCTCATTCCAAGGCTCATAGTTTTCACCATTAAACACTCAAGAACACCTAAATCCATCAAGAACACCATCACACACAAGACTTCACCAAACTTACACTACATCACAATATAGTGCATAACTTAAATTGCTTGGCACTTAGGCCCTTAAATAGCATGGCTCTTAGGCCCTTAAATAGCATGGCTCTTAGGCCCTTAAATTGCTTAAACCTTAAACACTGAATTTCCACAATATATAAGCCTTTGACCTGCAAATACAACCAACAAGACATATGTCCTTTTACTAGTCTCCTTGAGAACATTTTCCTAAGTCATGTACCATTAGCTCTTTAGGTAGTTTTAACAAGCATTATTAGCTCTTTTCTACTAAGGCATTAAACCACATTGAGATAGCATATTTACCTCTTTTCCACTCAAACTTCTTTCTTGTTTCCTCTTAAAACCGGTAAGGCATTTCTTTCCTTGTCAACTACTAACAATATACCAATATTGAAATGAGTATATAAGCTTTATGCTTCATCTCATTGTAAACCCTAGGTTTACATTATTTCAAAAACATTAAGGTAGTTGTTTTACCTTGATCTTTGAAGGGAGTTTGAATATCTATGAAGAGAGGACTCCACCTAGTCCATAAGAGATTGGAATGAAGCTAGAACAAAGTCACCAAAGAGCTCCATCAATGAGTATTTTCGGTCACACACAAAATGGAGGAAACTTGATTTTTCTTTGAGATTCCTTACCTAGAAGCAAAGGAGATCAATAATATGTGGAAAGACAAGCTCAAGCTCCTTCAATGGTGGAACTCCATGGCACCGAAATGGGGCTTTTGAAGTTTTGAAAGGATAGAATTGAAGAGCTTGATGAGACAAAGAGAATGGTGGTGTTTGTTTTTATTTGGATAAGTGAGTTAGATTTTACAAGGGTTCAAAGGTGGACTTCCATGGTGGTGGTGCTGTATTAATGAGAACAGAAAGAAGAGAGGTAGAAGAGAGCTTAGCAGCCGTGTGAAATGAAGGAGGAAAGAAAAGAGATTGGTTTTGCTTTTGAAGATATTTATAACTTAAAGCAAATAGTAACCTATGAGTCACCTTTATTTACTTAACAAGTTAACATGTTTGGGGACTCATTACTACAAAAACCCCGGCCCCCTTTATATCATTAATGGTATATATAGTCTTTGTTGGTCAATTTAATTACTTATAACAACATATGTTACAACTAGCTTATAAAATCACTATTCACAAAAACAAGGCACATAGAAGTGAAATTTTTGATTTCCCATTGATATAGACTTCCAAATGTGATACTATATAGTACACATGTTAATTAAAGAGTATATGACATTTAGCCATTCAAAACTCATTTACAAGACAATTTTTCAAAAACGTGCTTTAAGACTCCTTAAAGCACATTTTGTTTTTAACTTGTTTTCAAGCTTGGTTTCCTTTGGTAATTGATTTAATATGTCATTAACATATTTATAAATTAGGTATGACCATTAGGTCTTATACACATTTATCCCAAGCTTAGAGCACATTTTAGCCCATATTGACCTTAAGGTATTTTCTTGTGTTTTGTTTGGTTTTATTGTCTACCAAGGTTTCCTGAGGACTTGATTAGCCTTATAAATCATAATTAAAATTATTAAGTCTTGGTAGGCTCTTTGGGTCCTAACCATTTCACTCATAGCTTAGAGCATGTTTTTGCTCAAACTGTATCTTAGTGCTTTACTGCATTTACTATGGTTTAAATTGTACACTGATGTTCCTAAGGCACTTTTTAGCCTTTACATACCATAGTTTAATATTTAAACCACATATCAAGGTTTGGGGTATTTCAATCTACCCCCCTTAAAAGAACTTCGTCCTCGAAGTTCACACTTCCCACACATCATTAGATTAGAATACGGGGATTACTTATAGCCATAAAACTTCCATAACCAAACACACTTTACATCACAACCTCGGACTTAATGGTCCGGGCAACACATTCCCATCACACATAACATAACATATTCACATGATAACCTCGGACTCAATGGTCCGGGTATCTTAACAACACTTACACATACATAACAACCCCTTACTCACTGGTCTTGGGTAACATAACAACATTTAGACACATAGGTCCCGATAACATAACAGCCTTTAGACACATAGGTCTATGTAACACAACACATTTAGACTCGTAGGTCTTGATAACATACACTTTTGGAATTCAAGGTCAAAATAACATTTATTACACATACCACACAACATGTCATAGCATGTATAGCAATCAAAAATATCCTTTATATACACTGTGATCCCGCAGAACCCGGTCGCGATGGACACCTTCCGTCCCCGTGCCTTTGGGAGGTCAAAACAATCACTTAGATTTAAAATTTCCTTATGAGGTTAAGTAAGAGAACTTTAATTATGTAAAGTATCTATCAACGTTTTATAAATACCAATTGAAAATCCTTTTTGAAAACACACAAAACTCCAAGTCCAACTTAAGCTCTTTGCTTCTTTTCTTAGCGTGGTTAATTATGACCACTTATAGGGAGCTTCAAGAATCATTCAACCCTAATGTGATCAGCATCAGTGTCGAACTATCCTTCCACCCCAATTTGTGTTCGGCTTCCCTTGATCACATGCAAATCAAGTTCCACCTCCCACTTCATTTTCAAGCATCAATTAAATCACTCATTTCCAATTTTCTATCTTTTTAATCACTCTAGTCATGATCATAACATCTCCAAGGGATAGAACTCCGCCTATCAGATATTTCCATTCACTTTAATGTTGTTACCTAGGGAATCTCATTCTCACTAGGTTCTATGTCGGTATCATACCCTTTCATGAATCACTATAGTATATATATACATATATATTTTATCAAAAACAACACACCATTTCACATTTATACACTGTCGGGGCTTTTGTTCCCCCGGGAGTTTCTCTACTCCCCACACTTGTACTATCACACACAACTGTTAACAAATACACACACTTATCACAATGGTATTCGCATCTTCTGTGCGCAATTACCATAATTAAACCATGAATGAATGTGTATGTGTACGTAACACACACACCAATCATCAAAACAATAATATAATTTTGTGCTATGCACAATATAAGTCACATACACTACGTACACTTGTACGGTAATATACACTAAGTGGTTTTGCGCTCTACCCCCCCCCCCCCCCCCTTTAAAAGGGATTACGCCCACGTAATCAATCACTAAACATTGGCTTAAATGTTCTGCCGTCGTGAAGTGTTTTAACTTTCACGCGGTCTATTATACAATGGATTCTGATTAGAGGATCTTGACCATATTGGCGGTTTAGTTCCTAAACCAAGAGGTCTCATTGGAGTTCGCTTAAACTCTTAGTCGGTTTCGATTCTGGCCTGGTAGGCTTCTAGGCGTTAATAATTAGCCATTCACTCATGTTCACCAGGCACATTCAACACTTGAATCACTGGCTCACTAGTCCCTGCTGCGAAACTCTAATAACTGTAGAGCTTAATTGCCCCATTTGTTATTCTTACTGTATTATACATCCCCAATTGTCACCTTCATCTTGGTAACAATGGTTTCTCAACACCGACGTGGTATCTCTTACCGTTAGCGAATTCGGTGAGTTATACACTTTCTATCCACTTCCATAACAATTTACTGTGTATACCACTATGTATTTCACAATGATTGACTTGTTCCCTTCCGACTTACTGTCGGTTGAGATTGAGCTACTACCTAGTGTGTAGTGCTCTCTCAGCTATTTTCCAACATTTGGGGTATATTCCATACCGATATTTGACAGTTAGTGCTACTGTAGTCACTTACTGTTAATCATGCCTCCACATTTGGTCTTGTACAAGTACTTTCTATAGGTGCGGCCTTGCATTTCCTATGCATCGGCCATTATAACATATTCCTCCATAATTAACATGTTTCCAATTCCTAGCTATCCCACTCGATCATTACTGCGCAAGTGCAATACCAAAACACTCAGTCATACAGAGTGCAGAGGCGTAAACTCTTGACAGTAAATCTCTTATGCGATTCGCCATGGAATTCACACTGAGTTTCCTTATCACATAGTACCGACCATTGGCTTATTGCCCAGTCTGTGTATCATCACTTGCTTGCATGTCCATTGAGTTTAACTCATAACGGGTCTTATCTGCCACATCATTATTCAACAACACTTATACAACGGTCGCTTACTGCGCACCGTGCTTATTGTATAACACTAACTTACATGGTATTTATTGTCACATTAACTTCCACACATATACTTACATCATTCGTATTATGGTTCATCACTCATTTGGATGGCTACCGAATGCTCCTTGAGCATCGATCATTCGAGTCATAAGCCGGCATTATTCAGCTCGGTGTTTCACTTTATACACACATGTTACTAAGCTAACTGCTCTCTTTCAATAACAATATGGTCAATCCTTAACATATTTCTTGGGCTTGATACACACAACTACCGCTCCTGCGGTCTCACAATATCGAGAGGTATCCCCACTCTTAATGCAGTGGTTCGTTTACCACTCTGTTCACTTATACAACATAAACTTCTACAATCAATTGAATTTATATAACATATCTTGCTTATGGCTTATGAGCCTTGTTTGCCTTGAGCTGGGCTCATTGTAGGCTGTCCACACATATGTACTTCTCTGTACAACATTACATGGTTCGGATATTATATTGAGCTCCATGACAAGGTCGTTACATCACGTTTCCTTTCATGGGATGTCCCTTAGGATTGTCAGTCCGTCTCCTGACAACTTATGTCTAAACTGGGTGTTGGTTTCAACCCTTGTGTTTCTGTCATGTCATTTCGAGCAACAATTGTTGATGTGAACACCCTTTAAGGATTGCTCCTGGGTGTTACTAAGTTATGCCTTTACATTTAGTTCACACTCATTGATACATTCAGTTAGCCACGCCTTTTTGCGTTCTCAACTGGTTATTATCTTCTTCTGTGAAGATCAACATTTCCTGATAGTGTAGGTACTCATTCTGGGAGTTTCATCCCGTTCATTGCACATTAATGTGTCCACATTAGGCATCTGCCTTGCCATGCACAGGCTGGGTCTCCGTTCCAGCTATCATGTTTATCCCTAGGGATCCTTAAGACATATGTGATGTCTCTACATAACAGTTAGTGCACTTCGCACCTCCTGACTCTTAAACATTTCTTTGAAAATGAATTCACTAATTCCTTTAGTCTAGTTATCTTAACTGAGTTCCTTAACTTCAACTACTCCTTGTAATCCTTAGCTCTTGTTTGACTTATGCTGCTGACCGTAGTACGGAGTCGACTACTTCCCGTGTTTCGGACTCCACTCGTATACATATGTGGGGTACCATAATGATACATTGCTACTTACCCAACTAACCCATAAGTGGTCTGCCAGGCCCACAAGCTCCTATCGGAGTGCGGTCCCCACAATTCAGTTGGTACACTCGTAGTGTCCGTCACACGCCTAGGTGAAGTATTCTGTTGTCAACTCCCTTATATTGTCCCCTGACAATATGCGTCCCGTGCTTCCCGAACTTAATCGAGGGAAAGTTTATCCACTGTTGTATCTTTATCAACTGCCCTTGGGTTTTTACTGGTTTGGTTTAAAAGAAGGTTAGAAAGAAGTGTTGGTTTGAAAGAAAATTTGGTTTTGAAAAGAAAAGGGTTTGAAAGAAGAATTCTCATGGTTTCACAACATCTTCTTACCTTAACCAAGTCTAGCTTCTTGCTGACTGGTGTACTTCCAATTATAGGGGTTAGGCTAACAGGCCCTTCCACTGTTATGACGATCACATTTAACTTTCTAGTACTTTACTAAGTACTTTGTAGTGGTTATAAATTTCCCGAACAGCCCTGTTATAGCAGCACTTGCTATGGCAAGTGCGCCATGCTAACTGGCTATCGGTTTAACACTACCGGTTATGGTATTGTTTTTACCCATACTGTCATCAGTGGCCTTGTTGGCCCTCACTGACCTTACTGTCTTGATAATAACTCCTCTAGGTGACTTCTCACTGTCTTCACATGATAACATTAACTAGGTGTTTCCCATCTGGGAGACCCCCTTTTTCTTAGTATTTGTACTTAGACCCACTTTGTACCACTTGTCCCGTCCACGTGTTTGGGCACTACGTTGTAGTTCCCTTGTCGGTTGGTATAACGTGGTGTATTATTTATCAACTGTGGTCCCGTAGACACTCGTCTCGGGTCGTATTAATCCATTTCTTGCCTGTTGCACGGTTGGTGCGTTGCAAGCTGGTTATCGTCGACTGCTCGGCATGTCGACCCAGGTTGCTGGAAATTCTATTCTTCTATACACAAGATTCTTCATTCTTCGCTATTAAATGTGGTTAACATTGTTCAGATGGAGACCGTCTCCGGGATTCCCAGTTTTCGGGATCTACCGTGTGACAGGTTCTCCGTACCTTTAGAGGTACTTAATAACAGCCAGATCGGGTATTCCCGAGTAAGAGAGGACTTCCATTTCTCTGGCGTTCTTTCCCAAGTTATAAAACTGGGGTTGTGGAGGGCGGGATGGATATTGTAGGTTTCCAGTACACACTGGTAAGTCCTAACTAGCGCATCTCTCACGCTATCACTCAACCCTTAACCCAAGGTACTAAAATCCTAACTCGGTACTTCCTAAGCTCGGTAATTCAGTCATCAGAGCGATACTTCTTCTCTCTGATACCACTTTTTGTAACACCCCCATCCAACAATAACACACTTACAATAAACTGCAGCGGAAAAACAACCTCATCACATCTTATCTCGTTGGTGTTACACGCCGTTAGCCACCCACGTGGCTAACAGGCTAATACATACACATTGTACCGGTCTGATGGGCTAAATTCCCGAGCGACTACACATTACTATCCCTTTCCATTAATCACAACAACAACATACACCTTCCAACTATACCGAGTTTTTAACTAATGCCGATAACAATCTCGGTCTTACTACACACTACTGTATATACAACATGAACGATTACCCATGTACAACTACCCCGTCCTACTCTCGAACGGCTTCCAGCTCCTTGTACCTGAAATAGGAAAAGAAGAGAAAGGGTGGCCCCCAAGGGGCTCAGTACCTTTGCTGGTATGGTAATCCGTAGCCCACATGCTACCGGGCCACGCACAACTAATTGTCGTTCTTAGCATGCGGTTGAATATTTTAAATCATACTGCAACTGTAAACACATAACCATTCGCCTCAACGGGCTCAACAAACGGATGATATATCCTCACTTAATAAGTCACTCATGGTATTCATTATCCCTAGAGTGTTCCTCCTCCAATGGAGTATTCCTTAATAGACGACACTTACCCTTAAATCGGGTTATCCTTAAACGCCTCTTATCACAAACTGGGAATCATATCCATGATCCACCACTCCACATTACAACCATATAACATACACTACATACAACACCTAACAACTTTGCACGTTTCCACGTGCACAACATAATACCGCAATAGATATTGCATCACAACAAAATACATAACATAACGGGAATGGCTCTCTTTGGAACCGACCCAAACATAGTTAGTTCACTGGAGAGCCTAGAGGATGCTGTCAAACTCATGCTAAGCTCGTTTACATAACTCGTTACCATTCTGTTAGGCGAACGAATAACTAACATAAAGATGGATCGGGTTTAGTGACCCGAACACAACATACATAATCCCCAACAGACGTGAGTCAAGAGCCTTGGTTAAGCTCAGGGGTGATCGAAGACCAATGAAGGAGACAATCAACAGAGAGGAAGCTGAAGAAACTGTATACAACACTCCCAAAACGCGCGACCGGAACAACCGGATTCCTCACCCCCCCCCCCCCCCTAATATATAAATATTCACAGTTAAAGACTCCGCTGTGGAACCTAGCACATCAGCACACAATACAGTATTACAACTGAGTTAATCACGCAAAGGAGGGTCATACACTTACAGCAACATCACACAACTAACTCACGCATAGCCGTGGTTAGAACGTTCCTTAGGTCGGAAACGTTATTACCGGATACCGTTCTCTTACGTTTACCTAATAGTGGTTAACTAGCCCTTCAAGCGCATTTGAGGTTACCGGTATCGGCACTTAAACACACAATAACAATAACGACTGTAAACTCGTTTCATGATTTATCTCATAACGTGGCAAACATACAGAAAAACACATTGGCATACAAGCCGATGTAATCCGGTAGGACACAGGTTGCAAGAAACCATACCTGTCACCAGAGTCCACTTTATCACGTCCACTAACGTTCCTCGAGCAATTCTCGAACAACTGATAACATTACATGTACTTTTATTAACATCGGGTAGCACGATCATTTAATGTCTAATGCTTATAACTTTTCCCCGTTAACTTAGTTACATAACTTAACATTTTTAACTTGTTTTACTCTCACATTCTAATACACTTTTCACCCACTTAATTGGTCATTAAAACTCACCTAACCTGTCCTTAACAACCTTATAACATCATTACCTATCAATCCCCATCATTACACACCATTTCCATACCTTAAACAAATGTTTGGCCCATACAACACCTTGTCCGAACTTGTGTCCGAACCTCCAAGTTCGGACGCAAGCCGCGACCTAATACGAAACCCATTCACACGTCCGAACTTGTGTCCGGACTTCCCAAGTTCGGACACAGTTCGAGAGTAAATCCCAGATAGAAACAATCACGTCCGAACTTGTGTCCGGACTTCCCAAGTTCGGACACACTTCGAGAGTGAGAAAATCCTTTACCCAACAGAGCCTGTCCGAACTTCCATGTCTGGACGGAAGTTCGGACACGGCCAAAACATTCAATTTCCAAGTCTTTAAACACTTAACCAATTCCTCCAAAGCTTCCAACACTTATAGTATCTTCTCCTTAGGTTTCTAAGTGATGTTTCATGCCTATTCTAACCATTATACCAGGAACATATCTTCCACACAAACATCATCATCCAAACATCCTTTCTTACAAAACAAAATCCTCTTTTCACAACTTCTTGAATTCCTTTCTCAAACCTTATCTAAACATTTATTCCTTGGATACCAACATTACCTAACCTTAAAAACTTCTCCAAGACTTAAATACATTCTCAACAACACCTTGAATTCCTAGAACTTCCAAGATAGCACCTAAATCCTTGTAGTGCAAACTTAAAATTTTGCCATGGGTTCTCTTAGCACATCCTCATCCAAGGCTCATACTTTTCACCATTAAACACTCAAGAACACCTAAATCCATCAAGAACACCATCACACACAAGACTTCACCAAACTTACACTACATCACAATATAGTGCATAACTTAAATTGCTTGGCACTTAGGCCCTTAAATAGCATGGCTCTTAGGCCCTTAAATAGCATGGCTCTTAGGCCCTTAAATTGCTTAAACCAAACACTGAATTTCCACATATAAGCCTTTGACCTGCAAATACAACCAACAAGACTATGTCCTTTACTAGTCTCCTTGAGAACATTTCCTAAGTCATGTACCATTAGCTCTTTAGGTAGTTTTAACAAGCATTATTAGCTCTTTTCTACTAAGGCATTAAACCACATTGAGATAGCATATTTACCTCTTTTCCACTCAAACTTCTTTCTTGTTTCCTCTTAAAACCGGTAAGGCATTTCTTTCCTTGTCAACTACTAAACAATATACCAATATTGAAATGAGTATATAAGCTTTATGCTTCATCTCATTGTAAACCCTAGGTTTACATTATTTCAAAAACATTAAGGTAGTTGTTTTACCTTGATCTTGAAGGGAGTTTGAATATCTATGAAGAGAGGACTCCACCTAGTCCATAAGAGATTGGAATGAAGCTAGAACAAAGTCACACAAAGAGCTTCATCAATGAGTATTTTCGGTCACCACACAAACATGGAGGAAACTTGATTTTTCTTTGAGATTCCTTACCTAGAAGCAAAGGAGATCAATAATATGTGGAAAGACAAGCTCAAGCTCCTTCATGGTGGAACTCCATGGCACCGAAATGGGGCTTTTGAAGTTTGAAAGGATAGAATTGAAGAGCTTGATGAGACAAAGAGAATGGTGGTGTTTGTTTTGATTTGGATAAGTGAGTTAGATTTTACAAGGGTTCAAAGGTGGACTTCCATGGTGGTGGTGCTGTATTAATGTGAGAACAGAAAGAAGAGAGGTAGAAGAGAGCTTAGCAGCCGTGTGAAATGAAGGAGGAAAGGAGAAATGAGATTGGTTTTGCTTTTGAAGATATTTATAACTTAAAGCAAATAGTAACCTATGAGTCACCTTTATTTACTTAACAAGTTAACATGTTTGGGGACTCATTACTACAAAAACCGGCCCCCTTTATATCATTAATGGTATTATAGTCTTTGTTGGTCAATTTAATTACTTAACAACATATGTTACAACTAGCTTAAAAAATCACTATTCACAAAAACAAGGCACATAGAAGTGAAATTTTTGATTTCCCATTGATATAGACTTCCAAATGTGATACTATATAGTACACATGTTAATTAAAGAGTAATTATGGACATTTAGCCATTCAAAACTCATTTACAAGACAATTTTTCAAAAACGTGCTTTAAGACTCCTTAAAGCACATTTTGTGTTTTAACTTGTTTCAAGCGTGGTTTCCTTTGGTAATTGATTTAATATGTCCATTAACATATTTATAAATTATAGGTATGACCATTAGGTCTTATACACATTTATCCCAAGCTTAGAGCACATTTTAGCCCATATTGACCTTAAGGTATTTTCTTGTGTTTTGTTTGGTTTTATTGTCTACCAAGGTTTCCTGAGTACTTGATTAGCCTTATAAAATCATAATTAAATATTATTAAGTTGGTAGGCTCTTTGGGTCCTAACCATTTCACTCATAGCTAGCATGTTTTTGCTCAAACTGTATCTTAGTGCTTTACTGCATTTACTATGGTTTAAATTGTACACTGATGTTCCTAAGGCACTTTTTAGCCTTTACATACCATAGTTTAATATTTAAACCACATATCAAGGTTTGGGGTATTTCAGTTTTGAGGAAAGAAACAATCATATCTTTCTTCTTTTAATATAAGACAATCTAGTTACATTTTTCAGTATTTAGTGGTTCTGGGCAAACGAGGCTTCGGGAGAGCTCAGGAGTGACCCGAGGAAATTCCTGAAACTTGATAACCCACACTAGTATTAACACACCTACACATATAGTCTTAATTCCCATAAAAATTTCAAGCCAAACATGGCCTAAGATGGTGGCCGAAAATATCAAGGAAGGAGGAGAAAAATATCGCGGTTACTATTCACACCTCCTTACTATTCACACCTCCTTACTATTTGTAATAATGATCAAGGCAAGTTGCCCCCTCCTTATCCATTCAATGGCGGTTTGGCATGGGTGGTTAGGATTGGTTTTGTCACCTAACACAAATCAATGGCTATGGACAATTCTAGAAGTAATAATTACAAATAGTAAGATAAGGATGAAAATTTTTGTATAAAAGGGGGGTGGAGGTCGGCCATGGTAGGTGAGCAAGGTGGCCATTCTTCTTCATCTACCTTGCTTCTCCTAAGCTAGAAAACACCATTGGAGCTTAGGCAACAACACTCCTCCATTGGAAACGCAAATCTAAGGTAGTAATTAAGCTGAGATCAAGGAAAAAGGCAAGTTTAAGGAGTGGAAGCCAAACTCCAAGGTGGGTGACTTGGTTGGTGGAGATTTTGAGCTCAAGAAACGTATAATCAAGGTAGAAAAGCTCCAAAATGGCTAGGAGCGGACAGGAAACATCTATGCACATCACTTTCACCCTTTAAGCTTATTTTCCTTCTTAAGTCATTCTGTTTTGTTATCTACGAATCCTATCTCTTATTTTCTTAAAATTTCTACAGTACACTAGGGATGAATAGTTATTGAACATCCTATAAAATCAAGTCGAGATAAGTTTGGGAAGTAGGAAAACACTAAAGAACTTTGAAAATGAAGAAAAATGAGCTTTAAGCTTTAGGAATTGTTTGGATGGGTTTCCGACATGGGTTTGAGCTAAAATTTTGAGGGTAGTCTTGAATAGTGAATATATGGTTATGGTTGAAAAATCAAGTCGAATGGAGAAATTTAAGTCGGTTAGACAAGGTAAAGATGCTAAAAATGAGAAAATGTGGTTTAAGCCTTTCTGAATGTTTGAATGGGTTTCCGAATTGATCTTGAGCTGCAATTTTGAGGAGATACTTGTGTTGTTGATATTGGATCATGGTTAAATTTTAGGCGAGACTCTTTTGGGAAGTTGTTTAAGTTGGTGAATAGTGATTTTGGCTAAAAATAAGAATTTAAGCTTTCTAAGGTGGTTTCTTGGAAATTGTTTGATCCTATGGTTTATTGGAGCTTGTATGGTAATATTATGTTGATATTAAGGTTATTTTGCAAGTGGTGAGCTTGATGTGTGAATTACTACTTGTGTAAAGCTTGATTATGAAATCTTACTCATGGTTTGTAAATGTGTTTAAGGATAACCTCTTGTGGGGTGGTGGAAAGTATTGTGCGATGTTGATATCATGGTTATCCTAAGGCTATGCCTCTTGTGAGAGCCTTTAAGGCCAAGCCGACGTTCCGGCAACAATATAAGCTCCTACTAATGAAATTGGAGCTGCCACTATGATCTACTCCTATTGGCAGAAGTTTTCAATAGGGGGGTGTGCACACTTAAGGACATGGGGGTGGTGGTGGTGGACTTCATTTGGAAAATCTTGTAATTGATATTGATTATCTCTTGATAATTCTTGGTATAGGTAAATGGTGTGTGATCTATTCTAATTTGTTATATTTGTTAATATTTGCTGGAAACAAAGGTTTTTAAAGAGAAAATAAGTTTTTACGGGGTGTGGTAGTGTTACTCAGTTTTTACTGATTTTATTTGTTTGTGTCTTCCTGTGTATATGTATTATGTGGATTCAGGGTAACTGGGATGGACACCTTCTCTGCACTGAGGATGAGTCCACCGATACTTTCTATATTTTCATGTTTGTCACCTATCATAGAACTATACAGCCTGGGGTCACCGAGATAGTGTATGAGGAATGGAACAAGAAGATTCAAGGATTTAGGCACCCGGAGAATGGTAGCAGCCAGTCTATCACACATGATGTTTCCACTATATACGAGTATATGCAAGTGGTCCCTAGTTAGATGCTAGCGATGTAATAGCCTTTTGATACCCCTTTACTTTTGGTGTAAAATAGGAGTAGGAGCTAACATAGTAGTTGGCTGGAAGGGGTCTTTTGGTACTAAGGTGTAAAGTGACGGGTTGGCTGTGTCACTCTTTTGATAGTAACAGCAATGTAAGATAGCTAACGTTAAGGTGGTGGTGGTAATAGCCTTACACTTACTAGTGGTTAGTAGGTGTGGCGGTAACCCCCGGTGATAGTATTAGGGGACCTTTTGTAAAAAGAGGACTGACGCATGTATAATATAAGTTGTTATTCCAGTTATAACATGTCTCTAAAGAATCAAAAAAAAAAAAGAGGCTAAGTAAATGGTGGTGGTAAACCGGGGCGTTACAGGAATACTCCCGAAGAAAACGGACCCAAATAATGTATTAAAACGCTAATAGAGCTTTAGCGCACGTTTTTCGAGAAAACCTGAGAACGTGGCTTTAAGTGGTCAAACGGACCCGTAAAAATTGTGAATCATTAAATTATAATTATTAAGCATTTATGGAAGCTTAATAACCCATAAAAATAATTAAACGAGAAAATCTGGAAACGGGCCCAGTTAGTGAATAGTACCAAAACCGGGTAAAATAACGAGTGTTTTCTGTAAAAGACGAAAAATGCTCCACTAGTAATACTGTGTGGACCGATTTTATTAAGCCAAATAACCCCACACACACACATGTAACTAGCTAAATAAACAATGAGTAAAAAAGCAAAAAGTAAATAAAGTGAAAAAGGGTACATACCTTTTCTCTCACCTCCCATCCTCTCATTTCTCCCCTCTCTCACGAGCTCTCTTCTCTCCCAGCCTATCCCCTTCCTTCTTTCTCTGCTGGGCGATTTTGAAGCTCCAAAGAAAGCTTCAATGGCTACCACACTTCTCTTGCATGCTCCACCTTCATTTGAACTCCAAATGCTAAAATAAGTACATATTCTTCATCCCCTCAACATCCTCTACACTCCTCTCTTTTCAAAATCCAAAAATGAGGAAGTTTATTTTCGTGGGTATACCCCATTGGTGAAGGAAATGGCATCAATGTGTAGCTTGGAGTCCCCTCTCTCCATTAAGGTAAAAATCTACATGAAAAACTCATGTTTTCACCATCTCCTTTCGTAACCAATTTTTACCCTTTGTAATGCCTTGTTTTCTCTCTTTCTTTTGAGCATCAACTCAACCTTGCAATGGTGGTGGATTCACCTTCTTGAACCAAGGGCTAAAACCCCTCCTAACACACTACAAAGGTAAACCCTAAAAATTGGTGTTCTAAACCTTACTATGAACTAGCATTAATTTAAGGGTTAGTATGTTAATTATATTTATTTTATGTGCTTTGGGTGATGGGAATGGAGTTTGGCAACTCCATTCCCCACAAAACCGATTTGTGCAAGAAAGAGAGGAAGAGGAGAATTGAAGGAAATATAAGCTCAAGGTAAGAGCTCCTTCTTAAGGCTCAATTTAATGCATTAGTGTAATGGGAATGGGTAAACAAATAAAAGAACCTAAACTATTGTACTAGTATTGTAGTTGTGGAAGTCTAAGTATTTGTGGGCTAAGTATTTGAATTGTAGGCCTTGGAGCCAAATGTAATGTGTATGTGTATTGGGAATGTTGTTTGATGAAGGTATTGATGAATTGGTATTGTATTGGTTGCTGGTAGGACCCTTGTATGGGCGTGGCTAGATTAGGAATGAATTTGATGAAAAAGTGTGTATGTGGAGAAGTTAGAATTGTAGGTAAACCATGGCGAAATTTTGGTAGGAATATGTGCATTTATGGATGACTTGGTGAATGGGAGAACCAAGGTGTGTATTGGAGTTAATGGAGATGTTTGGTAATTATGGAATGGTAGTTGTATTATGAGAAATAAGAAGGTAAAAATCTGTTGCAAGAGTTGTTGAAATGTGTTGGAGAAACTAGGAGAACTTATGTGCAAGACCTAGTAAAAAGAGTGTTGAACTTGAAGAGGTGAGGTAATGCATTGTAGGCCTTGGAAATGGCATTAGGAGATGAGAATATGCATGGGGGAAGTAGGAACTAAAATCTGTAGCAAAACAAAACAAGGAAGGATGTGTATAAGTGTTGAAAGGGAAATGTAGAAAATGTATGTGTGAATTAGTATGAAGAGGAGTAATGGATTGGTAATGGATTTAGACATGTTTAGAAGTTTAATTAGGTGCTTAAACATATGGGATTAAGTGTAGGAACATTTGGGAATCATTTAGGCAAAGTGAGGATTGTAACAGATTTTGAAAATGTCAAAATCTGTAGAAATTGTAGCAGGGTCCGGGACTTAAGTCCAGGACTAAGTCCCGGACCAACATGTAAAAACTGACCGAGAGTAGATAGCAGTGGGTGGTCCGGGACTTAGGTCCCATACAAGGACCTAGACCACCCCTTGAAAAATGGCCGTGAGTTTTGTAAGTTCAAGGTCCGGGACTTGGGTTAAGCATGAAGACCTGGACCAGTACCAAAAATCCATTCGAGAGTTACAAGCCTTGGGTCCAGGACTTACCTTATGTATAAGGTCCCGGACCATAATTGAAATCAGGCCGAGAGTAGTGACCATGTTGGTCCGGGACTTAAGACCCGGACCAACACAGAATTGCAAAAATAAGTTGTTTAAATGGTTTATAAAGTAAGGAAGTGAATGGTAATGATAGTATAAGATAATTAGTACTTAATTAATGATGCTTAAGGATCATTAAAGGTATAAACAAGTTGGAGAAGTCGGTAAGAAAGTTGTAAGTATATGAACACTAAGTTAAACCGAAACAACGGGATAACGGGGTAAGTTCGGGAGTAGTAACTATGTATGTATTGCAATGCTTAGTATTAATTGAACCATTTGGCATGTAGTCATTGGTTCGAGACTAGGACTCGAGGAGCAAGTAAGGACTAAGGAACAAAGCGACACCCGGTAAAGTAAATTTCAGAAAAAGTTATGATTTCTTCATGCCCTGTATCCTAATCTGGTTACCCCGATTTGTGTGCTTATTTGATCATCTAAATAAGATAAATGCATGAATCGGACTATATTGCACTTACCTGTGCTTGACTTATGTTGTTCTTGATATTTATTGTCTTGAACACTAGTTTGTATAGTTCATGAAATATATGAATAATGATGAAGTGTATTTGTATCTCGTAGTGTACTTGAATATTGTATTGTATTGTGTATGGATGTGTATATGAACAATGTAATGTGTATGTGGCTTGGATGTGTGACTTCTACTATTTCCTAACTACCTAACTCCTAACATAAGTAAGGAATAAATTGGAATGAGTAGAAGTCCGATATAGCTTCGGCCACGCGTGAGGATGAGGAGACACAAGAGGTTGGATCCGATTCCTGACTCTTAAACTGGTCCACGGCCCAAACCCCTTAAATGGGTAGCATCCCGGATTGGTGAGTCAAGTAAATCCCGGTGTTGGGACGGAGTAGTCCCTGGGCCGAGGTCCCGACGACTTACCATGAGTAAGAGTAAGTAAGTAAGTATGTATGAGAATGAGTATGTATGCGTAAGTACTGTGGAATGAGTAAAAGAGTAATCTCCACCCGATTAACCCAGGTGGACCAACATGAGCTAACAAGGATGGTGTATTGTGTATGTATTGCGCATGTATTGTATATGTATTGTGTATTGCGGATCCCGGAAAGGTAAGAATGTATCTGATGGCTTGTATGGGTTACCATGTATGTATTGAAGAGTGTGTATTGACGTATGTATGTATTCCTTGTGTATTGTATTGTAATATTATGTATAAGAGCATGTATGCATGTATGTTTGAATGAAATCAATCGCATGTATTCGACCTTGTGGTCGGCGTACCCTCACTCGTACGCGGGGTATGCGGTTATCATATTCAGCGTAAGCTGACCCCCTAGGGGGAACGTTTTTAGTGTGCAGGTACCGGAAGCAGACATGATCACGGTAAGAGACCGGCGACTATACTTGGATAGCTAGAATGAATTGTAGTTAGTAGAGAATCGTAAAAGGCTTGGAGCCTTGTATGTAGTTGTGAGGAATGGGTAGTTGTAGACTCTTGATGGGTATAGATGAACTTGGAAGGAGTATTGTATTTGTATTTGGAACCTAGTAAACTCGGTTGTGTATATTGTATTGTATGGAATGTAAAGGAGCAAAGTGTTGAATGGAACATTGTAGTATTTCCTTGGTAAAAGGAGTATGTATTGTAGATATGTAGTACTCGGGATTCCGGTCCATCAGACCGATGCTGTATATAGTAGTAGTAGCTTTGTTAGTCACGTGGGTGACTAACGGCATTGTATCACCCACCGTATGTAAGTATGTACCGCTGCGTGAATCTGGAAGTACGAGGAGATTAGACGGTAATGACAGTATTAACGGTAGGGGTGTTACACAAGGTCGGTCCATTCCAGTAGGTTTCATTACGGGAAAATTTCAGGCCAACCGACCTTGCAAGTCCGGTCCCAAGGTTGGTCCATTCCAGTAGGTTTCCGTCTTTGTAATTCTGGGCTCGACCGACCTTGCAGGTCCGGTCCCAAGGTCAGTCCAGTCCAGTAGTTCCATTTTTATTTCTGTTTTCAGTTCTTCCTCTTACCCATTACTTCCCCATTGTTCCTACACTTAATCTCACATGTTTTAGCACTACTTAGGCCCTTTAAATTGCCTTAGTTCATCCACAAACTCATTACTAAACTCCTTTTCCATTCTCATATTGATTTACACAATTTTCTCCTCACTCAATTCCAGCACTCATACTACTTTCCTTTCTCCAATGCTTCAGATTTTGGTTCCTACTTCCTCCATACATAATTTCCTCTCCTAATGCCATTTCCAAGGTCTACAATGCATTATCTTACTTCCTCAAGTTCAACACTTATTCTACTAAATCTTGCACACTAGTCCCTCCTAGGTTTTACATTGCATTACTACCCTTCTTGCTACAGATTTTACACCCTTATATTCTCATACTACAACTACCCCTCCATGGTTACTAAACTTCTCTACTAACTCCAATACACACCTTGGTTCTCCCATTCACCAAGTCATCCATAAATGTACATTTTCTACCAAAATTTTGCCATAGCTCACCTACTTTTCTTACTTAGCCACATATGTCCATTCTCACCAAATTCATTCCTAATCTAGCCACACCCATACAAGGGTCCTACCAGCACTCAATACAATATCAATACATCATTACTTCCTCAATTCACAATACCAATACACATTTACAATTTATTTGGCTCCAAGGCCTACAATTCACATACTTGCTCACAAATACTTAAACTTCCAATACTACAATACCAATACAATGTTTTGAGTTCTTTAAATTGGTTTACCCATTCCCGTTACTCTAATGCATTAAAATTTAGCATTAAGAAGGAGCTCTTACCTTAAGCTCTTAATTCCTTCATTCTTTTCCAATTCTCGTCTTCCTCTCTTTCTTGCATAAATCGGCTATATGGGGAATGGAGTTGCCAAACTCCGTTCCCATCTCCCAATGAACACAAAAGGATATAATTAACATACTAACCCTTAGTTTAATGCTAATTCATATAAATGTTTAGAACACCAATTTTTAGGGTTTACCTTTGGAGTGTTTTTGGAGGGGTTTTAGCCCTTGGTTCAAGAAGATTTCCATCACCATTGCAAGGTTGCATTAATGCTCAAAAGAGAGAGAAAAAAGGAGCATTACAAGAGGGGTAAAAATCGATTACAAAGGAAGATGAAGAAAACATGAGTTTTTCATGTAGATTTTTACCTTAATGGAGACAGGAGACTCCAAGCTACCCATTGATGCTATTTTCTCTTTGAATGGGGAAAACCCATGGAGATGATCGTCCTCATTTTTTGGATTTTGAAAAGAGAGAAGTGTAGAGGATAATGAGGGGAGCAAGAATATGCAATTATTTTTGCATTTGGGGTTCAAATGAAGGTGGAGCATGGAGAATAAGTGAGGAAGCCATTGTTGTTGTTGGAGCTTCAAAATCGCCAGCCCCATAGGGAGAAGGAGAGAGAAATCGGTGGGGAAGAAGGGTAGGAGAGAGATGAGGGAAATGAGAGAGTGAGGTGAGAGAAAAGGTTAAAGTACTGTTCTACTTTAGCTAGTTACATGTGTGTGTGATGATTATTTGACCCATTAAAAATCGGCCCCACACATTACTACTAGTTGGAGCGTTTTTCGTCTTTTACAGAAAACGCTCGTTAATTTACCCGGTTTTAGTACTATTCACAAACCGGACCCCGTTTTCTGGAATTTTCTAGTTTCTTCAATTTTATTGGTTATTATTAAGCCTCTAGAATCCATATAATACGCTAACCGAGGTCTCATACCTCCTATGGTTATTTAACGCTTATTTAGCGTTTTTGCTTTTTAAGCGTTTCTTTATTTCTTTTGGATTTATTTTTCCTTACCAATATTACTTAGGCACCATTAGGCCCTTAAATACATATTAGGATTATTTTAATCACTATATTTAAGTTTGGGGTATTTCAACTTTATATTGTAGCAACTTACTCGATAGGTTTTAGGGTTTGTGGTAGCGGGTTTAGGTCGTTAGACCCTAAACCCGCCACTACAAACCCTAAAAATGCCTTCGATGTTTTTTAGCTATCCTAGGGTGTTTTTGGGGTGTTTTGAGGGTAGGGTAAGCTATTTGAAATTTCATCTGTACTTTATATTGTAGCAACTAACTCGATAGGTTCTTAGGGTTTATGGTAGCGGGTTTAGGACTACAAACCCTAAAAATTCCTTCGACGTTTTTTAGCTTTCCTTGGGGTTTATGGTGTGTGGGGTTAGGGTAATCTATTTGGAAGCCGTTATATACTTTAATCTGAGAATGTACATATTTTAATGTGAGAATGTACATGTTTTAATGTGACGATGTACATGTTAAAATGTGAAAATGTACATGTTCAATTATGAGAATGTATATGTTTTAATCAACATCTGTACATGTTTGTGTGACCATCTGTACAATTGTTCTTCCTTATATGTACAGGTTTTAATTTAAGGATGTACATATTTAATTATTCGTACTGGTTTATATGACTATCTATATGTTTTTAATGCAAGGATGTACTTGTTTTTACATGAGGATGTACATGTTTTAGTGAACATTTGTACAGGTTTGTATGACAATCTGTACAAATTTTCTTTTACGTTCTGTGTTCCATACATGTAAAAATAATTTGGGAAAATTCACGAGATACCCCTGTTTTCTTTCGTAATTCACAATATACCCCTGTGGTTTTAGTAATTCAACTTTAAACATGTTTAAATATTGTCCAAAATCGATAAAACTTTACATGGACGATGCAAAATTGTTATATTTTGGTCCAATATCAAATTTGAAGTTTTTAAGCTCACATGTGACCTATGGGACCCAATGAACAGCCACACATTCATTGGGTCCCACAGGTCACATGTGAGCTTAAAAAACTTCAAATTTGATATTGGACCAAAATATAGCACTTTAGCATCGTCCATGTAAAGTTTCATCAATTTTGGACAACATTTAAGCATATTTAAAGTTGAATTACGAAAATCACAGGGGTATATTGTGAATTACAAAAGAAAACAGGGGTATATCGTGAATTTTCCCAAATAATTTTTTTAAGTTGTCAAAATATATCCATGACTGGTCTTGTTTTGAAGAGTTTGAATTTAGATGAACAATGATATAATTTTTTTTCATTTTAGACTTATATATTAAAATTTACAACAATTTAAAATTTTTATAATAAAAAAATTAAAACAAAAACATCGGAGTGTTAAACAAAAAAAAACAACACGTCGCGCAGGGTGGATGCCAAGACTCTCCGTTTTTTCTTATCAACTAGTAGCTTTGTGAAAAATCTACATATCGAGAAAAATGAATTTGGGTGAGACTTTTTTATACCTATTTATATGTTAGTGTCTTTTTCAGGAAAAAAAAACTTGGGTCAATGATATTTTTTTACTACGCTAACCAGATAGTACTTCTAGAGCATGGTGCTACTTGTGCACTACTGCCATAAAATGCTTTTTGCAAGGCTTTTTCTTTATCAAATGTCTGAAAACCTGTTGTAAAGTCTAGTTGTTATGATGTTTAGAAATACTCCCTCTCTCCTGAATTCATCGTCTTGTTTGTTTTATGGCACGTTTTTCCACTTAAATATTAAGTATATAAGATAAAATAATTTTACAAAACTAAATTTTGGAATATATAGTTTATTATGTAAAAGAATCATATGCAAAACTTAAATTTTTAAAATTATTTTATCTTATATGTTAAATATTAAAGTCAAACAACATGTCCAAATAGTAAACATGACGGTCAATTCAGGACGGAGGGAGTATGTTATAATAGATTCTTTTTCCCTTTAACTAACGTAAAAGGATGAAGATGCATGCAAATAGTGGAAGAAACTAAATTTACTCAAACTAATCCAAACCAGTGGCACTTTCGTCGCTCTCCTTGAGGACGATTTTGAGGCGATTTGCGTCCTCTCCGGTTCTCTTCTGCTCTGCAGGGAGATTGTGCCCCATTTAGAGTTATCTCCTCCAGTAGTTGGTGGTGCTCTTGGTCTATTGTCCCTGGCGCTGTTTCTTTCCAGGTTGATAGGAGTTTCTCCACCTTTAGACTTAGGTTTTCTTCTGCGTTCTTTCCTCAGGTGGTCTAGTCTGCCTCTTCTCCAGTTTGTTAGCGTGTGTGTTCGTGACAGATTTCAGTCAGAAAAGATTATCAGTGGTGGTATTGGTGTCTAGCGTCTTCTTTTTGCGCCTGGGTTCGCAGCTCCTCTGGCTTGCTCCGATACTGATTTGCATCGTGGGTCTGGCTAGGGTCTATCTGCCGATTTTGTTTTCCTCTGGATTGGGGTGTGTGTCGATTCCTAATTCTGGATCTCTGCTTCTGGGTGTTTCTCCTGGGTTTGCGTTTCCCGCTCCCGAGTTGTGGCCTGCGTGAGTCTGTTTGATCTGGGGCGTGAAGTTGATCTGATTTCTCGCTTGCGGCATCCCCGTTCCGATTAGTCTTGGTTTAGTCTAAGGCTGTGCTTTGTTTGATCAGAAGTGGAGAGGTGTTTCAGGGCTCGTTTTCCATCGGTTATTCTCAGTCGGAGTTGGGTTATTGCCGCCAGGGTCTGGCGCGTCTAGTTTTGGTGTAACACCCCTACCATTAATACAATGCTTACCGTCCAATCTCCTTACACATCAGATACACGCAGCGGGTACATACTTACATACAGTGGGTGATACAATGCCGTTAGTCACCCACGTGACTAACAAGGCTACTTCTTCTACATACAGCATCGGTCTGATGGACCGGAATCCCGAGTACTACATAACTACAACACATACTCCATTTACCAAATAAGTACTACAATCTTCATTCCATACAATACTCCATGTACAATACAATTTAATTCACATACCGAGTCTACTAGGATCCTCATACAAGTATAATACCTCTTCCAAACTCATACATACTCACTAGGAGACTACTTACTACCCATTCCTCACAACTACTTACTTTCTAGATACAAGGTTGTGCCGCCGGTCTCTTACCTTGAACACATCCGCTTCGGGTACCTGCACACTAAAAACGTTCCCCCTAGGGGGTCAGCTTTCGCTGCGCATGATAACCGCATACCCCGCGTACTAGTGAGGGTACGCCGGCCACTTGGTCGAATACATGTGGTTGCTTTCATTCAAACATACATGCATACATGCTCTTATACATAATATTACAACACGTTACGCAAGACATACACACATACATACACTTCGTTACACACAAGAAGTACAACATAAACCATTCAATACATACTTACCTTTTTCCGAATTACACATACACATTACACACACAATATACAATTCTTGTTAGCTTCATTGGTCAACCCAGGTTAATCGGGTGGAGATTACTCTTTTACTCGTTACTTCATACATACGCATACATACTTATACTCATACATACTTACGGATCCATACTTACTTACTCTTACTCTTACTTAAGTTAAGTCGTCGGGACCTCCGGCCCTGGGGACTACTCCGTCCCACCTCCGGGATTTACTTGACTCACCAATCCGGGATGCTACCCATTTAAGGGATTTGGGCCGCGGACCAGTTTAAGAGTCAGGAATTGCAGCCAACCTCTTGTGACTCCGCATCCTCACGCGTGGCCGAAGCTATATCGGACTTCTACTCATTCCAGTTTACTCACTTAAGTTAGGAGTTAGGTAGTTAGGAATTAGCAGAAGTCATTCATACAAGCCACATAAACAATTACAATGCTCAATACTCATTTATATTAAAATACAGTACAATACACCAGTACACTACAAGGTACAATTACACATCCTCATCATTCATATATTTCATTAATTATACAAACTATTATTCAAGACGAATATCGAGAACAATGTAAACAAGCACAGGTAAGTGCAATATAGTCCGATTCATTTATCTTATTTAGGTGATCAAATAAGCACACAAATCGGGATAACCAGATTAGGATATAGGGCATGAAGAAATCATACCTTTCACCGTTGTACTTGTATCCCAACGTTCCTCCGGTGTTCACAAATCAAATCCTATTATATACATACAGTTGAATGATTAATCTATCTATCATTAACTTAACCCGATTACTCTTACGTTTACTAATCCATACTTACTAAGTCTTGCATTACAATACTTACATTTTATTTACTTACTCCTAATTACTTAACAATGGTTTACTTACCTATATATGCACATATGTATAGGTGGGTATACATATACATATATATATATATATATATATATATATATTATAACTATTATTTAATTTAGTTAATTAAATTTTTTTTTTGTATGACTCGACCGAACTTGCAAGTCCGGTCGCAAGTTCGGTCCAAGTCAGTAAGGAATTACGCTGGAGAATTACGGGGCCGACCGACCTTGCAAGTCCGGTCCCAAGGTTGGTCCATTCCAGTAAGTTTCGTATGCGAAAATTTTAGCCCGACCGACCTTGCAAGTCCGGTCGCAAGGTCGGTCCATTCCAGTAGCTTACTCGACGGAAAAATTTTTTCTGGCCGACCGAACTTGCAAGTCCGGTCGCAAGTTCGGTCCATTCCAGAAGGTTACTGACGGGAGAATTTTTCTGGTCCGACCGAACTTGCAAGTCCGGTCGCAAGTTCGGTCCATTCTAGAAGCATTCCCGTCTTCGTAAATCTGGGCTCGACCGAACTTGCAAGTCCGGTCGCAAGTTCGGTCCGACCCAGTATTTGCATTTTTACTTCTGTTTTCAGTTCTATACTTTACCCATTGTTTCTCCAATCTTCTTACATGTAATCCCACATGTTTAAACACTACCTAGGCCCTCCAAATTGCCTTAGTTCATCCACCAAATTCTTTACTAAACCCATCAATCAACTTACGCAATTTCATCACTTCCTTTCCACACTTACCACAGATTTTCATCCTTCAATGCTACAGATTTTTGTTCTAATTTTTTTACACTCAATACTCCTACTACCAATACCATCCTTTGCATCCCAAATACATTTCCAAGCCATTGCAGTACCTATACCCAAGTCCAACACTCTTTTTACCAATTCTTGCACACTAATCCTTCCTAACTTCTCCAATGCATATTAATACACTTTGCTACAGATTTTGACACTTACTCTCCCCTTCTATAACTACCTCTTCTAATGTCATTTCTAGAGTTCCTAGTACATCACAATACATTATCTATCTCCCCCAATCTACCCCTTTATCTTTCTCTATCACAATCTGTTACTACACCTATTAGTCACCTAGTTTCTGGTTCACTAAGTGTTATTATCCTAGGCAAATTTTGCCATTGTCTCCCCTATATTTTATACACTCTCACCATATATAATGTTTCCTCACACATCAACATCATCTCACCTGTTTATACACAACATCAATATACAAGCTCCCATACACAATTACCAATACTAAAACACTACTAAAAATTCCTGCACTCAACAACCCAATACCCAACTAAGTTTCAATACATTTTACATGACTTTCAACGGTTTTAAGCACTTAGATTCTCCTTCACAATACATTACTACACAATACCATTTCCATTACTCATTTCAAACTTCTAAAATCTATTACACATACATATACAAGACTACACAAAGGTGAGTTTAATTACCTTGTTTTTCTTCTAGATTTTCTTTGTTCTTCTTGCTTCTTCCTCCTTCCTTCTCTCTACCGGTTTTAGTCTCTCAACCAATCTAACAACACAACCCATTCTTAAATACACCATTCAATACTAAAAATTAACCCTAACATTATTTAAGCTTTTAATGTGGGTTTTAGGGTTTAGAAAATTCCTTACCTTGCAAGGGTGTAAGTGAAGTTCGGAGTGGCTCAAGAACAAAATTCCAACTCCACCAACAAGGCCAAAATCGGCTAGCATAAAGAAGCAAGCAAGGGTTTTAGTTTACATTTTCGTTTTGCCCTTGAGGCTAGAAAAAGATGGAATTTTAAGAATATTTTTACCTCAATAGAACAAGGAGAGGGAGGGCCTTCTAATGGTGGCCTTGAAGTTCCAAATAGGACATACCCATAAAAACGAAAATGTTGGTTTTCGAATTTTGAAAGGATGGAAATGTAGCTCTTGATGAGAGGATTCCAATGGTGTAGTTTTTGTAATTTTTGGAAGAGATTTGAGGGGGTTACAAGAGGAGAGAAGTTGGGTTTGTGTGGGGGTTTCTCATTTCACCATTGTTATCGGTCAAGAAGGAGAAAATAGAGAGGAGGAGGGTGAGCTCTACGTGAGTGAAGAGAATGAAATGGAGGAGAGAGAGAATAAAGGTGAGTGGGGTTACTTTTATTATTTTTGTCTTTTGTACATATTAGATAAGTGAGGAGGGTGAGAGAGAGGCCCAAATCGGACACCCCCACTGCACACACACACACACTTTGCTTTTTATTTTAAAAGTTGACACATAAGTTTGTGTTATTTATGTTCCTACCCCACAACTTCCCGTTTTTTGACAGCTTTTACTAATTTCTCGTTTTACTGATTTTATTGGTTCTAAAGCTTCACTAATATTTATTAATGATTATTTAGTTGACCAAAATTGTTACGAGTCTATTTGACCCGCTTAAAGTCACGTTTTCTCGGTTACCTCGAAAAACGCGCTTTAAGGTTCGTTAGTGATTTTAATCCGTTTTAAGGATCCATTTTCTTCGGGATTTTTTCCCATATATTATTTAGGTCTTATTAAACCTTCAAAATCCATATAATACTCTAACCGAGGTCTCATACCTCCTATGGTTATTTAACGCTCATTTAGTGTTTTCCGCTTTTTAAGCGTTTCTTTATTTCTTTTGGATTTATTTTTCCTTACTAGTATTAATTAGGTACCATTAGGTCCTTAAATACATATTAGATTAATTTTAAATCCCTATATTTAAGTTCGGGGTATTTCATTTGGGGTCTGTGTTGATAAGCTGCGGCGAGTTGTTCTGGGCTCTGGTTTGTTCTGTGTAGCTCAACGTCGGGTTCTGTTATAGTCTGGGTGCTTTGTGTCTAACTTTCTGGTGTAGTCCGTCTTTGGCTGTTCTTCGCTTTATTCTACTGGTGTTCTGAACTCTAATCGGGTTCTGTTGCCTTGTTCAAGGCTCTGGGGTGTTGGTCCAGGGAGACTGGGTTCAGTTCCTCTGTTTGGGTGTCTAGGTAATTTGGTTCTGTTCTTGGGTGCTTGTCGGTTCTGTGTTTGCTCTGTGCGATTTGGAGTTGAGTTTTGGTGTTGGGTTGATCCAGGTTTTGTGTGCTTTCTGGTGACCCCCTTCAGATGAGCTGCTTAACCCTTAATAGCAGGGGGTTAGGTAAATCCAAGGCTCTTTATTGGGTTAAGAGATTGATTCTTAAACTCAACCCGGATATCATCTTCCTCAGTGAGACCCATAAGTATGATAGTGATATGGAGTTTTTCTTTGGGATGTTCCCTCTGTATGTCGGGCTAGCGGTTTCTAGCAGAGGAAGGAGTGGAGGTCTTTGCCTTATGTGGAAGAGTTTCCTAGGTTGCTCGATGATTTCCCAGTCTAGGCATCACATGTCAGCGAGTATGTCTATGCCGGGAGATCTCCAATTTGTGTTTACGGGGTTTTACGGGTGGTCCAATTGGACGCTGAAGCACTTGTCCTGGAAACTCCTTCGCATTCTTGGTAAGCAAGTTTGCCAGCCCTGGGTGATAGCCGGAGACTTCAACCAAATTCTCCGCGCTTTTGAGAAGATCGGGGGCAGAATTAGACATGAAGCTCACATGGCCCCGTTCAGAGAGGCTATTGCTGAATGTGATCTCCATGATATCGACTTCTTTGGAGAGAGTTCTACTTACACCAACTGTCAGGAAGGGGACTTTCACTCCCATAGTAGATTGGATAGGGTGTTTTGCTCCTCTGCGGGTCTTCTGGCTTTCCCCAGCATTTCAGTGGAACATTTACCTCGGGAAGCTTCGGACCATTGCCCTCTTTTTATCAGGTTCTTTGGTAAACACAAAATCCCAGCAAAAGTGTTTAGGTTCGAAAATGGTTGGTGTTTGGATCCCAAGTGTGCGGAGATTATTACGGAGGTCTGGAGTAATAATTATCCCATTATTACTACTTCTCTGGAGTTGTGTGCTCGTAAGCTAAGTGAGTGGAAGGGGTGGTCTATCTCCAAGATCAAATGGAAGATTATCAATAAGAAGAAAGAGCTAGGTAACTTGTCTATTAGTGATAGCTCTATGGGAGCTATTAACAATAGAAAGAGGCTCCTTCTGGAAATTGAGTTACTATCTTTTCGGGAGGAAATTTGGTGGAAGCAACGATCCAGAGACAAGTGGATCAAAGAAGGAGATAAGAATACGGGTTATTTCCATGCTAGGGCTTCTTCTATTAAAAGATCAAAAGAGATCTTTGGTCTCTTGGACTCCGGGAACTCTATGCAATACTCTTGGCAGAGTATTGAATTCATTGCTAGGGATTATTTCCAAAATCTCTTTTCTTCTTCCCACCCCCAGGTGGATAGGGACTTTTTGGGTGCTGTGGAGGGTCGGCTAAATGATAGCTTTATTTCTGAGATTAGCAGGCCATATACCAGAGAGGAAATCATCACTGCGGTGAAACAGTTAGGAGCCAACAAAGCCCCTGGGCCGGATGGTTTCAACGGTAAATTTTATATCACATTTTGGCATATCATTGGGAATCAAATCATTGATGCTGTTATGCCCATCCTTAGGGGCCAGCCCCTCCCTGACTCCTTGAATGAATATTTCATCACTCTTATCCCGAAGATGGCTGGGGCGACGAATATTGACAAATTCAGACCGATTGCTCTCTGCAATTTTGTTTATAAGATTGCTTCCAAGACCTTGGATAATAGGGTCCAACATATTCTTCCGCATCTCATCTCCCATAATCAATCTGGGTTTGTGAAAGGAAGACTTATTACCGATAATATCATGCTAGCAGGAGAGCTCCAACATTTCTTAGAGAAGAACCAAGCTGTTAAAAATGGTTTCTTTGCCCTGAAGTTGGATTTTAGCAAGGCTTATGACAGATTAGAGTGGAGCTTCCTCCACGATGTCCTCAAATCCATGGGTTTTCCTTCTTGTTGGGTCAATCTAGTTATGAATTGTGTCCGCTCTGTCAGATGCTCTATCCTCATCAACGGCAAGCCAGGTAACTCTTTCAACCAGTCTAGAGGTATTAGACAAGGAGACCCCCTTTCTCCCTTCTTATTCATTTTGGCTCATGAAGCTCTGTCGAGTTTCCTTAATAAGTCTGAAAGTAATGGAGATTACCATGGGATCAAACTCTCTCCCCTTTGCCCGTCTATATCCCACCTAGCCTTCGCTGATGACCTTCTCCTTTTTGGTAAAGCCAATCCCACTAATATCTCTCACCTGAACCAAATCCTCACAAAATTTCTCCTAGCCTCCGGACACAAAATTAACCATCTCAAATCTGAATTGGTGTTTAGCAAAAGATTATCTCCCTCCATCAAAGACAATCTCTCCAGCCTGCTGAATGTCCAAGAGGTTGCATGCTTCTCCAAATATCTGGGTCTCCCCCTCAAGATAGGTAGGAGAAAACATGATCTCTTTACCTACCTTATCGAATCAGTCCACAAAAGGGTCTCCAGTTGGATGAAACCAATGGCGCAAGCAGCTAGATCCATCATGGTGTCCAGTGTTCTCCAATCTATTCCCAACTATATCATGTCCCTATTTGTTCTTCCTAAGGGTATTATTGCTAAACTCAATTCAGCGTTCTCTTCCTTCTGGTGGAGTGGAAAAGTTGATAAGAGAGCCCTCCATTGGACCAAATGGTCTAAGGTATGTGATACTGTGGATCAAGGAGGTCTTGGTTTCAGAGAAGTGGAAAACTTCAACAAAGCTCTTTTGGTTAAACAGCTTTGGAGATTACTTTCTTGTCCGGGGACTTTAGTAGCTCAAGTCATGAAACAGCTCTATTATCCTGATAAGAATATTAGTGAGTGCTTTCCCTCTAACAAAGGGAGCCCCATCTGGAAGTCCATCGCTTCTGTTTTGGATTTGCTCAGAAAAGGTGCTCGGCCCCTGCCTTCTGTGGGGGACGGGCTTGTGTCTCCTCCTTCACATGACCTGGATAGTTCTAACTAGTGGCACTGGGTTTTCTCCAAAGATAATGAGTTCTCTGTCAAATCAACTTATATCTTTCTGGTTAAGGAAACTAGTGTGGAGAGCTCCTCCAATCCCTCTCACTCTATTGGTAGGATTGGGAAGAAGCTCTCCTCCTCCATCTGCTGCCCTAGAGTTAAACTTAATCTCTGGAAGTTTTTGGGAAACATTATCCCTTGCCAGGTCAATCTGGCTAGACGGATCGGTGGTGATTCCAAATGCTTCTTCTGTGGGGATAAGGATAATTTGGCTCATTGTTTCTTTCATTGCTGTGCAGTTAGAGATATATGGAGGGGCTTGGTGGATGTGAATGATGTCCCTAATAATGTGGATGGTATGTTGGACGGGTTTTCTCGGATGGCTGAGGTGTGGAGTGTGAAGAAGCTCTCTCTTATAGCGAATAAGATTTGGGTTATATATGCTTCGAGGAACAAAGTCAAGCACAATTCAGAGCTTTCTTGGTGGAAAGAAGTCGAGGTAAACAATTCCTTTATTGAAGCTTATCTTTCGGTTATGAAAGCTTTCTCTTCTCTCTATTCTCCTAGGAGTTGGCAACTCCCCCCGACGGGTTATCATAATATTTGTACGGGTATGAGTTCTAGTCATTATGGGGATCGGATCATAGCTGGTCTCATTAGAGATGATCACGGTATGCCTATTGTAGCTTTCAATAGAAGAATCTCCAGCACTAGTAATGTGCAGTATGCTGATATCAAAGCAAAAAGAATTGCCATGGAGCTTGCCATCTCGGTGGGTAGCCATAGCATTTGTATTGAATCAGTTGATAAACATTTCGAGGATATCCTCAACTTGGGAGCTATTAGAAGACCCAATACCAGTTGGGATGATATTGTGATGGTGAGAGGATTACTATCTAATTTTGCTAGTATCATTGTAAGAGATAATATTTTGTATGATAACTATCTGACGAAGATTTTCTGTAACTTGGGGAACCCTCTTGTGGATAGTAATCGGGTGTGGTTGGGGAGCATGTTCCCCTTAATATCAGTATGGCTTGTAAGTTAGATATGGATTTAGCATGACATGAGGGTCTTTCCCCTTGTGTCTGTTTTGTGTTATAATATATGGTCTCAATGTTCATTCAAAAAAAATAGTAAAATATGAAATAATGGATTTTAAACAAGGAAAAATAGGGTTATGGTTTCCCGTCACTTCAACTTCAATTGTTTGTATACAAGGTAAGATTTCACAGATTTAGCGTTTAATTTATCCTTCATCTTTTGGTTTTTGTAATGTTGAGTTCAGTATGCCTAATAATACGAGTCGTTTATGGTGTTATGTATCTTTTGTTTATCTAGGGTGGTGAATACATGTCAAATTCACCTCAATAAAGAAAATCTGGTTGGGGATCATCTAGTAGGCGTTTCAATATTGAGGCGAAAACAATCAACTAAAAAATATGAGAGTTGAACTCACAACTAGAGCTTCATTAGAGCTAAGAAGCATAATGAGTTCAGTTTGGCGGCCATAAAAATGGTCTTCTCGACCGAGCAGCCTGAAAAATAGCCTCACAGGCTAACTAAAGTTTTAGTTTGAACAAAAAACCAGAATAGGAAGCTATCAGACCTGTGCGGCTAGCGGACTACACCACCACCCTTTGGTAAATACTGTACTACCTTCGTTCCACTTTGATTTTTCTGTTTGTTTTTTTAACATGTTTTTCCACTTCAATAAAATAATTTTATAAAACAAATTCCTCTAACATATAGTTTTTGATATAAATATTTCATTATAAAATTTAGATTTATAAAATTATGTCATCTTACATGTTAAATATTGAAGTTAAACGACATATCCAAATAGTAAACCAGAAAGTCAAACCGGGATGGAGGGAGTATTTTAGAACAGATAAATCATCTAGCCCTCTTTTTGTGTTGACATATTTGATGGTTATTTATGGTATAAATGGGTGGATCTTATATAGGTCCCATGCGGATTCTGTGTTCTCCTCAAATAATTTACTGACACATATAAAACAACTACAAAACAGTAAAAACAGTAAAACAGCTATAAAGCACAAAACCTGGTCATGATGAAAAAAAAGACTCATCCCTAGTTATCAACTTTTATATAGACTTCTCTCATTATTTATATACTATCAGTGTATTGCCATCTTTAAAATAAACTTAATCCTAACCAGGTTTTATTGATGTAAACTAGTTTTCTATACATTGAAATATATAATTCATCCATTTGAATTGACCGTTTTGTTTATTATTTGGACATGTAATTTGATTTCAATATTTAACATATAAGATAAAATAATTTTAAAATTTAAGTTTTGCATATGATTACTTACATGATAAACTATATATTACGTTATTTAGTCATATAAAATTATTTTATCTTATATGCTTAATATTGAAATAAAAAAAATATGTCATAAAGCAAAGTGGACAATCAAGAGAATATCAATTTACTATAATGTATATAAATTTTTACATAAATATAATATCTATAATATTTAAATGAAATATTGATATTAACAATTAAAATCTGACTCCTGCGGGTCGGATATGGGCAAAGCTCTAGAAAAGGTGTCTAACCCAACCCGCTAATTGAAAAATGTCAAATTCTTGCCTACAACCGGATGTAGCTAGATGGCTACAGTTGAAGTATTTTAGCTAAATTAAAGAAAAAAAAGGAAGGGGAGGGGAGCGCGCAGCGAGTGCTTTGCGTTTTTTTTTTTTTTTTCTTTTCTTTTTTAAGATTTTATTTTTTTTCTTTGATTATCACAAAATTTTAAATTATTGTAACTTTTAATATATAAGTCCAAAATGAAAAATAATTATATCATTGTTCACCTAAATTCAAGCTCTTCAAAATAACACCAGTCATGGTTATATTTTAACAACTTTTAAAATATTTATTTTTACATGTATACAATGATACATTTGGAAGCTATCCTAGGATGGTTTTGGGGTGTTTTGGGGGTTAGGGTAATCTATTTAGAAGCCGTTATATACTTTAATGTGAGAATGTGCATATTTTAATGTGAGAATGTACATGTTTTGATGTGACGATGTACATGTTCAAATGTGAGAATGTACATGTTCAATTATGTGAATATATATGTTTTAATGAACATCTGTACATGTGTTGTATGACCGTCTGTACAAGTGCTCTTCCTTATATGTACAGGTTTTAATCTAAGGATGTACATATTTAATGATTCGTATATGTTTATATGACTATCTATATGTTTTTAATGCGATGATGTACATGTTTTTACGTGAGGATGTACATGTTTTGATGAACATATGTACATGTTTGTATGACTAGTTGTACAAGTTTTCTTTTACGTTTTGTGCATTATACATGTAAAAAAAAAATTTATGTTGTCAAAATATATCCATGATTGGGCTTGTTTTGAAGAGCTTGAATTTAGGTGAACAATGATATAATTTTTTTTCATTTTGGACTTATATATTAAAAGTTATAACAATTTATAGTTTTTGTGATAAAAAAATAAAAAAAACAAAAATAAAAAATAAAACACCCGCACGTCCCTTCATCTCTCTCAATTTTTATAAATTATAAAATTTACCCACTTGTAACTAGCAATATACTTGCCAAGTCAGTATATGTAGCCATTCTGGCTACATTTGGATGTAGCTCAGATATACTGTTGAAAAATTAAGTCTAACCCCTCCTGCTATATAAAAAACGAGACCATAAACACAATAAGCTGGCTTGAGAAGCTGAAAAATTACCTGCAACACAGCCAAACTAGTCGATTCTCCCGAATTCATCTACTGAACTAGATTATACTAGAAAAAAAAATAATAATCCTACATATTTCTAATCTAATTGACCTAAAATAATATAGACTAATAACCTGATCCTAATAGTTTAAATGATTAACAAATTAATAGAACCGGTATCAATTCATCCACAATAGTGTGAATTCCACTTAATGATAAAAAAAAAATGAGTGGAAGAAAGAAGATATAGAAGGATTAAGCAACCAGAGAATGTTCTTTCTAATATATAGATATAGGAAAAGAAATAAAAATAATAGTATTTTTTGGTGAATAAAATCCATTATTGAGTACCCTCTAAAAAATAATTACGTGCAGCTTCTTCCAATTAATACGATGAAGCGTGTTGGGAAGAAACACTCGTTTGTTAGGGCATATATGTATAAAAAAGAAATAGAAACAGCTCATGGATCTATGCAAAACGATTGAACCCCGGCCCCCGTGTGCCCCCCATTGCTTATTAATCGCAGCCAACTAACATGAATGCTTTGTTCTTATCTTTTTTACTTGGCAATTATTTGACGAATACGCCAATCTAATTAAGAGATAAAGTACAAACGTTAGAATTCGCTTGCATTACAATGCCCATGGCCGTCTCCCCGACCTCTTTGGAAAAACAAAAAGGTTCATAGCCTCACATCAATCCCTACTTCATCTTCTTTTAGGCCTTGTTCAGTCATAAGATTAATTGACATTTATTTGAATACTGGTACTATCTGCGTTTGAATAGAGCTCTCCCTGAGAGAGTAACTATAGGAACAAAGGAGAAGAAACCAATAAAATGATAATAAGTGTGTCTTCTTTAATATAGATTAATCTCATTCAAAACCAACAACTGGTCAAATGGGACTTTAAACAAACAACTATATATTTTTACTTGTTAATACTTCATACCTTCTTCTTCTCAAGCACACTTTAATATTCCCTTTTTGGTATTATTAGTTAGACTATCGCAGATATTTTGAAGTGCTTATGGTCAAGTTTAAAATAGTATATACTAGATCTCTCTGTTCTAAATACAAATTATTTCATTCTTAACAAATTTAATATAGTTTATATAACATATCATCATCTATATAATAATTAAGAATATAATAATTCTAAACTAGTAGTATATACTAATATTTTATTTGCTGAATAAATAAAATGTAATTTTGATTTATATTTACAAATCTTACAATAGAAACACTAAATCAGAAAGCAATATCTAATGGAAGAGAGTCAATTAGTAACGGACTGGTTAACTTTATAAAAAAAGAAAGATATTTAAACATGAGTTGCAAAACGCCAAAAATAAGAATACTAAGTCCGGGAAGTGTGCATTTATTTGAGGAAGCAAACAAATGTTTCTTAAATGTAATTGGATATCAGAGATCTAGCATATGTCAGGTTACAGTACACATTAATAATTGATCCTACCGGTCAGCAATCCAATTAGTCAAATGAAGTTTCTTTCGAGAGTAAACTAAACTGACAACAGAAGGGTTAGGTGTAAGTTGTAACTATTCTAAAATCTCGTGATTAGTGATTCCTAACTACCATATATAGGTAAGACACATTTAAGTGCTAATCCAAAAGAGCCAAACTCTTGTTTTGTTGATTCAAAAAGATTTATGTATAGATTAACACTCCCCCTCCACATTCCAGACAAAAAATAAAAAAAGGGAAAATTCACGAGATACCCTGTTTTCTTTTGTAATTCACAATATACCCCTATGATTTTAGTAATTTAACTTTAAATATGCTTAAATGTTGTCCAAAATTGATGAAACTTTACATGGACGATGCTAAAGTGTTATATTTTGGTCCAATATCAAATTTGATGTTTTTTAAGCTCACATGTGACTTGTGGGACCTAATGAACAGTCACATATTCATTGGGTCCCACAGGTCACATGTGAGTTTAAAAAGCTTCAAATTTGATATTGGATCAAAATATAACACTTTAGCATCATCTATGTAAAGTTTCATCAATTTTGGACAACATTTAAGTATGTTTAAAGTTGAATTACTAAAATCACAAAGGTATATTGTGAATTACGAAAGAAAACAGGGGTATCTCGTGAATTTTCCAAAAAAAAAACACTCTCCCACCACATCACTAAAGCACCGACAAAATGGTTTTACCGAAATAAAAGAGACTACTTAATTGAGAAGCTTTTTACGACAAATCAGTACACGATTTATTTTGTTGTTCTCGTACCCAAAATATAAAAATCTTTTTGTGTAGTATATCTTTTAAAAAAATTCACGCTGTTTTTATAGAACATTATTAACGATTGTTTTTTCTTAAAGAATATTTTTGTACCAAACAAATAATGTAAAGAACACAATGTTCACAAAATTCAATGATACTTTTAAAAATCTCGTAACAATCTTATATTATACCAAAACAATTGATGTCATGAGTACAATATTTTAAAATTCAATGATAAAATATTAGGAAATTTTATGAAATGTCACTATATTTTTGGCTAATTCATGAAATGTCACTAAAAAAAGTCATATTATGTTACTATATTTTCATAAAACTTCATGAAATGCTACTGTAATCATTGACTAGATGGAAAAAAGATAAAAATACCCCTACTAGTTAACTAATACTTTTAAATTTTACAATATACCTTTGTTAAAAATTTATAAAAATTCACAAAAATATCAAAATACAATACAAATATAAAAATTAAATATTTTATAAAAATAAAAATATCATAAAATATTAAAACAAATAAATAATTTATTTTTTATAAATTATTCAGTACCGAATATTATATTCTTAAAAAAAATTTATATCAATTTTTCTACCAGTTTATACCAATTAAGTACCATAATTTATATTAAATAAGTACCATAATTTTTATCATATATTTTTATTTATTATTTTCTATCAATTTAAATTATTTTTTAAAGTAAAAATTTTTATTTTTTTAGTTGCTGAAAAATTTTGAAAATCAAAAATATTTAATATAATAATTTATTTTAAAAAGAAATAATTTAAAAATTGATAGAAAATAATAATAATAAAATGATGGTAAAAATTATGGTATTTAATTGGTATAAATTATTTTTTTAGAACAAAATATTCTTTTTATAGTACTGAATAAATTTTTAAAAATGAAACATTTATTTATTTTAGTATGTTATGAAATTTTCATTTTTTTTTCAATTTTTCTAAATTTTTATAATGTTTTTTAATTTTTATATTTTTATATTTTTGTTGTATTTTGAATTTTTGTGATTTTGTAAATTGTGTTGTGAACTTTAAAATACATTGTTAACTAGAAGGGGTATTTTTGTCTTTTTGTCATCTGGTCAATGATTATAGTGACATTTCGTAGACTTTTAGAAAAATATAGTGACGTTTTGTGACTTTTATTTTTTTAGTGACATTTTATGAATCAGCTAAAAATATAGTGACATTTTATGAAATTTCTCTAAAATATTCCAAAGCTATTGCATTAAAAAATATAAAGAAAACAATATTTAAAAATTCGATGATATTAAAAAAAAGTCATAACAATCTTATTTTTGTATCAAATAACAAAATAATAAGAACACAATATTTAAAAAATTAAGATAAATTCCATGATAACATAAATGTCTATAATTCAAACAAAAAACCGTCCTTAAAATCTGATCAATTAGTGAGTTCCAATAACCATTGTATAAATATTATTAAGTTTGTTCCCCGGATGGGTTGAATAGTTGTTGCCATAACTGAAACCTATTAATATATTTATAACAAATTACTATATGTATGTCACAATCTCAAGCTAGATATGTAGATCATTATGTTGCATATTCCAACTAGAATTCAATAAGATGCAAGAAAACAAACCATAGTAATAAGTGAGGTACACAGTATTTTTACTAAATAGTATAAGTTTGTGTATTATTAAAGTATAGTGAAAATATTTTATATTCAAAGAAAGAATATATATATTAAAAAACATTTGAAACAATATGAAGAGATTACATATTAAACATGATTTGATCATGGTATTCGTAAGTTACCTTCATTTACCACGATTGAATCTACGAGCTTCCATAAAAGCATAGATTTTCACTATAATAAAGATAACTATTTCAAAAATAGTTAGAACGAACATATAAGTGTAAAGTATATGAAATGAAATCAAAACTAACATCAAATGGACAAATTCTATAAAAAAATACAATGAAAAGTAAGCTACTTCTTAATCACAAGCTGTATGTATGAAGATAACTAAAAAACAATTATATAAGTAGTAGTTGTTGGTAGAGTTTTTTTCTTTAATTGAGAAAGTATCACTAATAAGAGAGTTAAGAAGTATAAAGATTAACATTCAAAAAGAAGGCGTGCAAGTTATTTATATAGTATATTTGATTTGAAAACAATGCAACGGGATTCAATTTTAACAAACCTTGCTCGACAAAGTTTAGATTTGAAATCATATGGAAAAAAAGAAACTAATATTACTCGACAAACTTTTGGAATCTTTTCGTGTAAGTAATATATATAATATTAGGTAGTAGCAAAAAGTTATGTACTAAAATTTCTCTAACAAACTTTTCAAATGTCTTAAAAATGGAGTTACAATATATATATATATATATAAAATTAGGTAGTAGCAAAAAAAATAAATACATACTATAATATTGCTCTAAAAGCTTTTGAATGTTTTAAAAATATGAAATTGAAAATGTAATAAAGAAATAGCAAACAATAAATATAATTTTACTTATTGACAAGTCATCAATAATATATTAACTAAAATTGTAGTTTTTATAAAATAAAAGAGAAAAGAAATATCGCATGCTTTTAAACGATACATCAGGTGATCATGAGATTTTAAAAACTATTTCAGTTGATTGTATTATTGTAAATGGCATTTTTAAAATGTGATACTGCTATGTCCAGTAACGTACTCTGTAAATAGGTCCTCCCATACTTATTAGATATGCAAATATCATTACACGAAAATTTTCTGTCAATTTCATATCCCGCCTGACAATGTCGATTGATGAATATACTGAATACTAAAGGGAAAATCTGAAATTTGTATGGGATGTTGTTCGTATGTTTCCAACTCAAAATTAAGGGTCACAATTTTGATCCAATCAATAAACCTGACCTAAAACCAACCTCTAAATTATAGATTTGGGTTGAGATTTTTGATCTGTTCAATTTTTAGGACGGGTTTGAGTTACCCATTATCTTTCTAGGTTGGGTATTGTTACAGCTTCTAACCCGAACCCTACCTCTAACTCATTATCAATATTTTATTGAAAAAAATACAATAAATTAGTGCACATATACTAGCATGTCATTTTAGTTATTTTATAATTCTATAACTATAAATTAATAAATATAAAAAAATACACTATCTACACTTTTCATTGTCTTTCCAATAATTTGATAAATATTTATAAAGAGAGTTAACATTTTTTTTCTTATATGGATCGAGTTAGAATGAATGAAGACCATGCAATCACATGTAGTTCTCAAAGAATCTAACGGACATGTATACAAGTTGATAATTTATGTAGATTAAAAGGTGAAAACTGTCAAAAAATATATTTAGAAATTTGGGCTAAACGGGTTGGGTTGGGTTTGGGTTGAATGATTTTATACGAGTTGGGTGAAGGTTGAAAATTTATAACCCAGTTATTTTTTTTGTTAGATTTAGGTCAGTAGATTTTTAAACGGGTTAGGTATGAGTTGATGTCAACGCAACCAATTAACCCAAATTGTCATCTGTACTCAAAACCTTTAGGATTAGGTAGTGTGGCCACCAAAGAGAGGCTAAAATTTTAGAAATAAATTTTATATAATTAGTTATGTGATAATTTTTAATTGATTAAAAATATCTCTCACTATTTTATATAAAACTTATAGCTGAAATGATTATTAGTTTTCTCAAATTTATATCTAGTATTTTTTTATGTCTACATCATATCTAATATCAAAAGGTGTAACTTTTAATTATTTAATATTTGGTAATATAATTACATTTTATAGATATACAACAACATTCGAGTTTTATTTTTAAAGTATTTCAGATTGGTTAATATGTGTCATTACACGGAATTGGGAAAACTATAAACCTAATAGAAATAAAAGCGCAAGAGAGAAAAAATAGTTGTGAGGAGAAAAGAGGAGAGTATCAAGACATGATACAAATTAATTTCTAAAATATGATAGTAAATTACCAAGATAGAAATAAAAAAGTGTCATACATAATAAAAAATAAATAGTTAACAAGAAAACATAAAAAAATTAAAGGAAAGTGTTTGGTTATTTGTAATTTTTTATGTATAAATATTAATTTATTTTTGTTTTCAAATAAGCTAATACTTCACTTCTGCAATTTTAGTTATTAAGTTACTTTTACTCTATAAAACTTTTATGTTTTTCTTTAGAACAAGAGTTGAATTATTTATTTAAAAAAAATGTTAAGTACATCAATTTTGTTGCAAGAATAATAGTGAATTTTTTTACCCATAGCTCTTAAATCCCCCATCGAGTACCAACCTCACTGTATGTTGTATGTGTTTTATGGGGGGTTTGGACTTTTGTCCATAAAGCTTGGTTTCCTAGCTTTATGGCAAATGTTTCTCTAGTTAATAAATATTAATTAAAAATTGATAATTATCCATCACTTTTAACAATAGTATATTAATCTTAAAAAAAATCAACTTAATGCTTCAAAAGAACAGACCCCATTAGAAGCCCCAACTTCTCATTTTGCTAGATTATTTTACTTAAAGCTACTAAAAAAACTGATATAGACAAGTAACAACAATGATTTTCAAATTTGGCTTATTAGGGTTTCGTCATAATCCTTTGTTAAAAAAAGATAAAACTGTTAAAAATATATCAGAGCATATTAGAGATTTTAGAGGCGGTATATTAAAATTATAAAACAGGTTTTTATATAAGAGATATAATTTTCTATAAATTAATCATAAATACAATTTTATTTTTTCAAATTTTACGACTAATATGTACTTTTATGATCATTAATTGTTATTCAGTTGGCGAGAAATTATGCTTCTTCAACCAGTTTTTAATTGTTCTTTTATACAATCTTTTAGAAAGTCAAAGATGACAAAGGAGTTAGAAATTGTCAAGGAAATCTGGTGAAAAGTTCCAATGGTGGCAAGATTCTTCAACTTATTCTTTTCTCCTTTTCTCTCTCTATCTATCTCTATGTGTGTGTTTGGTTCTATCTTGTGCCTGCCAAGATATGTGTCAAAATTTGTTTCCGAAATTCTCTGTTTGGTTGTCCGATGCGCTACTCCACTTGTGCTGTATGGGTATGTGTCCTTGTCTGTTTACTGGACCACATTGTGTGGCATGTCTATTCCTTCAAACTTGGGTCTGGGTTTGTGTACCCGAACACATTTCCAAACCACACTCGAAAGATGATAGTAGTTTTGTCCAAAAGTTGGGTCAAACTTGTTTACCTGGACACGTCTTATAAATTGATATAAGCTTTGGTCCAGGTCAGTTTACTCGGACACATACCCAAAGGTGTCTCAAAAGTTGGTAGAAGCTTCATCCAGGGGCTGGTCTGGGTTTGTTTACCCGGACACAACCCCGAACAGGTTCTAGAAAGTTTGTTTGCTCCTGTTTGGTCCTGTTTTGATCCTCAACTTCTCGAGACATACTCCAAGGCCTTGTCCATGCGTCAGAACAACTTTAATTCTTGGCTATGGCCTCTTTTTGCATTTTTCAATAATTTTTTTACCTAAATCATACACAAAATGTACAAGTTCACCTATATTAACAAAATACTCTATAAAGTGATGAAATAGGTCATAAACCAAATAGAATAAATGTGAATGTAAACCTCTTTAGTTACATATTTTCACCACTTATCACATGTCGCACATGCTTCGAGCCTAGGTAGCTAGTCAAGAGAAAATAGATAAGATCAAATATGGTTACTAGTAAGCAAAAAAGAAGGCGCGTCGGTGTTACCACCGTTAGTCACCCATGTGACTAACTAGGCATACTCTAGGCATACTCCATCACCCAGTTTCTAGCTACGGTCTGACAACACAGAATATACCGAACATAAGTATTTACAACTCTTATCCAAAATACATAAATTGAGTCTCAAATATCTCAAACTCTAACATAGTTTACTAACAACTTCAATTACCTACAAACTGAAGTACATGCACATCATGTATTCAAAAGTAAAGCCCATAGTAAGTCTACCCGCTTCTACTCTCAAGGTGGGTCTTCTGCGGACGTTTACCTGAAAAATTAATATGGATGCCCCGAGGGGTTCAGCACCTTAACGTGTATCCCCCAAGCTAACGGGGCTATGCACGACTACATTGTTGTAAACATGCGATTGATTACTCATACAACATTAATAAGAAGTACAATAAACCACAACACAACCATATGAAACAATTCATAGCTCAAACAGTTCAAACGTCGTAATGGACATTTAAGTAAGTGAGTTAGCTCTTTAACCCCTTGAATTGAGAAACATTGAATTCTCAGCTCAAACTTCATCTCTAATAAGTCAACCGTTCATTATTTCAATTTGATTATACTTAGTCCATTGTTTATTTTTGTCGGGTCAAAAGCAACCCTAGCCAATGAGCTATTAACTCCATGGTTTAAATAAAACAATATTTCTTAAATTGGGATTTAGGTGATCCCACTGCACCCTCTTAATATGCCTTCCACCACGAACAGAAATTTGAGGTGGCCGAGTCTATATGTCGACTCTAGCCGACAAGTCCGAAGACAAGTCTCAATGGAAGTCAGATCTGATATAGATACCGACCTCCTCCTTTAAACACATGTGACCGGACCGTCCCGGATTCCTCACCCCCAAATTCAGTTAGTAGAAGTCTCGAAGACATAGTTTTGTTAGTTAAACCTTTTCCGGGTATTAACCAACCAATAATGGGGAGTGTTTTATGTTCTCATACAAATGTTTTTTAATACCCCAGACTTAAAAATGGTGATTAAATTACTCTAATATGATTTATAGGGGCCTAATGGTGCCTTGAGAGTATTGGTAAAGAGAGTAAAACCAAAAGAATCTTGTTAGGTGTCCAAACCTTCTCCAAAAATTACAAAAAACTACACCATTGTCTTCCTCTCATCAAGGGGAACATTTACCTCTTTTCAAAATCCGAAAACGAGCATCTTCATCTCCATGGGTGTGTAGCATTTGGAGCTTCAAGACCACCATTAGAACCACCTCCTTCTCCTTGATATTTTGAAATACCCCAAACTTAGATATGGTGTTTAAATGATAAACTAAGATATAAGGAGGCTAAATAATGCCTTAGAAACATTAAGAAACATTTCTAATCAAAGAAAATATAAGGAAACACCAAAAGAGCAGTTTAAGCAAAAACGTGCTCTAAGCTTGGAGAGACTTGGGAGAGTACCCAAATATTGTTCTAATACCTTAGTAATATCCTAATGGTCATTTTAAATCAATTACCAAAGAAAACCAAGCTTGAAAACAAGTTAAAACACAAAATGTGCTTTAAGGAGTCTTAAAGCACATTTTTGAAAAATTGTCTTGTAAATGAGTTTTGAATGGCTAAATGTCCATCATTACTCTTTAATTAACATGTGTACTATATATTATCACATTTGGAAGTCTATATCAATGGGAAATCAAAAATTTCACAACAATGTGCCTTGTTTTGTGAATAGTAAATTAATTAAGCTAGTTTATAACATAAGTCAATATAAGTGAGATATTTTGGTCAACAAAGACTTAAGTACCCCTTGTTACTTAATGGGGGCCGGTTTTTACAAGGTGAGTCACCACCTTCATTAGTCATTAAGTAAATAAATAACTATAAAGCAAAAGTACTATTTACTTTACAACATAAATATCTCATTTTAACTCACCTCTCTCCTCACCTCTTCATTCTCTCTTGTTCCCACGATTTTCTCAAGCTCTCTCTCCCTTCTCCATTAACGTGAAGAGCAACCCCATGCTAGCTCCACCTTCTCTTGCACACTACTTACTCATTTTAGCTCCAAAACCAAAACAAATTACATATTCCTCTTAGTTAGCTCAAGCTCTCTCTTTCTATCTTTTCAAAACTCCAAGAGCTTTGATTTGGTGCCAAGCCAAACCACCATTAGAGGAGGAAATTCAAGTTTGGAGACTCCATTGGCTTCTCCATTCTCTTAAGGTAAAGAAAGTGTAAGAAAATCTAGGTTTCCATCACTTTTCTTCTTGACCGAAAATACATGCTCATGAGGCTTCATTTTAATGCCTTGTTCTAGCTTATTTTCTACTCTTCAAAGGATTGAGGAGGTCCTTCTTGCTTCATATCCAAGCTTGTCTTGAGAAACCAAGGTAAAACAATCACCTAAATACCTTAAAAGCACATTTTTAACCTAGGGTTTATTCCTTAGGGTTAATGTATTGTCTAGTACTCATTGGAGTCATTGTATATTGATTAGAACATTGGCAAGGAGATATACATTGGTGACCGAGATTGGGCAAGGAAAAACCTAAGGAAGAAAGTTTATAAAGCTTGTAAAAGAACAAGGTAAATTACTTACCTTAAGGTGTTTTATTGATTAAGGGAATGGGATTAAGATATGTGATGAGTTTAGTGTAGAGTTTACATTAGAAAAAGGCTATATGTGACCTAGGAGAAACAATGATCATGATTGTGAACTTGTGACAAAGGAGCAAATGAGGAAAAAGAGATAGTTTAAGAATATCAAGGTGAATTACAAGAAGCATTTTATTTCAATGGGAGCCTTGTTGTGTGTATTCGCAGGTTGAAGGCAAATATATGTGGAAATTCAGTGGTTAAGATTATTGTCATTTAAGGGCCTAAGTGCCAAGCATTTAAGTTTATGCACTATATGATGATGTGGTGTAGTTTTGGTGTAGATTGTGTGTTAATGTGTTGTGATGAGAATTTGAGTGATATTGGTTGGTTGATGGAGAAAAACCAAATTTTAGGATGTGCTATATACTAGAGAACCCATGGCAAAATTTAAAGGAGAACTTAAGTGTTTAAGATGTTCTAAGGGAATTTAATGACTAAGGAAGTACTAGGAAGTTTTAGAGGTTGTCTTGATGAAAAAGGGGTGAGACAAAGTGTTTTAATGAGTTATAATGACTTAGGCATTACTATGAAGGATTTAGAAATCAAGAGAATGTATTTGAGTATTTAGGACTTAGGCAAATGTTGGTAAATAACTAGGAAGGAAATAAGGTGTTGATGGATGGAAGCTTAAGCTTGTGAAGGAACTTTAAGTAAATGCATAAAAGAGTTTTAGATGGTGAAAGATGCTTGGGAGATGATGTTATAGTGGTGGGGAAACATTTGGCATAGTGGTTACATTAGGTATGAACCACCACCTAGAAACCTAGTGGAAAATGTTACAAGTGTTGGCATGGTTACAAGGAAAAATGCATAATGATTAAAGTGGATGTTGGTGAGTGATTTAAAGTGTTTAGTGGTTGGCTTAAGGTGTATTTGAGGTGCCCAAATGAGGTTATAACTTATTAGGATATATGAGGAGAAGTTTGGAGTTAAAAGAGAATTTAGAAACAAGGTTCTGAAGCCGACCGACCTTAGGGACCGGACCTGCAAGGTCGGTCGAGCTCAATTTTCACTGCCGGAAAAAGTTTCTGGAACCGACCGAACTTGGGACCGGACTTACAAGTTCGGTCGGGCTTGTATTTTGTGAAGGAATTAAGTCTCTGGAATGGACCGACCTTGGGACCGGACTTGCAAGGTCGGTCATGCCTAGAATTTTGTACGGTAATAAGTCTCTGGAATCGACCGAACATGGGACCGGACTTGGCAAGTTCGGTCGAGCTTAAATTTCCCTCGGGGAAAACTCTCGGGAATGGACCGACCTTGGGGACCGGACTTGCAAGGTCGGTCGGGGTAGAATTTTCAAGCGGTAATATGTTCTGGAATGGACCGACCTTGGGTAAGGTCGGTCGGGCCTAAAACAAAAAAAAGAAATTTTGAATTCCAAGGATGATAATTGGTAATAAGGTATACCTTTGGTAGGGTGGTAATGATTATGACCCTAAGAACTTAAGGGATTAAGTTAAGCTAAGTAAGAACTTTAATGTTAAAAGTTAGGTTTATAAGGATAAGTGGTAAGGACTTAAGAGGATATTTAATGGGAATCTTTAGGGACTAAGTGAGTTAAGTAAGGTGCAAATAACTAATGGCCTAAAAACGAATCAATGTTTTAGGTTTGTGAATTGGGACCCCCGGAGAAGGTTAAACAAACGACGATCGACGGTGAACGGTACAATCTTTCTTGTGACCTGCTTGCTAACGAGGTGTCCCTCGGCTTGTGTGCTATCTGTTTAATTGCTATGACTAAAACAAGATAAAGCATGCAACCGGTTATATTGGTTCTCGTTGTGTATGTGTTATCTTTTCACTAACCCGCGAGACTTGAGATTGTTACTAACTAAGTTTAGTACTTACTGAGTTAAGAATAAGAGTTAAGTTTTTGGTGGTTGTTGGTTAATGCCCGTTAAGGCTTAGCTAGCACATGGTGATTAAGATTTCTACTAACTGGAACTTGAGTGAGGAAACCCGGGACCGAACTCCGGTCATGCATGCTAAGGAAAGGGGGGCCGTATCTGAATCAGATCCACCCTCCGCTTAAGGACTTGTCTTCGGACTTGTAGCCTAGGGCCGGTTGCCGGCTCAGCTACGCTGGACTCCCGTCCAGAGTAGGTGGCATTAAGATGGTGCGGTGGGATCACCTAAATCCCAGGTTTGAATTAAGCTACAACCATTCCCTTCCAGGAACGGTTTGTATACTGAGAATAAGTTGAGATTAAGATTAAGGTAAGGTAAGGAACTGAGATTAAGGAAATCAGGACTGAGGAGGGGGTTACTAACCCACTTGATAAGGGGACGCTTGAGTCATTCATTGTTTGTGAACTACGCATGTTCATCTGTGGATTATTGTTATTACACTTCATATCATGCTTGTGTATGTAATCAATTTCCATGCTATCGACAATTAGTCGTCGTAGCCCCGTTAGCTTGGGGGCCATGAGAGGGTGTACCAGCATTCGTGCTGACCCCCTTTGGGGGCTGTTTTTACACTTGCAGGTAAGAGGCCCATGAGGACGCACCACGAGAGTAGAAGCGGTTAGACTTAGGATGGGATGTTTATTTTGAGTACGGGTCGCGCTTGTGCACCCGTCTGTTTATATTTAAACGGATGTAAGGTTGTGATTATGACTTAGTTACTTGTACTCGGTTGGTTGTTGGTATTATGGATGGTGATGTTTTCGGTTGGTTATGTATTTTGGATAAGTGTTGTAATTATTAAGGCCGGTATATTCTAACGATCAGACCGTGGCAAGGTCCAGGTGTTTATCATTTCCGCTGCGACGAATTCAATTAAGTGTTCAGTTTTGCGATAACCACAATTGGCTTTGGATGGGTGTTACAAAAGTGGTATCAGAGCGTAGTTACGCTCTGATAAAAAAAAATACCGGACATGAGTAACCACCGAGTTAGGATATAAGTTAAGGAATAAGTGATGGGTTAAGGGTGTGAGAAGTTAGAGTGAGTAGAGTCAGATGACCACTAATAAGTGTGGATCGTCTTTACCGTCTATGGACGTTATAAATTCGTTAACCGAAACAGTGGTGGATACGAATCTAATGTGAGTTGTGCTTATTCAGATGGCAGGACGTCCTAGAGGAAACCGAGGTCGCGGCCAAGGTGATGATGCTTCAGGAATACCGGGAGGGCAGACGATCGCAGAGATCGTAGCTGCCGCCTTAGGGCATATGGGCTATCAGCCTGGTGTGGGTGCACCACCTCCACCGCCACAACCTAGGGAACCAAATTGGGTGAAGAGTCTTGCAGACTTTCGACCCGCACACTTTAAGGGGGAGACCGATCCCGCCAAGCTTGAGGCGTACATCTCCGAGCTGGAGACCGCCTTCGAGACCCTTGATGTCCCTGCTGGGATCAAGGTCCGTCTGGCTGCTTTCTATCTGAAGGGGGCGGCAGGCGATTAGTGGAAGCTGGTGAGGGCCGAGCATGTGGCCAACCCTGAGTTCGGCTGGGAGCAGTACACCGCCTTGCTACGAGCAAAGTACTACCCCGCCCATGTCCAGACGAAGAAGCGCTTGCAGTTGGATGCGCTTAAGCAGACCGACAAGATGACGGTGGACGAGTATTACTCAGAGTTCACCGCCTTGCTCCGTCTTCTGCCAGGTCTTGGATATTCTGACCAGATCTTGGTGGACCGCTTCTATGGCGGGCTTAGCCATCGACTCCGCTACGGCATGGGGCCGACGAGTTACACTACCTTGCAGGAGTGCTATCACGCCGCTGCTAAGGTTGAGATAACCGTCCAGCTGAGGGACGAGGAGAATGCCAAGAGGAAGAGTGCTGGTAAGAGCTCGGAGAGTCAAGGGCAAGGAGGGTACAAGAAACAGAAGTACCAGCCTCTGGCCCAGAAAAGTCAGAACCCTAAAGGGAAGGAGGAGAAGGAGAAGGCTCCGGAAGAGCCATTGAAGTTGACGTATGCTTACGCAGCTACACCCCTGCGCTCTAGGGCGCCAAAGGGATGTGAGACTGAGAAGGGAGCCGGTGGTGGCTACCAGCGACGCTACATCTGTAGGTGGTGTCACAAGGACCACCCCGGGCTCGATTGTAAGGGGAATAAGGTGGAGTGCAACTTTTGTGGGGTGTACGGACACCGAGCATATGAGTGCTACCGGAACCCTGCTAGCAGAGCCTATAGGCCCGATACCAGGGGCAAGGGCAAGACCGATCAGGGAGCTGGATCTGACGGTCAGAGGAAGGTGCAGCAGGCGGCAGACAAGAACCCAAGGGTGACCCAGAAGTCGGGACCCACACTACACATGGTGGACCGGGACGATGAGCCTGAACCCTCATCGAGGCCAGGTACCGCTATAACCATTTAGTAATAAAACTACCTGCTTACCGCATTATCATGCATGTTTGGTGAATAAATGAGTTAAGTAAGAATAAGATGAGATTAGAACTTAAGCAAGATGTAACCTACTACCACTTTAGGAAGCTTCAACATCTGCTATCCAATACCATTTACACCTAACCCGGAGCACACCGACATCGAAACCATAGACTTTCCAACCGAACAATGTCAGGTTATCCGCCCAGGTATGATCTTATTAAGGGGATACCTGACACCCGAAGCGCAAATAGCCATCATCAGGAAATGCAGTCAACTAGGAATGGGACCGGGAGGTTTTTACACACCGGAGTACCCAGGGGGAGCAAGAATGAAATTAAAAATGATGAGCTTAGGCAAGGATTGGAATCCGTATGCCAAGAACTACCAAACCACGAGGATGCAAGATGGTGTCTCACCACCAGGAATACCCGAAGAGTTCCATCCAGTTATTACACAAGTCGTGGAGATCGCTCAGCAGTTGGAAGCTGAACCGATTCCAGACATACAAGCAGACATTTGCATTGTGAACTTCTACGAGAAGGATGGGCGACTTGGACTACACCAGGATAAGGACGAGACAACGGAGTCTCTCGAAAGAGGGATACCCGTAGTGTCTTGGTCCATTGGGGATGATGCAGAGTTCTTATACGACGAGCAGAAGCGTGCGGACCGTGCGAATAAGTTGGTACTTAAGTCAGGAGATGTATTAATTATGGGAGGAGAATCAAGGATGTTATACCATGGGATTAAGAGAATTAAGTTGAATACAACACCGTCAGCAGTAATCAATGCGACGCATATGAGACCTGGGAGATTAAACCTAACCTTTAGGCAATATTAGCCATGTAATGCTAGAATGAGATGAGGGATGAGATGTAAGATTAAGGCTCATGTTGTAAACAGGATGGTTATGAATAAAATAACAGTGTTGTTCATATAAATTGTTACGACTCTTGTTATACCATCAATACTCATGAAGCTTGTGAACACAATTAGGTTATGGACTTGGTACGGAAGGTGCATTAAGCATACTTACAGAGGCACAGGCCGACGCCAGCGGTACTATCCTCACCGGCACCTTTCCGATTAATGGGATTGAGGCATCAGTTCTCTTCGACTCAAGGGCCTCGCATACCTTTGTCTCGGCATCTTTCGCGAGTAGGTTGGGGCTAGACGCTGATGAGCTACCCGACTTCACGGTTACGCTCCCGTCTAAGGAGAAGGTTCGTTACACTCGTTACTACCGAGGAGCCACTGTCAGAATTAAGGGAGAGGACTTTCCAGTCAGTTTTATTGAGTTCAGTGAGCTAGGATTTGATGTTATCTTCGGGATGAACTGGTTGGAGTGGCACAAGGGACGTATCCTCTGCACCGAGCATAGATTGCTGCTCAAGAGTCCGTCTGGGGTAACAATATCATACCACCAGAGGCCTAGAGAGCCTTCGACTAAGATCATCACCGCCATGGCAATGTGTAAGGAATTGAGGAGAAAAGAAGAAGTGTACCTCTGCTATGTACAGGACATAGAGAGAGACCCTGAGTTCGACCCCGACTTACCGGTAGTGTCGGAGTTCCCCGACTTATTTGTAACACCCCTAAAACCGGCCTAAGAGTTAAGGGTATTACACGCCGCGTATTACTACCTAATAACGCAAGGCTCTAAAACACTCAAATGCAATAAAGGCCCAAAACAGAGTTTCCATAAACGTTGTAAACCAAAGTACTTAAATACAGCGGAAGCAAACACAAAATCCCAAATACATATCCAAGTTACAAACAGAAGTCAAAACAGTGTAAGGCCCGAGGCCTACAACATCATAAATAACAATCTGAACGAACAACAAAAGCTAAACACTACAGCTCCAGAACTCAAGATGATCCTCGCTGATACATCTGCAAAAATGTTAGAAGTAGGGGAGTGAGCACACAACTATGCCCAGTAAGCAGCGACCGTCATCAGTAAGGTCGCTCAAAACAATTGAAATCAGAAGAGAAACAGAGATTAGCACAAAACAATAGCTCTTAAAATATGCAGAGTATTGCTGAAACAAATGCAGAATGGAACACCAGAGTTCCCAATTCAGAAGTAAGCAGAGTTCTGCAGAAGTGATTATCTGAGTGGTTAAACTGGTGTAAAATTAAAAAGAAAAGAAATTAAAAACTCAAATTAAACGTCGGGCTGCAAACAAATCCCGGTCGTAGTTAGTAAAACAAGTGTCGTATCCACAGGGAGATTGTTCAATTTATCCTAGTCTTGGTAGTTACTCAAAAACTGTAAAAAGGGGTTTAGCCGGAGGCAAGCTTGATTTGTTGTTTGATCAGTGCAAATATAATAAAACCAGTAAAAAGGTGAATTAATTGATGTGGATGGAAAAATGTATCCTAGGATAGCGGGGGAATTTCCTAAATTACTTAAACATATTTATAACCATGTCTCTATTATTTATTGTCTATTAGAGTTAATAATTGTCAGTTACGAACTCTTAATAATAGCCTTAATATTTTCCTGCTCAGTCCGGAGTGTAAATACTAAGATTAATTCCTTGGTGGTACTTAGACTATCTCAAAATCATGTGTTGATAGTTACCAAATAAATGCAGTCGTTTGTCGCGCAAAGCATTTAGCAATATTAGTTGAAAGGAATTAAAACAAGTTAACAAGTGAGACAGGTGATAAATATTGTTTACGTAATATTAGAAATAAATCCCCATCCTAGGATACAAAAAGAAAATTACTCAGACATTAACGGAGATAAGAAGATAGCACAGACAGATTTTGACATTAATTCAGAGGAAGAGCTGGTCTGCTCTTGCTCTCGCTGCTGCTCTTCTATTTCTTTTGTTACTGCGTGAGTGTGGAATGATGTGGTGTTACGGGAGGAAAATAAGTGGAAGCGAATGGATGAGTGTGGTGAAAATATTCTTCAGACTCCCGTCGTGCGTGTTGTATTTTTGGTGTTGAAGGGGCGAGTTTATATAGAGGCAGAGGAGAAGAAGATCCGTACGCATTTGATTGCCGGTTGATTGCTCTCATTGATTGCAGGGGACAGAAATGAAACGCGTGAGAGATTTAAGGTAGGCGGTGCGGCGGAGTAGATGGATAGCGCAATCAATTTGCAGAACGTCGCGAAGAAGAAGACAGGCGCGTCTCTTGTCCGCCTGGAGTCCGCGTGCGTACATCACTGAAATGGAGCGGACCATTTATTTCACTTGGTCCGGGACTTCTTGCAGGAGTTAGGTCCCGGACCATAATGCAGGCAAATCTCTGGGTTTTAAAATTACGTGTGGTCCGGGACTTAGGCAAGGACATAAATCCCCATCCTAGGATACAAAAAGAAAATTACTCAGACATTAACGGAGATAAGAAGATAGCGCAGACAGATTTTGACATTAATTCAGAGGAAGAGCTGGTCTGCTCTTGCTCTCGCTGCTGCTCTTCTATTTCTTTTGTTACTGCGTGAGTGTGGAATGATGTGGTGTTACGGGAGGAAAATAAGTGGAAGCGAATGGATGAGTGTGGTGAAAATATTCTTCAGACTCCCGTCGTGCGTGTTGTATTTTTGGTGTTGAAGGGGCGAGTTTATATAGAGGCAAAGGAGAAGAAGATCCGTACGTATTTGATTGCCGGTTGATTGCTCTCATTGATTGCAGGGGACAGAAATGAAACGCGTGAGAGATTTAAGGTAGGCGGTGCGGCGGAGTAGATGGATAGCGCAATCAATTTGCAGAACGTCGCGAAGAAGAAGACAGGCGCGTCTCTTGTCCGCCTGGAGTCCGCGTGCGTACATCACTGAAATGGAGCGGACCATTTATTTCACTTGGTCCGGGACTTCTTGCAGGAGTTAGGTCCCGGACCATAATGCAGGCAAATCTCTCGGTTTTAAAATTACGTGTGGTCCGGGACTTAGGCAAGGACATAAGTCCCAGATCAAACTGGTGTTGAAGTCTCGAGGGTATGCCAACTTTGACTGGCTCTAGATTATTCGTTTGGACTCCGTTTTTCGAACCGTCTGCGGCTATGCGTTCGTATCTTCATGTTCTTTGCTTCTAGCTTGGCTTTTTCTCATGTTTAGCCGATAAATCTGTAAGACAACCAATAAAACATAAACTAGAGAAAAACTAAGATAAGTGGAGAAATGAGCAAGAAAAGTGCTAATAATATATATGAAATACACCTATAAAACATGCTCATTTGGATACTTATCACACCCCCACACTTACCTTTTGCTTGTCCTCAAGCAAAACCATGTACCCAAACAAGTAGGGAATGCTCAATATTAACAAATACTATTATGAAGGGTAGGATAAAGAAGTCAATAGTACATGATCTCAAACTTATAGAGGAGTGTGATCCATCACCTACTGGTGGCATAGGTGTACTCAGGGCAAAAATAAAAATTAGAGTTTCGGGGTATGATCCGGAGTACTTCAATGCTTCTTGATTTAAGGTGACTTTGAGAACTTTTACCATGGCCAACTTCTCTCAAGAATGGGCATTGAGGAGAAAACAAAAGGAAAAATAGAATTAAGCATTTGTTTCACTTTTGCATAAGAGATGAGAAGATAATATGTAGGCATTAAGCCTTCGTATTTTAAAGAACACTCAACTCTCTTTGTTGGTTACCAATGGTGTCTCGTAAGTCCCTTATTTATTTTTTTGTATATATTTTTTTGACAGAGAAGCACCCCTTAGCAATCCCTAAGAAAGAAGACAGAAAGAACCCCTGAGTAATAAAAATCCAACCATTTCAGATCATTTGGTCACACCGCATAAAAATGCTCCTCAAAAGTAATCAAAATTTTAAAATTTTTGTACATTTTATACCATTTATCCCACAATTCATAACAGTATTTATTCTTAAAGAGAACAACCCACATAAAAAGGGTCCACGATATTGAATTTGAAAAAACGCAAGATAAGCAGAGAGATTAAGCATTTTAGCATAAAATGTCACCGAAAAGGGCACACTCCCCCACACTTAAATTGAACAATGTCCTCATTGTTCACCAGAAAAACAAGGGAAGGCTTCAGAAGGCCTTTTCGGTAAGTAGATAAAATAGAGAGAACACGAAGCTCACGAATATCATTTAAGCACATAAACTCTCCTCTGCATATTTATTTAAATAAAAGCATAATTAAAGAAACTGGTACTCCCCTGAGATTATTTTTGCTAGCGTGTATTGGACTTCCCCCACACTTGAGCTTCAGCCTCAAGTAGCGTAGCTTGGTTGCGGTGTAGACATGAAATTGCACCTGCATAAGACACTAGAAGCAACCATACTATAAACGGGGTTAAGTTAGCAAAAATAAAATTTAAAGAACCTGAAAATTAAAACAGCATAAAAGCATATAAAAGATAAGTTCGTCCGGGTTGCCTCCCGGAAAGCTGCCCTTCTTTAACGTCTTTGGCTAGACGCTTTGTCGTTAGATCGATCATGGGGGGTGGTTATGAGGAGGAGATCCAAAGCATGACTCGATGGTATTTTTGAGAGTCCACCGGATGCATGTTTTCTTTTCTTATCCCGCTCTTCATCCGGGATTGGTGGTGGTATCTCTGTAATAGACATGCCGTCTGGAAGGGTGATAAACAGAAGTGGGGATGATGGTGATTGAGTGTCCCGCACAAACTTGAGATCTTTGGATTTGCTATCTGGAGATCTTCCTGATGCAAACTCCAGCTTTTCGTTATAAGCCTGAAGGGTGATTTTCCCCTGGGCTACCCAAATGTGCACATCGGCTGTGGCAATTAATGGTCGTCCAAGGATGAGAGGTGTAGTGGAGTTCTCTTCGATGTCTAGAATGACAAAATCGCATGGGAAGTATAAGTGCTCCACTTTAATGATAACATCCTCCACCACTCCGCTTGGGTATGTTACCGAACCATCTGCCAGTTGCAGGGTCATCTTAGTCTTTTTCATTTCTCCAATTCCCAGCTTTTTGAAAGTGGAGAGGGGCATCAAATTAATGGAGGCACCCAGATCGCATAGGGAGTATGGAAATGAGGTGCTACCAATTGTGACCGGAATAGGGAAGCTGCCCGGATCATTGCATTTGGAAGGTAGTGGTTGTTGCAGAATAGCTGAGCAAGCTACATTGAGAGGTACCGTACCGACTTCGGCCAATTTAGTTTTGTTGGATATGAGGTGTTTGAGGAATTTGGCGTAGTTTGGCATTTTGGCAATGAGGTCTACAAACTGTATGTTGACGTTTAGTTGTTTCAGCATTGCCAGAAACTTACCATATTCATTATCCAATTTCTGCTTCTGGAGTCGGTGAGGAAATGGTATAGGCGGTTCTTGTGAAGAAGGTTTTGAAGCTGGTGGAATAGTGAGGATGCTTGGAGATGTCTTTTTGTTGGACCTCAGCTTTTTCTTCACTATCCTCTTTGGATTCTTCTGATCTTTGCGGGATGTGAATCTCGTCGGTTTTCTTACCGCTTCTCAAGGTTATCGCCTTAACCTCTTCTTCTTCTTCTTCAAAGTCGAGCTTTTCATTTTCATAACCAGCCACCAAGTGCTCAAGGTAGGTATTCTCAGATTGAATGCGATTTTTATAGACTTTGGCGGTGCTTTCAAGTTCAGCTACATTCCTTTTGGAAGTTTCGATTGCTACAACCCACTCTTGGAGGGAAGGGTGTAGTTCTGGAACTTTAGCTGTTTTAGCCACCTCCATCTTTTCTTCATCGTGCTCCTTCACATAGATGCACTTGGCTTGCTCTCTTGGATTTGGTTCATTTTGGCTGGGGAGAGCCCCTGGCGGTCTTCGAGCAAGATGTTCTGCAAGTTGATTGAATTTACCTTCGATTTTCTGGTTGAAGGCTTCTTGTGCAGAAGCTGGTTCTGAGTCATACATGTAACCCTTCATCATCTCTTTGAGTTCTGCGTTTGGATCAACAGAGGATGAAGATGGTTGTTGTTGTTGTTGTTGGAAACCTGGAGGGGCACCTAGTGCTCTATAACCCATATTAGAGTTTGGTTGGGGTCGGTTTCCCTGATAGGTATTGGAATTGTTGTTCTGCCCTCCTTGGTTCTGATCATTATTTTTCCATGAGAAATTCGGGTGATTTCTCCATGGGTAGTTGTTTGATGTTATTGTTTGTAGGAATTACCGGGGCGGTTTCCTATGAATTGTACTTCCTCGTACTGGCCTTTGCCTTCGCATTGATGAGTTTCATGAGGACCGGCGCATATGACACATCCTTCTGTAGGTGGAACTGGTGGTGAACTTGTAGGTGGGGAAGCTATTGTTTTTACAATTTCGTTTTGAGATGTTGTTAGCTTTTCCACCATCTTTGCAAGGGACGAGATCTGAGCTGATAAATGATCCGTAGGCTCAACGTGGAGTAGGCCTGCTGCTCGTGGTGTTCTTCCTTTGGATCTCGTCCACTGTCTGGTATTGCTCGTCATGGTTTCGAGAAGGTCCATTCCTTCTTTAGGAGATTTCATCATGAAACTTCCTCCTGCAGAGGAATTGACGAGTAGTCGGTTCCCATCATCCAGACCGTTGAAGAATGACAGGCAGAGGGATTGATCGTCAAGACCATGGTGGGAACACTTCATTAGCATATCCTTGAATCTGTCCCATGCGTCGTACAACGTTTCTCCCCTCCTGACAGAATGTTGATTTCTCACCGATCAATTGCCTTGTTCTACTGGTTGGGTAGTATTTGGCAAGGAATTTTTGGGCCATTTGCAGCCATGTGGTGATTGATCGGGAGGGAAGGCTTCGGTACCACCTGTTTGCTGAATCCGACAACGAGTGAGGAAATAGTTGTAGACGGATTCTTTCTTTGACGTTGCCGGTCTGACCAAAGGAATTGCAGAAGTCTAGGAAGAGACTCAGATGATTTGGGGCTTCATCTGGGTTCGCTCCACTAAACTTGCCTAGATCCCGGACGGCGGTGATGTAGTGGTTTTGAAAACCCATCGTCCGGCTTCTTGTGGTGTTAGTTCAGGGAGAACTATGGCTGATGCTCTTCCTTCGGTATTTGGTTGGTGGTAGTCAGAGAGCACGGTGTTCTGGTTGATTTGCATGGTCCATTTCATTTATAACTTCGTTATTGGCCATGGCTTGGTTTCTCAGGTTTCTTTGTGCTTGTAATAAAGTGCGCTCGGGTTCGGGGCTCGGACTGATTGGTGGAGAGCCTCGGGTTCGAGTATTTGGCATGCACAGAAGATAACTTGTGGTTTGTGAGAAACTGAAAATTAATTAGTAAATAGATAAAGAAAACAAATATTGGTTAGGCTGATAAACGTTAGTTAAACAACACTGATATATTTTTTTTTTTTTTTTTTAACAAGAGTAAAATGACAGAATATTAAATGACAAGGGAAAGAAATGACAGAAAATTAAAGTTAGGAGTTAGTATACTGGAAATTATAAGTTAGTAGTTAGTATACAGAAATTTGAAGGACAATGGAAATGAAATGTTAAGGACAATGGAAATGAAATGTTAAGGACAATGGAAATTAAATGTTAAGGACAATGGAAATTAAATGTTAAGGACAATGGAAAGAGATGACAGGAAATTTTAAGTTAGTAGTTAGGGACAATGGAAAGAAATGACAATGGAAAGAAATGACAGAAATAATAACAATAATATTAAGATGTCCGAAGTTAGATGTCCAAGTCAGATGTCCAAGTCAGATGTCCAATTCAGATGTCCAAGATTAACAATTTAATAGTATTAACAGATTAATATAATATAGCGAGTGAACTACCGGAAACTAGGGAAATTGATGGAAGCAATCTCCCCGGCAACGGCGCCAATTTGCAGAAGGTTATTATCAGAGTGGTTAAACTGGTGTAAAATTAAAAGAAAAGAAATTAAAAACTCAAATTAAACGTCGGGCTGCAAACAAATCCCGGTCGTAGTTAGTAAAACAAGTGTCGTATCCACAGGGAGATTGTTCAATTTATCCTAGTCTTGGTAGTTACTTAAAAACTGTAAAAAGGGGTTTAGCCGGAGGCAAGCTTGATTTGTTGTTTGATCAGTGCAAATATAATAAAACAGTAAAAAGGTGAATTAATTGATGTGGATGGAAAAATGTATCCTAGGATAGCGGGGGAATTTCCTAAATTACTTAAACATATTTAACCATGTCTCAATTATTTATTGTCTATTAGAGTTAATAATTGTCAGTTACGAACTCTTAATAAAAGCCTTAATATTTTCCTGCTCAGTCCGGAGTGTAAATACTAAGATTAATTCCTTGTGGTACTTAGACTATCTCAAAATCATGTGTTGATAGTTACCAAATAAATGCAGTCGTTTGTCGCGCAAAGCATTTAGCAATATTAGTTGAAAGGAATTAAAACAAGTTAACAAGTGAGACAGGTGATAAATATTGTTTACGTAATATTAGAAATAAATCCCCATCCTAGGATACAAAAGAAAATTACTCAGACATTAACGGAGATAAGAAGATAGCACACAGATTTTTGACATTATTCAGAGGAACTGGTCTGCTGCTCTCGCTCGCTGCTGCTCTTCTATTTCTTTTGTTACTGCGTGAGTGTGGAATGATTGGTGTTACGGGAGGAAAATAAGTGGAAGCGAATGGATGAGTGTGGTGAAAATATTCTTCAGACTCCCGTCGTGCGTGTTGTATTTTTGGTGTTGAAGGGGCGAGTTTATATAGAGGCAGAGGAGAAGAAGATCCGTACGCATTTGATTGCCGGTTGATTGCTCTCATTGATTGCAGGGGACAGAAATGAAACGCGTGAGAGATTTAAGGTAGGCGGTGCGGCGGAGTAGATGGATAGCGCAATCAATTTGCAGAACGTCGCGAAGAAGAAGACAGGCGCGTCTCTTGTCCGCCTGGAGTCCGCGTGCGTACATCACTGAAATGGAGCGGATCATTTATTTCACTTGGTCCGGGACTTCTTGCAGGAGTTAGGTCCCGGACCATAATGCAGGCAAATCTCTCGGTTTTAAAATTACGTGTGGTCCGGGACTTAGGCAAGGACATAAGTCCCGGATCAAACTGGTGTTGAAGTCTCGGGGGTATGCCAACTTTGACTGGCTCTAGATTATTCGTTTGGACTCCGTTTTTCGAACCGTCTGCGGCTATGCGTTCGTATCTTCATGTTCTTTGCTTCTAGCTTGGCTTTTTCTCATGTTTAACCGATAAATCTGTAAGACAACCAATAAAACATAAACTAGAGAAAAACTAAGATAAGTGGAGAAATGAGCAACAAAAGTGCTAATAATATATATGAAATACACCTATAAAACATGCTCATTTGGATACTTATCAAGTTCACAAACAAATAGGGGACATAGTACAATGCACACACTCAGAAGGGTCGAAGACCCATAGACCATAACAGGTCTCTCGACAACGCAGAAATGACTCGAAAGAGCCAAAGGGTTCGTCAACCCCACAGAACAGAAAGGGAATGACCCACACTCAGAACGACGTCTACATGGTATACCACGGAATAGCTCGACCCAGCCATTCACGGCTCAGAAACAGAGTAAAGTGTCCCAAAATAGAAGGTTTGCAAAACAGAAGCAACCTTGCATGAAACCATGCAAAAACACTTATAATACAGTAGTAGAGACTTAGAGGAGTCCAACGCCACAAACGGCACTCAAATCAGAGTTCAGACGGGGAAGTTATACAGAAAACAGAGCAGTGTCCGAACTTGTGTCCGGACGTCGAAGTTCGGACGCAAGTCGAGACTCAGAAACCAGAATTTGCCAAATGTCCGAACTTGTGTCCGGACATCAATGTTCGGACACAAGTCGATTTGAAATCAGACAGAACATTTCAGAATGTCCGAACATCATTGTTCGGACTGATGTTCGGACGGGTTTACGGAAAAAACTTACACGGAAGGTCCGATCTTGTGTCCGGACATCAATGTTCGGACACAGGTCGAACTAAAATCAGAGGAGAATCTAAGGGTGTGTCCGAACATCAAAGCTCGGACAGATGTTCGGACACACCCCAAACTTTGAAAATCAGAAAGGCAAAACACACTGTCCGAACTTCCAAGCTCGGATGGAAGTTCGGACAGTGCGGAAACTGCAGATTTCAGAAGACGAACAGAGCAGAAAAAAAACGCAATTCGACACCACGAATCGCCAATTCAGAACACACACCAAATCAGTCATAAATACAGGAGACCATGGGGGTTTAGCCATTCCAAAACGTAATCAAACACAACACAAACAGAAACGCATCCAAATCGGACAATAAGACCTTGCAAACCCCATGGCTGAACTTCCAAACCGAATCGAGTAACCACCTACCTCGTTGATCAGCAGAAACCACAACGAACTGAGACAGCAGGCACAATCCACGCAGAACCACAATCCGGTACAGACCAACAGCCACTGAATTCCACAATCAAAGCCCAGGAATCATAAAATACTCGAAGAATCTAGAATCATTCAAGACCCAAAATCTGTAGCACAAACCTGGAATCGACGGTCCCGAAACCCCCACCTGATCGACTACGACAGTCCCGACCAGAACCCCAAATGACCACCGAGCACAACCACTGATTAATCACGAAAAAGATCCAGAAATCAGAAACTCGAGAGGAAGAAGGAGGCCAATAAAATCCACGATTCTGCCAGACAAACCTGATGACGACGAGAGGAGAATTCAGCAACGAAGATCTTCAATCTGGTTGCAGCAGCGGCAATCCCCGAACTTAACAAATCAGAATTGAGAGAGAGAAGAAGAAGAGAGAGTAACTGTCGCTCTGAAGACTGAGACTGCACGCTCCCACGATTCAAACTGACACCCTTAATCGATCGGGGATTAGGGAAAGGAAAAAGAAATAAATAAGTAAATCCTTTACTTATTATTAAATAATCTGTTTACATTAATTAGCAGGGGTAATGACCTCCTCGCCCTTGGCAATTAAAAGAATACCACGGTGTCCTAACTGATAGCAAGAGATTAATCCAACTTAGAATAACATAGTAACTGATATAATATAAGGTATTAATTGCGGGTTATAACATCACCTCCCCCTTAAAAGAATTTCGTCCTCGAAATTGACTCACCTCACTAATCGAAAAGGGATGGAAACTTGGTGCGTAGCTCATCTTCGAGCTCCCAAGTCGCTTCACGTTCTGACTGATCAGACCATTGAACCAAGACCATAGGCATGGTCTTACTACGGAGCTGACGAACGTCTCTAGCCAAAATACAGGTGGGTACCGCCTCATAACTGAAGTCCTCTCTCAACTGAAGCTGACTATGGTCGATCACATGAGACGGATCATGCAGGTACTTCCTCAACATCGAGACATGAAATACACTGTGGACAGCAGACAAGGATGGAGGCAAAGCCAGACGATAAGCCACAGGGCCAATCCTCTCCAGAATCTCAAACGGTCCCACAAACCTCGGGCTAAGCTTTCCACGCTTCCCGAACCGGACTACGCCTCTGACCGGCGACACTCGCAGATAGACGTGATCACCAACATCAAACTCAAGCGGCCTGCGCCTCTGGTCTGCATAGCACTTATGTCTACTCTTAGCAACAAGCAAACGCTCTCGAATCATCCTGATCTTCTCTACTGCACCCTGCACCAACTCAGGTCCAACTAAGACCCTCTCCTTCAGGTCATCCCAACAGATGGGAGACCTGCACCTCCTACCGTACAACGCTTCAAACGGAGCCATACCAATGCTCGCCTGAAAGCTATTGTTGTAGGCAAACTCGATTAGAGTCACGTGCTGATCCCAGCTACCTCCAAAATCCAGGACACATGCGCGAAGCATGTCCTCCAGAACCTGATTAGTCCTCTCTGTCTGGCCATCCGACTGAGGATGGTAGGCTGAACTGAAAGCTAAATTCGTACCCAGAGCCTGATGCAAACTGCGCCAAAATCTAGACACGAAACGGGGGTCACGATCGGACACAATAGAAGCAGGCACCCCGTGAAGCCTCACTATCTCATCGAGATACAGACGAGCTAAGCGCTCCAAACTGAAGGTCTTCCTCACATGCAGAAAATGGGCGGACTTCGTCAGACGATCCACTATCACCCATACGGCATCACAACCCGAAGGAGTCCTAGGCAACCCCATGACAAAATCCATCCCCACACTCTCCCACTTCCACTCAGGAACGGGAAGGGGCTGAAGCAAACCCGCTGGCCTCTGGTGCTCAGCCTTCACCTGCTGACAGGTTTGGCACTTCAAAACAAACTCAGAGGTGTCACGCTTCATCCCAGACCACCAGAACGACTCTCTGAGATCTCGATACATCTTCACCCCTCCTGGGTGAACTGAATATGGCGCTCCATGAGCCTCCTGAAGGATCTCTCTACGCAGAACTGCGTCGTCCGGCACACACACTCGACCTCTGAGACGCAAACACCCATCACTGGAGACACTGAAGTCTGAATCCTGCTCTGAAGACAGTCCCCCTCTGATCCGACACAAAGCTGAATCTGACTCCTGACCAACCCTGATCCTATCGATCAACAAAGACTGAACCTGGAGCGCTGCTATCACACTGGCACTGGCTGGTCTGACTACCCAAACACCCATACGCTGAAGCTCTAAGGCGGACCTCTGAACTCCTGTCAAAGCACAAGCTATGCCCGGAGCGCCTCTCCGACTCAAAGCGTCTGCCACCACATTCGCTCTACCCGGGTGGTAGAGGATCTCCAAATCGTAGTCATGAAGTAGCTCCAACCACCTCCGCTGTCTCAAGTTCAGCTCCTTCTGAGTGAACAAATACTTGAGACTCTTGTGGTCCGTGTAGACCTTACACGACACCCCGTACAGATAATGTCTCCAAATCTTCAGCGCGAAAACCACAGCTGCCAACTCCAGATCATGGGTAGGGTAGTTCTTCTCATAAGGCTTAAGCTGTCGAGAGCCATAAGCCACTACCTTACCCTGCTGCATCAAAACACATCCTAGTCCCTTATGGGACGCATCACAGAAGACCTCGAAGCCCTCGGTCCCAGATGGCAGAGTCAGAATCGGTGCGGTCGTCAACCTCTTCTTAACCTCCCGGAAGCTCTGCTCGCAAGCCTCGCTCCACTCGTACTTGATCTCCTTCCTCAACAGACGGGTCAGTGGGGATACAATCTTAGAGAATCCCTCAACGAACTTCCTGTAATACCCAGCTAACCCAAGGAAACTGCGGATCTCAGCGACATTCGTGGGCCTCGCCCACTCCATCACAGCTCTAATCTTCTCAGGGTCTACTGAGATACCATCCTTCGAGACCACATGTCCCAAGAACACTACACGGTCGAGCCAGAAGTCACACTTTTTCAGCTTAGCATACAGCTCACGATCCTTCAACGTCTGTAAAACAATCCTCAGATGCTCCTCATGCTCCTCTGCGCTCTTGGAGTACACCAAGATGTCATCTATTAAGACCACTACAAACTGATCCTAATAGGGTTTGAAAACCCGGTTCATCATATCCATGAAGACTGAGGGAGCATTGGTCAAACCAAATGGCATAACTAAGAACTCGTAATGACCATAACGAGTCCTAAAGGCGGACTTAGGCACATATTCGGCCTTAATCCTCAACTGATGGTAGCCTAAACGAAGATCAATCTTCGAGAACACTGTGGCGTCCGCCAACTGGTCAAACAAATCATCGATGTGCGGAAGGGGATAGCGGTTCTTGATGGTCACCTTGTTCAGCTCTCTATAGTCGATGCACAATCTGAAGGTCCCATCCTTCTTCTTCACAAATAGCACTGGCGCTCCCCAAGGCGAAACACTAGGGCGAACGAAGCCCTTATCCAGTAACTCCTGAAGCTGAACCTTCAGCTCCGCCGGACTCATACGGTAAGGGGCCCTAGAGATGGGCTGAGTCTCTAGCGCTAAGTCAATCGTGAACTCCACCTCCCTCACTGGTGGTAGTCCGGGCACGTCATCCTGGAAAACCTCAGGGAACTCTCTGACGATCGGGATGCTCTCCAAGCTGGGTCCCTCACGCACCTCTGGCAGATAACACAAGAATCCCTAGCAGCCCTCCCTCAAGTAGCTGGCTGCCTGCATCGCAGACACAATCATAGGCGCACACGGGACTGCATTCCCAGCAAAGACAAAACGGCTCCCGCCTGGCAATTCAAACACTACTCTCCTCGCTGCACAGTCTATATGGGCATGGTGCTCTGCTAGCCAGTCCATGCCCAGGATCACATCAAAATAGGCCATCCGCATCGGGATGAGGTCAGCATAAAAAGTCTTGTCCCTAACTGCTATGGGACAAGTCTTACACACAGAATTCAGCACACAAGGGGCAACCCCACCTAATGACTACTCACACACAGGTCTACCTCACTAGGCATAGCAGTCAGTCCAAGGTCACCCAACAATCAGAACAGATAAAGGAGTGCGTAGCTCTAGTCAAACAGACAAAATACATCCTGAGAATGATCTGGAGGATACCTGAGACGACGCGATCACCACACGATCACGCTCTCCCGCCATAGCATACATCTCGGCCTGAGTCTGAGGCTTTCTTCTGGTCGGACCTCGCCCCTGAATCTGAGCTGGTGCCTTTATCTCCTGAGCCTCTACCGGATGCCTGAGGGCACTGAGCGATCCGTGATCCATCGACCCGCACTTAAAGCAGGCACCATTCTTCTTGTAGCACTCCCTACAGGATGGGAGTGACCACAAGATCCACACTTCCCCAGCTGACGACGATGAAGAAGCTCCCCGGCGATCTCCATATGACTGCTTCTTCTGAGGAGCAGCCTCCTTCTTTGAGGCTCTTCAGCACGCCTCTTCCCTTGTGGTCCTTGCCAGCCTGTCTGCCCCTGATGTCGGCCCCACCAGCAGAGCGACATCCGCCACATCTCTGAAGGTCCGGTGACGAAGAGGTGTCACAGCGGACCTGATATCTGGTCTGAGCCCACTCTCAAACTTACGGGCCTTCCTATGCTCATCTGGCTCGGAGCATACTTCGAGAGCGTCACGAACTTCCTCACGTACTCCTCGACTGACATGTCTCTCCCTGAGCGCGGTTGTACTCATTGATTTTCTGATCCTTGTAGACATCCGGATAGAACTGCTTGTTGAACTCCAAGCAGAACTGATCCCAGGTCCAAGGCTGGGGTGCCTACCCATCACCATGCGCCACCACTCCTTCGCCTCCCCCTTAAAGAGGAACGTGGCGAAGTCTACCTTCTGGTCATCCTCCGACCCCATCACTCTCAGCAGGTCCTCGACCTCAGTAATCCAATGGCTCGCCTCCTGAGGGTCACCATAGCCGTTGAAGGAAGGCGGCTTCAGGTTCATGAACTCCTGGAGGGCTCTAACTCGGCCTCCCACAGCATTCGCCCCTGCTGGGCCTGCTCCTCCAGCTCCTCTACCAGCTCCCCCACCAGCTGCAGCCATAGTCTGCATCAACTGAGTCACAAACTGCTGCACTGCCTCTGCAGCCTCTCCCTGAGGGGTCACTGGTGTCCTATGAGGAGGCATTCTGAGATATACAAATCCAAAACTCGTCAGAACTGACTCAGACTTCAAACAACTGCCACAACTGAACCTCACACAAGCAAACACAACCACAGACCCTAAAGAAAGCCAAACCTGGCTCTGATACCACTAAATGTAACACCCCTAAAACCGGCCTAAGAGTTAAGGGTATTACATGCCGCGTATTACTACATAATAACGCAAGGCTCTAAAACACTCAAATGCAATAAAGGCCCAAAACAGAGTTTCCATAAACGTTGTAAACCAAGTACTTAAATACAGGAAGCAAACACAAATCCCAAATACATATCCAAGTTAGAAAGAAGTCAAAACAGTGTAAGGCCCGAGGCCTACAACATCATAATAACAATGAACGAACAACAAAAGCTAAACACTACAACTCAGAACTCAAGTGATCCTCGCTGATCAATCTGCAAAAATGTTAGAAGTAGGGGAGTGAGCACACAACTATGCCCAGTAAGCAGCGCGTCATCAGTAAGGTCGCTCAAAACAATTGAAATCAGAAGAGAAGCAGAGATTAGCACAAAACAATAGCTCTTAAAATAAGCAGAGTATTGCTGAAACAAATGCAGAATGGAACACCAGAGTTCCCAATTCAGAAGTAAGCAGAGTTCACAAACAGATAGGGGACACATACAATGCACACACTCAGAAGGGTCGAAGACCCATAGACCATAACAGGTCTCTCGACAACGCAGAAATGACTCGAAAGAGCCAAAGGGTTCGTCAACCCCACAGAACAGAAAGGGAATGACCCACACTCAGAACGACGTCTACATGGTATACCACGGAATAGCTCGACCCAGCCATTCACGGCTCAGAAACAGAGTAAAGTGTCCCAAAACAGAAGGTTTGCAAAACAGAAGCAACCTTGCATGAAACCATGCCAAAACACTTATAATACAGTAGTAGAGACTTAGAGGAGTCCAACGCCACAAACGGCGCTCAAATCAGAGTTCAGACGGGGAAGTTATGCAGAAAACAGAGCAGTGTCCGAACTTGTGTCCGGACGTCGAAGTTCGGACGCAAGTCGAGACTCAGAAACCAGAATTTGCCAAATGTCCGAACTTGTGTCCGGACATCAATGTTCGGACACAAGTCGATTTGAAATCAGACAGAACATTTCAGAATGTCCGAACATCATTGTTCGGACTGATGTTCGGACGGGTTTACGGAAAAACTTACGGAAGGTCCGACCTTGTGTCCGGACATCAATGTTCGGACACAGGTCGAACTAAAATCAGAGGAGAATCTAAGGGTGTGTCCGAACATCAAAGCTCGGACAGATGTTCGGACATACCCGAACTTTGAAAATCAGAAAGGCAAAACACACTGTCCGAACTTCAAGCTCGGACGGAAGTTCGGACAGTGCGAAAACTGCAGATTTCAGAAGACGAACAGAGCAGAAAAACAACGCAATTCGACACCACGAATCCCAATTCAGAACACACACCAAATCAGTCATAAATACAGGAGACCATGGGGGTTTAGCCATTCCAAAACGTAATCAAACACAACACAAACAAAACGCATCCAAATCGGACAATAAGACCTTGCAAACCCCATGGCTGAACTTCCAAACCGAATCGAGTAACCACCTACCTCGTTGATCAGCAGAAACCACAACGAACTGAGACAGCAGGCGCAATCCACGCAGAACCACAATCCGGTACAGACCAACAACCACTGAATTCCACAATCAAAGCCCAGGAATCAGAAAATACTCGAAGAACCTAGAATCATTCAAGACCCAAAATCTGTAACACAAACCTGGAATCGACGGTCCCGAAACCACCTGATCGACTACGACAGTCCCGACCGGAACCCCAAATGACCACCGAGCACAACCACTGATTAATCACGAAAAAGATCCAGAAATCAGAAACTCGAGAGGAAGAAGGAGGCCAATAAAATCCACGATTCTGCCAGACAAACCTGATGACGACGAGAGGAGAATTCAGCAACGAAGATCTTCAATCCAGTTGCAGCAGCGGCAATCCCCGAACTTAACAAATCAGAATTGAGAGAGAGAAGAAGAAGAGAGAGTAACTGTCGCTCTGAAGACTGAGACTGCACGCTCCCACGATTCAAACTGGCACCCTTAATCGATCGGGGATTAGGGAAAGGAAAGAGAAATAAATAAGTAAATCCTTTACTTATTATCAAATAATCTGTTTACCTTAATTAGCAGGGGTAATGACCTCCTCGCCCTTGGCAATTAAAAGAATACCACCGGTGTCCTAACTGATAGCAAGGGATTAATCCAACTTAGAATAACATAGTAACTGATATAATATAAGGTATTAATTGCGGGTTATAACATTATTTCCACGGGAACTGCCCGGCATGCCACCCACTCGGGAGGTAGAGTTCACCATCGAGCTGCTACCTGGTACCGGACTGATAGCCAAAGCACCATACCGTATGGCTCCGACAGAAATGACTGAATTAAAGGAACAATTGAAAGATTTGTTAGATAAGGGATTTATAAGACCAAGTGTGTCACCATGTGGAGCGCCAGTCCTCTTCGTGAAGAAGAAGGATGGTAGTCTCCGCCTCTGCATCGACTATAGAGAGCTGAATGCAGTGACAGTGAAAAATAAGTACCCACTACCCCGCATTGACGATCTGTTCGATCAGTTGAAGGGAGCATCTGTGTTCTCCAAGATTGATCTAAGATCGGGGTATCATCAGATAGCCATTAAGGAAGGAGACATTGAGAAGACGACATTCCGGACACGATACGACCACTATGAATTTACAGTGATGCCGTTCGGTTTGTCGAATGCACCGGCGAAGTTTATGGATCTGATGAACCGCTTGTTCCGGGAGCAGCTGGACAAGTCGGTTGTGGTGTTTATTGATGACATTTTGATATACTCGAAATCTAAGGTTGAACATGAGGAACATCTGAGGAGGGTATTGGAAATATTGAGGGAGAACCAGCTATATGCTAAGTTCTCCAAATGTGAGTTTTGGCTTGACCAGGTCTCTTTCCTAGGTCATGTCAT